>JASAUF010000518.1:0-500826 GCA_030180095.1 Magnolia changhungtana | reverse complement strand
TTGGTATCCTTTTGATACTAATGTTAAATTAGCTGGGTATTCAGATGTTAATTGGGCTAGTAATATTGATGATAGAAAATCAACCAGTGGTGGTTGTTTTTACATTGGAAACTGTTTGGTTTCTTGGTTTACCAAGAAGCAAAGTTCAATATCGCTTTCCACTGCTGAGGCTGAGTATATTGCAGCAGGATATGCATGTATTCAACTCGTATGGATGAAACACGTGTTAAGCGATTATGGAATTAATCAAGATTCAATGATCTTACATTGTGATAATTCCAGTGCTATTAATATTTCCAAAAATCCAATTCAACATTCGCGTACTAAGCATATTGACATTAGGTATCATTACATTTGTGAATTAGTTGAAGAAAAAGCTATCTCTTTGGAACATATTTCAACCAATGTCCAACTTGCTGATATATTTACTAAACCGCTCGACAAAAGTAGGTTTACTAAAATGAAATTTGATCTTGGTATGAGCATTTTAAATTGAATATACTTGTCTGCATGCATCATAATGTACTATATTTTAAATTTTTATGTGTATAAATTTCAATTTTTGCATAAAAATATTTATTTTTGTCGATGCTCGACCGGCCCTTGCCATACACGACCGGTCCTGACTCGACCGGTCGTAGACTGCACTCGATCGGTCGTGGAGATCGTGAGCATCTTATAATTTGGGAAAAATCACTTTGTTCTTCATTTCCTCTTATTCCTTCGACGAGTCGTGGCTCGACCAGTCTTGAGAGTTTGTGATTTTCTTCAAGATAAGTCATTTTTCTTCATTTTTATTGAATATTTATGCTTTGATTTGCTTATTCCATAAGCTAGATCTCATCTTTTGTTGATTTTTTTTTGGGTTTTCTCTCTAAAATTCTGATCTAGAAAAACCCACCACTTCTAGTGTTCTTTGTGCTTGCTCCTTGTAAATCTTGTTGAAAATGGATGTTAAAGGGAAAAAGAAAACATCCCGTGGTCCATCTTCATCTAGATATACATCTATAACAAAACGGCACCTTCGGTCACCCGAAGATGATCCCAATGATGTACGGGATTTACGTAGCCGTAAAGTTATTGTTGAGTGTCTTGTAAGTATCAATCACATTGAACAATTTAGGATTGTCCCTCTCCTTGAATCTGTTGGCTGGGCTAACATTTTGTTTTGGGGTGGGCCTACATACTAGTCCTTTGTACAATCTATGGTTGCATGTATATCTGATATTTCTCTTGATAATTTAACGTTCTCAATTGCTACTAGAGAAGGGAAATTTCTAATAGATCGACATTTGATATCAGGTATTATGGATATACCTGTCAAGGATGAAGGTATTCCGATCCATACATTATATGACAAACCATTAGAATCCAAAAAACAAATGTTGACAAGAGATTTATGCAATATGGAAGTACAATGGACGCACAAAGGAAATGCGCTCCCCTCAAAATTTTTATTACCCAGATACAGAGTTTTGCACCGGATCTTCATTTCAAACTTGTATCCTCGGTCTGGCAACAAAACCGAGTTGACTGCTTTCATGGTTCAGGTTTTACACTCTATTGTATCCGGTATCGTTGTCTGTTTACCTTATTTAATTTGTCATTTTATCATTCATTTTCGTCTTCATCCAGGTCATAGTGATATTCCATTTGGTTATCTTATGACTTATTTAGCCACAAATATGCTTGTTGCTTTACCTGAGAATGAGGCACCCATA
Organism: Magnolia changhungtana; assembly: GCA_030180095.1. Lineage (NCBI taxonomy): Eukaryota > Viridiplantae > Streptophyta > Magnoliopsida > Magnoliales > Magnoliaceae > Magnolia > Magnolia changhungtana. Next base: position 499,105 of record JASAUF010000518.1, on the reverse strand, counting down.
CATCATCTTTCATTCAATAATACTAATTTAAATAAGATGAAGTTGGATTTGCTTCCTAGTCAATTCTATGAAGGTGGTAGTGAAGGTGTTTGAAGAAAAATGAAGGGAAGTAATTGATCTTCCTCCACAAAGGATATAAATATGGATGATATATTTGAAGACATTGAAACTGACTCCCAAAATGATCCTGATTATGATCCCTCTTCTTGCTATGATGCACGACTAAGTGCATTGGAGGAGAAGGTTGATAACCTGAGTGTAGCCCATGATATGCAATTTAAATATATGCGAAAATATCTTTGTCGCATTAATAAGGGCTTACTTTAGATTGATCCAACCATCCCTGCTCCTTCATCTGGATCTAATTAGGTGGATTATCCTTTTTATTTGAATATGATGGATTCTGTATTGTTATTACAATTGATGACTTTAGTTGTATGTTTTAGAATGATGACATTGAAGTGTTGTACTAATTTGATAATTAATCTCGACTCTTCATATGGTGTTCTCTTATCTCCTTTGGCCTTCCCTTGTCATTTTGTGACAAAAAGGGGGAGTAGTATGGAAAGGGGGAGAATGGGAGAAAGGGAGAGAGTGAGTAATTGAATATGGTTAATTGCTTCTACTTACTTAGGGGGAGTAGAGTATTTTTGATGGCTCTGATGACTCATGATTCTTTCTTCATTTTACTCTTATATTTATAAATGTGTTTTGTCACAAATTTGACAAAGGGGGAGATTGTTAGTGCTATAAATTCATATTCCTTTGGTTGTCAAATTTTGTAGTGCCAAAACCTATATGTCTTGTACTTCTTGTGTTTCTTGTTTGTGACTACACACTGCTTCAAGACAAGATCATGAATGAAGAATGTTTTTCAAGACAAGATCATAAATGAAGAATGTTTGCAAGACATGTCATGGAAGAAGTCTACAAGAATAGAAGACTTCAAGTTCATGATTAGAAGACTTCATCAAGACAAGTCAAGAATGTACCAAGCTCTAAAAAGCCGTCAACTCGATTCAAGCTTCTACTTCAAGATCATCTGAGAATACAGACCTTCAAGACTTCAATGTCCATCTCACTTCAAGGTTTGTTTGACCTTAGATTGACCTTAGGTTGGTTTGTATGATAGGTCATTCTGGATACATAATCCATGATTGTTCTAAGACCAGTCCTAGAAATCTTAAGACCAGTCCTAGGTCTGCTTTGACCAGTCTTAGGTTTCTCAGGACCAGTCCTAGGTTGTTACAGATTTTTGGATTTTCTTAGTTGTCCTTCGACCAGTCCTGGACTTGCTTCGACCAGTCCTGGGAAGTCCTACGACTCATCCTTCGACCAGTCGTAGTCCTTCGACTTGAACTCCAGCGACCTATCTCGAGTCCAGCGTCCAGTCGTAGGTAACTCACGACCAGTCGTAGGTGACTCACGACCGGTCGTAGGTTACCTAAGACCAGTCGTGAGTACAGCTAATCTAATCCCGCGAAAATCTTTCGAAATCTTTGATGCTACTACCGGTCCTAGGGATCCTAAGACCAGTCGAAGATGGGATTTTTTAGGCTATAAATAATGCACGAGTTTTAGAGTTTATTCATTCCATTCCATTCAATTCAATTGATTTAAGGCTATACTCTGAGATAAGTTGTGATTATTTTTTAAAGCTATTGTGCATATTTAATATTCCTTTTGATAGCATTATTCTATTGTGATTTTGATCCACATTCCAATCTCATTTAGAAAAGAGGAACTTGTGATATTCCTTCTTCTCAGATCAAAATTAAATAGACCTTGCTCTTCTTAATTTAATCTAAAATCAATTAGACATAGAACCATTCTTTAAGTGAGTATTCGACATTGAACGATATATCATACATGTACTCCGATTGGTTCTACTAGGCTACTTCAAAAGGAGATCCAGGTATTTTACTTTGTAATTTACTTTCTCTAGTTTTGTTTGAGATTTGCCAGAAAAATCTCATTGTATTGGTTATCTAAGGAGAGCCAGAAAACTCAGATTGTGGGGGTTTTTGGATTGTGTAAGCCCGAGATAAAAAGACACAATTGTGAAGGTTTTCGGTGAACCTATAAAAACCTATTTGAGAGTGCATGCTAATATCCCCTGTGTGAGGATATTATGAGTGAAGTAGCATTCTGTGTGGCTGTTGGCTAACAGTTGGTGAACACACAAGCGAACCGCTATATATCATTGTGTTGTGGATGTGCTTGATTTCTTTATTCATTTATTCCTTCAGTATTGTGGATTGCTTTTGTGGATGAATGTTGTAATTTTCATTTCAAGCAAGTGTGGTTGAATGGTGTAATAACTTAGGATTTATTTCTGTAAGTTATTCTTGATTTATTTTCCATATCATTTATGATTGCTAGATTGTTCTAGAAATAAGGTTGTCCTACCATAAGCCATTGGTTTTTGGTGTAAGGTTGTCCTTAGAATATGATTTAGTATCATTCTCATATTTCATGTGCTTTGAGATTGTTATTATTTCAGCATTGTTATTTATATCTTTTATTATTCCGCTGTTTTAAGTTTTATTTGGCATTTGCCCTATTCACCCCCCTTTTAGGGCATATTACTAGGCCCCTTTCAAGTTTGACATGCGGTTTCATGTGTCATTATGGCCCAGGTGGTGGACATCTGAGCTGTTGTCATGTTGGCCCTCCTGTGTAAATTTATGGCTGAGCAGTTTCCTGGAGCCTTTTCATGCTATTCTCTTCAGGTCAGATTCTCAGCTCCTCAGGGTTCTTTTGAGAGGTATCTACTTATCTTATGGTTGCTTTTTTTTATTATTATTTTTTCTTAAATACAAAATCTAGAAGTCCTACCAAGATTTTTTTAAAAAGGACTTTAGCAGACTTCTATTGATAAGAGCCCTATCCATTCCAACCACTTGTTATCGAAGGAAAATAAAGAAATAAGAATTTTTTTTTTCTTTTTTATTTGAAATTGTAAGAAAAAAGTAACTCTTTATTCAATTGTATGACCATTAGAAGCCTACATCAAGAAGCAAGGATGGAGTTCCCTATGAGAAGGGATATCTGGTTTACACCCTCCTTAGCATACATTTAGATGCCTGGAGATTCTTTATTTTTTTTCTTTTTTATTTTTTAATTTGAAAGGTTACCAAAATCTTGGAGGTTGAATCAGAAGTCTGTCAAAATGGGATTTGTTTCTTTCCTTCTCAACAAAATCGAAGCTTTTTTCATTGCCCAAGTCTAATGTGGAATTTGGAAGAACGATTCAATGTTCAACTTTGAGTCTTCGAATCATTCTTATTCTTTTAGGTGTCACCAATTCGTTTTCTTCAGCTATTAGCTACCAAGTGGAAATGCTATTAGCATGGATAGGTTGCCTGAAGAAATGAATGATATGAAGATAAGGGATGACAAGGTAGGTTTTAATATAATCTTATCTCTACTTGCTTGATAGCATATTAGCCTTCTCTATGAAATGTGAATTTTTTTCTAGGAAATGAAAACTACTGTGGTCAATGGAAATGGCACAGAGATGGGTCATATAATCGTGACAACTATTGGGGGTAGAAATGGCCAACCAAAGCAGGTAATCACTACATGAATTATAAAATAATCAATGCTTGTTGTTCGCTAAACTTGTTGCTCACCTCACCTTATCCCTTCCTTTCAGGATTATTTGGTATTAGTTATCAATTAATATTAATATTTTTTAGCCAACTCATCAAAATTTAAGATGTGTATTTCAGAAACAGCAGATGATGAGAGTATTAGCATGTTGGAAGTACCTAGCTGGTGCATAAAGGCAATATGACGTTAGAAGATTTCCTCACCCCAACTGAGATGAAAGATGGACTCACAAACCTTGCTAGAGTCAAAGAGTTGGATGCTATTATGCAGAGGTAAGAGAGAATATTATGAAGAATGTAGGTAAATGCATCCAGAGAATGGTCAATTGTAGCAAGTACCTTATCAGCAACAGAGAAGAATGGTTGCCTTAATCGTTTTCTTCAGTTAGACGGGCATAGGTTTCTCAACCAATGGCTCCAAGTGCACTAGTGGTACAAATGACAGTTTTGTGGAAGAATCAATCAGTGCAGTAATAGGAGCACTTGAGAAGCTGCCTCTAGATGAGAGCTTATCTACTTTAGGAATTGTGGAAACTGTCAAACATCTCCTTGGCAATAGGAGCTCGAAAGTCCAGGAGAGGGCAAGAACTTTGTTTGATAGATGGATTTGTTTTTATTTATTTATTTATATTGAAGACCATTTTCAATTTATTGTAATAAATATATTTTTTGTTATTGTCTAGTAATATAAATTTTGTTTCATATTCAGTTTTATTTGTATTGCACCATTTTTATACAGGTTTTGATTGAATTATATATAATAAAAAAAATTACTGGCATACTAGGGTCTCTCAAATCCATGCGAAGGCTTTAAGCGGCGCTTGCGTAGAAATCTTACTGCGCTTTTTCATAAGAAAGTGTGCATAAAACTGCAGTTAGGCGCTCATATAAGCGCTGCTAAAATTTACCTAGCGCCACTAATGCTATTAGCGATATACCCGTCTATCGGCGCTTGGTTAGCGCTGCTAAGTCGTTGGCGGCGCTTTTGGCCATTCTAGCAGCGCTTACAAGCGCCACGAGAATCCAAAGTTGTTGTAGTGTTTATTTATTTGTTTTTTTTTTCTTCTTTTTAGTTTCTCTTGCTCATGTTACATGATAGGTGTGGCCCATTTCTTTTTCCTGGGGCACACCTGAAGGGCTGTAAATCTCATGTGATTAATGAAATTTTGCTTTGAAAAATAAAATAAAATTGACGAATGCTACGAACTGATGCATCTTCAAGCACATGAAGTATGCTCATGTGACGCGTGTGAGATCCATATGACACATCAGGTGGGTCCATATTGAACTCTAACCATTGGATTTGGGGTGTTTTTTTGGTTGACATCCATATTCTGCATGTTAAAACATCACGAGCCACAATCAAGCAGAAGGTACTTTGGAAATATGACAACAGAAACTCAAATCTAACTATTAGCGCTTCTTGAAAGTGCAAAGTCAAAATGGAATGACCCAGCTGGTCCAATTCAGTTCAGTGCAATTCAATTCCAAAACTGCAAAGTTTAAGTGAAGCTATCAATTACTATGGATAACCATTCAGTTCCACTTCTTTGTGAACTCGCTGATTCAACTAGTTTTTCTCAAACCTGACAGATCTGGGAAGAATGGAATTTTTCTTTAATGGGCCAGTAGAAACTGAAGGAAATATCAATCGGCAACTGAAAAGATGAGGACCCAGAATGATGGTCCAATAGAAGAAGTAAAAGTAAAATGAAAAAACACAGCATGTGGCTGCACCGATACAGTCTAGTACGTTTTGATGACATTTTTTACACATTCATTTGGCATAACAAAGATCCTATAGGAGATGACAAGCGAAATGATCAAATACAGCAATCATATTTTAAGATTCACATACAGCCAATCCTTTCCCACCCACATGCAATATTGTCATATCGCAGATCATCAGAGAAGTTGAATCATATGGAATAGCAAATTGTATCATAAATTGTAAGTTTTTTTTGAGTTTTTTTTTTTAAAAAAAAACAAACAAACAAACAAACGAACAAAAATTATAAATAAAAAATCAGGCACATTTTCTTCATGCGAGCTATGCAGGAAAATAAATTAATACATGTTTACACATCAAAACAAACCACCATAAAATACTCCTCAAATGGGAAGTATGCACATCCATTAATGGTGGAACCTGGAAACAGAGCTCAACTCCTGTTATTTGTTTTTTTTTTTTTTTTGGAAAAAGTGGTACCACACCACCTGAAACATTTAACTACATTAATAGTCTATTTTATGGCTTGGAAAGAAAAAGCCTAAAATATTTACAAGTAGCATTTACAAGCTGCAGAGCTAATTACAAAAATCCTGAAAACAATCTCCTGAATAGACGATAAACATTCAAAATTCAGAAAAAAACAACAAGAAAAAAAAAAAAAAAAAAAAGCCCTGAGGTAAGAAAAATTCCAATGCGATGCAAAATTACTATTAAATGTGCCAAAGACCAGACTGTCACTAAAAATAGGAAATCCACCAGAGTACCCTTAGGTGTAAACATGAAACTAGAACATACAGTTACAATTCAGAACCATTTTCAATGTTTTATTAGAAGAAGAAATTGTTGCGCAGCACGCCAACAATGCAGTGAGCCTAAATCCAATCTCAGGCCTCACCCACAAACGATAAACAAGAAGAAATATAAACTAGAAAGGAATAAAAGCATTCAAACAAACCATAAGACAAGATATACGTGGAAAAATTCCAAACTAGGGTAAAAAACCACGGATGCAAAATTCCACTATGAAGAGAAACGGAGATTACAAGGCAGTATACTAACCTCTCCCTTAGAAGTACAAGGAAAATCCCTTGCCCACACCTTAAAATAATTTCCTAATATTCACCTTAACCCTATAATAGCCCTAGGGACCCCAATTTATAGTTTTGACAATTTTCCTTTCACATCCCAGTTGCGAAAGGACTTGCGACACGAAATCCGCGAAACTCCTTTCGCATCCCAGTTACAAAAGGACTTGCGACACAAAATCCACGAAACTCCTTTCGCATCCCAATTGCGAAAGGACTTGTAACATGAAATCCGCGCATGTGGATCCACTTCTCAACAATCTCCCACTTGGAGACACATCGCCATAAACTTTTGTCTTCTTCATCCGGAGTGCACCACCTCCCTGTCTTCAAGCCTGAAGACCAATCAAAGCTGAACAGATCTTCAGCTTCTCCCTTATGACTGCCTTGGTCAGCATATCCACAGGATTCTCACTTGTATGAATCTTCTCCAGAGCAATCGATCCATCTTCCAACAACAAACGTATGAAGTGATATCTGATGACAATATGTTTGGTCCTTGAATGAAATGTTGATTTCTTAGCCAAGTATATTGCACTGTGACTGTCACTGTACAACTTGCAATCTGCTTGCTTCTTACCCAATTCTTCCATAAAACCTTGCATCCACACCATCTCATTGCATGCTTCTGTAGCCGCAACATATTCTACTTCTATCGTACTGATAGATACTATCTTTTGTAACTGAGAGACCCAACTGACTGCAGCACTACCCAGAGTAAAAACATAACTTGTAGTGCTTCTTCTGTTGTCGATATCTCCTGCCAAATCTGAATCCACATAGCCTTGTAACTTGATTTTCGATCCACCATAACATAGCCCTATGTCCTTAGTACCTACCAAGTACCTAAGGATCCACTTCCCAGCTTCCCAATGTTCCTTCCCAGGGTTGTTCATGAACCTGTTAACAACTCCCACTGCTTGAGCAATGTCTGGCCTCATGCTCACCATAGCATACATGAGACTCTCAATAGCTGACTTGTATGGAACTTTAGCCATGTAATCATGTTCCTCCTGCATCTTTGCACCTTGCTCCTTAGATAGCTTGAAGTGGTTGGCTAATGGAGTGCTAACTGGCTTAGCACCTCCCATATTGAATCGATCAAGTACCTTGGCTATGTACTCTGCATGTGACAAAACTAGTTTCTTATTTTCCCTGTCACGTTTTATCCTCATGCCTAGGATTTGTTTTGCAGCTCCTAAATCCTTCATGGCAAATTCTCTAGACAATTGTCTTTTAAGATCTGAGATGTCTTTCATGTTTGAACCGGCCATAAGCATATCATCAACGTACATAAGAAGGATGATGTAAGACGTATCAAACTTCTTCAAGTAACAACAGTGGTCTGCATGACATCTCTTAAAACCGTTTACTGACATGAAACTGTCGAACTTCTTGTACCACTGCCTCGGGGCCTGCTTCAGGCCATATAGACTCTTCTTTAATCTGCACACCTTGTTCTCATTACCTGGTGCCACGTATCCTGTCGGCTGATGTATATATATCTCCTCTTCAAGGTCCCCATGAAGAAAGGATGTCTTAACATATAGTTGTTCTAGATGTAAGTCCTCTGAAGCCATTATAATCAAGACCATATGAATTGTAGACATTTTTACTACTGGTGAAAATATTTCAGTGAAATCGATACCTGCCTTTTATTGAAACCCTTTCACAACCAATCTGGCCCTGTACCGTTTCGAACCATCATGCTCCTCCTTCAGTCCTTAAACCCACTTGTTATGAAGAGATTTGTTACCCTTGGGTAGAGTGACTAGCTCCCATGTACGATTAAACTTAAGAGAGTCCATCTTATTATCCATGGCCTGCTCCCACTTAACCCGTATATCTGACTGTAATGCCTCTTCAAAACACTCTGGCTCACCATTATCTGTTAGTAGTAGATAATGTAAGGAGGGTGAGTATCGGACCATGGGTCTCCTCTCCCGAGTAGACCTCCTCACAACCGGTGTATGCGACTCTACCTTATCCTGTGGCACTGTAACACCCATGTCCGGAAACTCTTTCAACTCTACGAATTCCTTTTTCAAGGCCTTATTTTTCTGCACACTGTCCTTATGCATCACTTTTTCATTGAAGACTCGTCCTTGCTTCTGATGATTTTCATGTTTTCTGCATCCCAGAACCTGTAGCCAAAATCGTGCTGCCCGTAACCTATAAACGTCTCGTATCCAGCTTTTTTCTAAGCATGATTATCTTCACCCTGGCAAACATTAGAAATGAGGCATTTAGGGAAATGGGGTCGATCTCAATAATGGAGCCTAACCTTCCTACAATTTGTTCGATCGCCTGTTCGCAACATGTGTAGATCGGGATCCCTTGGATGTGAATCTAAGTTCCTCCATTCATAGCCACCAACGAAGGGATCCATGGTTTAACAGAGTTGAGAAGCATCTTCTAATGAAGAATGGAATTTCATTCAAAAGCGGCAGAATCAATGGCCAACTTCAATGAAGTTGAGCAATTCTTCAGTTATATGGAAATCCCTGAAGCGAAGTTGGTTAAGCTTGTGGCATACAAGTTGAAGGGCAGATCCTCAGCTTGGTGGGAGCAAGTTTAGCTCACGTGGACGAGAAAGATTAAAGCACTAATCCACACATGACAATGGATGAAGCAGCTGTTACGTGCGTGATTCCTCCCTAGCACTACGATTAGGTATTGTTCTAATAATACCAAAATTGTCAGCAGGGTAGTCAGTTGATGAGGGATTATGCAGACGAATTCTATCACTTGGTGGCACGAAATGATTTGGTCGAAACTGAATCGTAACAAGTCACACGATTTAACGGTGGATTGCGTATGGTTATCCAGGATCAGGTCTAAATGCAACCCATGTGGATGATGAATGATGCAATCAAGTTGACTATCCGAGTGGAAGCACAACTTGAGCATCCCAACACACGGACCTTTCCTACCACCAAGGTCACCGTGGCGGGTCCGTCCATGGGAGCTTCACAGCCCAAAGGGAAAGAACCTATAGGAGAGCACACTCAGCCTCTTACACACACAAACTGAGACTAGGGAAGTGGGCAACTTAGGCCCTAAAAGGGCGTAATGTTTATTGCTGGTCAGAGTAGGATTTCGAACCCCTATGGTCGGCTAAGACCCGACTATTGCTATCGTTGTAGCCAACCAGTTTACCTATCAAACGCTTCTCTTAGGCCATCAATGATGGCAGTGCTGAAAACGTCGATGAAGACCCAAATGTTAATGGATTAAAGTATGCTGCAGAGGATGAAGTGCATGAGACAGATTGGGTTCCATGGGATTATGGCGAGTTACTCGTCATGAGGCAACTAATGTATGCACTAAGGAAAGATGTACACCCATAATGACATAATATCTTCTGAAGTAGGAGTACATTGAATTGGAAAGTCTGTAATGAGATCATCGATAATGAGAGCAGCAAAAACATCGTCTCCAAGGTAATGGTGAAAAAATCGCAACTAAAAATGGAGTATCATCCCTCTCCATATACGATCGGTTGGATTAAGAAAGTTAGCAAGACGAAGGTAATTGAACAGTGCACTATATCTTTTTTAATTGGTAAACATTATAAGGACAAAGTAGTATGCAATATTGTTGACATGGAGGCCTTTCACATTCTACTCAGTCAACCATGGCAATCTGATCATGGTGTTACTCATAAAGGGTGAGATAAGGTATACATTTTTATTAAGGATGGCCAGAAAGTCATACTAGCCCCTATGTATTTAGAGGAGCCACCTAAAATTTCTAAAGTAGAGGGTCATTTTCTCTTAACCATATGAGACCTTGTCGAGGAATCTAAAGAGACAGGAGAAGCTTATGCATTAATTGTCAAGGGAAAAGAACTTGAGCCCATCATCATTCTTGAAAAACTAAAAACTTTACTGCATGAATTCAAAGAAATTTGGCCCAATGACCTTCCCGATGGATTTCCTCCCATGCGAGATATTCAGTACCATATCGACCTTGTCCCCAGGTTTATCTTATCTAATCGTCCTCACTATCGGATTAGTCCAAATAAATACAATATTCTGCAAGGGCAAGTGGAGGAATTGATTTGTAAGGGTCTAATCCGAGAAAGCATGAGCCCATGCACCGTACTGGCTCTATTAACTTTTAAGAAACACGGGAGTTGGCGCATGTGTATAAATAGCCGCATGATCAATTAGATTACTATAAAATACATATTTTCCATACCATGGCTGGATGATATGTTTGACATGCTTGAGGATGTGAAGTTATTTTCTAAATTAGATTTAAGGAGCGGGTACCATCATATTCGAATATGGTCGAGTGATGAATGAAAGATAACTTTTAAGACCAAAGAAGGGTTGTATGAATGGTGGTTCATGCCCTTTGGTCTTTCGAACGAGCATAGTACATTCATGAGGTTGATGAACCAAGTTTTGAAACCATTCATTGGGCGGTTCATAATGGTATACTTCAATGACATTTTGATATACAATCAAGATGAAGCAAACCATATGGAACACCTTAAGCAAGTACTTCAAGTGCTCACGGAAAACAAGTTGTATCTCAATTAAAAAAAATACAGCTTTTGACTGCTAGCCTACTATTTTTGGGCTTTGTGATCATGTCCATGGGCATCCGAGTGGATGACGAAAAGGTGAGAGTCATTAAGGAATGGCTGGTTCTATCAAATATCCATGAAGTACAAAGTTTTCACGTATTAGCGATATTCTATTGTTGGTTCGTGAAGAATTTCAGCACCATTATGTCTCTAACTATAGATTACATAAAGAAGGGGTCATTTCAGTGGACTGACGAAACCGACGGGAGCTTTGCTAAAATCACGCACAAATTGTCCATAACCCAAGTTCTTGTACTTCCTAGCTTCGATAAATTATTTAAAGTCGAATGTGATGCTTCATATGTTAGAATTGGGGGAGTTTTGTCTCAAGAAGGTAGGCCGGTAGCCTTCTACAGTGAAAAGCTTATTGATGCATGAAAAAATTGTTTGACCTATTAAATCGAATTGTATGCAATGGTCCAAGCACTATGAAATTGATGATATTATTTAATTTAGAGGGAGTTCATTCTTTACACAAACCATCAAGCTCTCAAATTCATTAATAACCAAAATAACGTGAACATGTGCATGCTAGGTGGATTTCATTTTTGCAGGAATTCATGTTTGTACTAAAGTATAAGTCTGGGCAACAGAACAAAGCGGCTAATGCACTTAGCTAACGTGCAACTTTCTTAGTCACTATGAGCAATGAGGTTATTGGATTCGAGTACCTGAAAGAGGTATATGCTGACGATGACGACTTCAAGGACGCATGAATTAGATGCTAAGAGGGTAATCTCAATGACCTATATATGCAAGACAATTTTCATTTCAAAGGGAATCAATTGTGCATCCCTAAAAGTTCTCTAAGGATTAGATTATCTAAGAACTACATGGAGGTGGCCTTGGTGGACACCTTAGGTGAGATAAGACACGAGAACTTGTTGAGAAATGGTACTACTAGTCGCAACTAGTACATGACATAGATAGAGCGGTACAGTGTTGTCATGTTTGTCATACCTCTAATGGGCAGTCTCAAAATATGGGCCTCTATACCCCGTTACCTGTGCCTGATGACCCTTTGAAGGATTTATCTATAGACTTCGTGCTTGGTCTCCCACGAATAGAGTGCGGCATTGATTTGGTGTTTGTGGTGGTAGATCAATTTTCAAAGATGACGCATTTTATCCCTTGTAAGAAGACCCTCGATGCGACGCACGAGATGAATTTATTCTTTAGAGATATCATGCAGCTACAAATGGTTCCCAAGACCATCACGTCTGACCGTGAGACAAAGTTCATTAGCCACTTCTAGCGGACTTTGTGGAATCGATTCGGTACACAACTTTAGTTCAGCAGTACTTACCACCTACAAACTGATGCTCTTCCAGCAATGTTCCGTGATTAGACATGATATATATATATATATATATATATATATATATATATATATATATAATATAAGGGCTCTGGCAATTGTTGGTTGCTTGAGTCAAATGTCTAGTGATCCTGATGCTCTTCCAACAATGTTCAGTGGAAGAGAAGTCATCATTGAAGGTTGTAATCAATTGTTTCATGTTTTGTATAACTGACATCTAGTCATTATATGCAAATTTTTGTACCTTTGTGTCCATCTGATTGATGCATTAGATATTTACTTCAAGATTGTCAATGATGTATATAGGATCAGAAGGAAAACTGGCATTTGATTACCAGAGGGTTGGAATGATCAATGTGTTGCAAGAATTTTCAAAGAATCTAGGTGGGAAAATGCTAAACAACTTGGCACCTTTTATAAGTGGCTTCCTTTTGTCTTATTACAAGGAGGATGGTAAACAACTATTTATTGCTCTAGTTCTTTTCCCTTTTCATTCTATCGAGAATCATCATCATCAACAACTAAGCCTTAGCCATTTTACTGAGGTCAACTTTAATTTTATGAGGAATGTGTTCCTTAATTCATGTTGCACCTAAATCTTAATAGATTTTGGTCACATTTAGGCAGTGAGGACGTGAAGGTTGCTATCTTGTCTTCAATTGCCTCTTGGACTGAACGGTTTGCAAAAGTTCTTCAACCTGTTGTAGTTTTTTTTTTTTATTATTGCTATGGGCCTTCGAGTAATCTAGAAGAATCCTAACACATTAACACCAATGGGGAGATGTACCATGTTATGATCTATATCATCCTCAATATTTTGTTTCAAAATTTTGATTAGATTGTTAACTAGAATTCATTGGCGGATTATCTTCAGGTGTCTCCTTTGTTAAAGTCTCTAATCCAGCTAGTAAAAGCAGGTTTCACAAAAGCAACACAACAATTGGATGGAATTTATGCACTCTTTTTCAGTTTTGAAGATTGCCTCTACCGATTCCAGAGCATCTGTATAAAATAGCGGCTCTCTTGGAATATCTTATTATGTTTTTGAATATCTTTTGGAAGCAGAGGAGCTTTTGGTGAAAGAAAAGATCTGGATGTTGATATCTCAAAATGAACCGTCATTGGTATCTGTCACTGGTAATTTGTCTACGGATTTATTAAAGGCTTTGTGGGTCCTAACTGATGGTTTGCAATGCATTATAAAAATGCAGTAATTTATTCCTTCCATCTACTGCACTGCTATAACTTTTGGATTTAATATGTTTCTTGTTTTTATTTTCTTTTCATATTTTGATTGTTTGTTCACATACTATGCCAAAATTGTGAATTTGCGACAGACTAGATCTATCGTAAAACCAAATAAACGACAGATCTGGTCCGTCGCTGTTTGCCGAGCTTTTGGTGAAAGAAAAGATCTGGATGTTAATATCTCAAAATGAACCATCATTGGTATCCATGTCACTGGTAATTTGTTCGCAGATTTATTAAAGGCTTTCCATGGATCCTAGCTGATTGTTTGCAGTGCATTATAAAAATGCAGTAATTTGTACCTTCCATCTACTGCCCTGCTATAACTTTTGGCTTTGCTATGGTTCTTGTTTTTCTTTTCTTTTCTTATTTTGAATGTTTGTTCACATGCTTCTTAATGCTCCACAGGCTTCAAAGTTATCAAATGAGGATTGTATAGCATGTTTAGACCTTGAGGTGTTGTATGTGGAACATCAGCACTAGTTTTTACTTCATGTTACACTCGTCTCGCTTTCACGTGTCTGCATGTGGTTAAATGATATTTTATGTAGTTATTAAGTGAAGCTGACCGAAGGTGGGAGTTGTAGATTAATTAATAATAGGCACTTCATGTCTCCTCTGCAGGGTTATGGATACCTCGTCTGTCAAAACCAATTTTAAAGGTATGCTAAATAGTGAGAAATTACTTGGGTCATTCTTTATCTACAAACATTCATTTTTCATGTTCGACTGTGTGGCATTATATAGTTGATACTTTACCTAGTGTGCCATCCAAGTTGGGACATTCGTAGGGTGGCTTATGAAACTACGAAAAAGATCACCGCTGCTTCCTTGCAATTTTCTGAAGATCTCTTAGTGGAGTTTACAAATTGGCTTAAAGATATTGGAGAGAATGTTTCTACCGAAAAAAGGGTTTGTTCTGGTGACAATAGGTGCTCCTTAGTTTCATCTATATGATGCTTGAGAACTTTCCTGTCTAGGTCAAGAAATTCCATTTGGTTTGTTGTTGTGAGATTAGTTTCTGGATTTCAAAGTTTCTTCAGAGTGATATATGCAGGGTACTGTGATTTCTTTAATATCTTAAGATTCTTCCTTTCTCTATTTCTGTTGCTCTTTAATTAATCACCTTTCCTCTTGTTTCATTGCATTTTTAGTAGTCATATAACTTTCTTTCAGACCCATGCTAATGATTGCTTTTTAAAACAAAACTCTCAGACCTTCCTTAATCCACCCAAAAAGATGTCATCCCTAGTGACATAATAAATTCAGTGGATGGACGCTCTATTCTACTATTAAGATTTATTTATATTTATGTTGTGTAGCTAGAATGTGTATATATATATATATATATATATATATATATATATATATATATATATATATATATATATATATATATATATATATATATTCTATCGTGTGAAAGAAACAAAAATTGTCTTTCTTTGAAATTTTTTAATGCAATAAATTTGTTGAAGGGTCTCTTATAAATTGAAAATTACCGATGTTATATAGTCCAATAAATGAAAGATTATCTAAAAAATGACAGTTAATAATCGTCATTCACCAACGATGGTTTCTAACTATTGGGTTAAAGTTTTAGAATAACAAAGATGGCCCTACGACAATCCTAAATCATCTGGAATCACGATTTTAGACAGTTTTAGACCATCTTTTTTTTTTAAGGGCTGAGATTGATCGAGAGTCATCTATGGGTTGTTCAAGATGAGCATGAAGAGAGCAAGTGCCTGCTAGGTGAAGTTCAAGCCTTCACAATGGGCAATTCCAATGCGCTCAATGGTATTTAATAAATAAATAAATAAACTGTCACACCCCAGACTCAGTAACCGAACTCACAAGGAACCTGATGGCTGGTTCTAACCACAACAACCTCCATAGTACCCCATTTTTGGCTCCTGAGGCAGGTTCCAATCCTAGGATCCTACAAGGAGGATTTTCATAATAGTGTAATCATTTACAATACGAGCATACCCAAGATCACAACAAGTATATCTGAGAATAACAAGGCACACATCACAAAATTCACTAAGAATTTGAACTTTTACAGGCTTTCATAAGGTCTAAAAGGACATACATAAGATAATAGAAAAGAAGAGAAAAGTCAGCAACACTTGAGTCCTTAAGCTCAGCTCTACTCTAAGCTTTGCCGCTATGACACCCGCCTAGGATCACCTGCACGCATCAATCGTGCATAAGATTATAGAAGCTTGGAGGGTGGTGAAAGTGTGTGACAATGATGCACAGAAGAATATCAGGAGGTACAAGGAGAGAAACATGATCAATGAGAATATCACTAGCCTTACCAAGGCTTATTATGAATACGATGCAATGAGTACTGAGCATCATACCAAGGCAATGCATGAAGGGGCTTATACAGTTAATGCTAATGTGATGTAAATAATGTCAGTGCTTATATCCAAACCACATGACAAGTACATTTTCAATCATAAGGAAATCACCGGGGTCCATTACACTGCTGGATGACTGCCGCTCTAAAGACCCCGCACAGTCAAATGAGCATAAGAGACCTCACTACCTTGCCTGCGGACAACCATTCACCAGCAAGGCATGAAGGTAGTGAACCCATTTACGAGCTGGTCAAACTCTTCCTAGCAATGCCTCTTTACATCAGGCGAGTAAGGCCACACCCCTATCCAACCAACTACACCACAGTGGGAGTCACGGCCTAACGGGATAAGGTCCTCATGCGCTCATAGTTTTCACTTGGTCACAGCGTTGGAGCAGATCCTTGGTACCATGGAAGTTTTAGGAATTTCACCCATGGGCATCCTATACACCCGATATGTTCAAGTAACATTCCCGATGTTCAAACATGGTCATCCATGATGTAACTGTGGAGGCTACAACCTTGATAAAGCAAGAGCGATAATTATCCATATGCTATGCAATTCCAGATGCATGAATCACACACTCAACTATGCATCAATTCCAAGCATCCAACGTGCTCAATAGGGAATACTACGTCCCTCAGAGAAGGTAACATGCAATGCCCAATGACACAATATGACCACATACACACAGTGTCAACCAAGCATACAATGATGTACCTGGGTCATGATGATGAATTTAATCACACTATATGGCAATATACAATGTATATTACATTCCTTCTATTTAAGAAGGAACCAAAACTAGGTACTTAGACAATATCCTTAAGGAATCCAACTTCTAGTGGTGGCCCATTTACCTGGGGTAGCCCACGAGACTAAGTATACAAGCTATAAGTCTAAGTAATATAGAAATGAGCCTAGCAAGAGTCTAATACAACCGGGCCTAGAGGGGTCCATAACGGGGACATTTAACCACCATTCCCTAAAAAGGCATATCAACCATGAACTATATGGATAGAAGGCCTAAGGCCTACATTTAAGATAAAAATAAGGGTAACCACATACATATATTCCTCATAATAGGCCATAAAAAGATATAATACCACTTTTAGCAACATGGGCTCCAAAAGGGGAATTAAGGCCCAAGGCTCAATTTCCAATGGCCATAGAATCCATGCATTAAGTTAGACTTGGTGGGCAGCCCGCGTACACAATATATAGCCCAAAAATATAAGTTTGAATTTGGATGAAATGGGCCCCACTACCTCAGCCCAATAACAAGCAATTTAACTGGGCAACCAAGGGCCCAATACTATCCTTATCTCAGCCCACAAGTCCATCGAAATGGTGGAAGTCGGCCCAATATATAGCTGGGCCCAAGCTGGGATGTCCCAACCCACTTTGGGCCCATGGGATGCCTAAAAATCTAATCTAAGATGGGGTCCTCATGTGATCACTAAAGATAATCCAAAAGAATACACTGATTAAACCTAAAGATTATAAAAAAACATAAGCATGTAATATGTACACAAGTTCTTAATATGGTGGGCCCCACAGCTAAATAAAGTTTTAACCATAAAATTGTACATTTAAGGCCCTTTGATAAGCTTTTGGCCTGTTTGACTTCCTGGACCTGTTAAGGTCCATAAATTAGTTAAATATGTGGAAATAATCTCATAAAGGCCAACTATACTCACTGGGGGACCCCACCAGATGGAGAGTGTGTATATATCATGAAAAGATCAAGTGGGTCTGTTACTGGATTGTGAGTCCAGCAGCAACCTAAGGCAGAGAGTGCTTCCATGATCGGGCGATCCAAGGCTTGGACAGCCTGGACCACATGCATTGAGGTAAGCTCCACATACATCCACATTTAGCCTCAAATCAACGGCCTAAGGTCTATGGTGGGCCTTTAACAACCCATAAAGAAACCCATGAGTCTACCTTAGGATCACCCAGGAGGACATTCAACCTCATCTGGTTTCCAAGCGGTAGCCCGCCACTACTCGAGCATAAAATAAGGCCCAAGGCCTAAGCAATGAATGGCCTAATGGGCTATTCACAAATACCAACTCATTGGCAATATGGTGGGCCTTCAAGCAAGGTTAAGGCCCAACCATAAGGGTCATGGGTTCACTCATTGTGGTGGGTCTAATGGGCAACCCATTATCCCAACATATGGGGAATCCTTATGTTTAGCACAAGTAAGTTGGGCCTCACATCTCGGCCTAAGTATGGATTTATTATAATGGGCAAGCAATGGCCCAACTACTTGATTATTTGACCCATAAGACCCATCACAATGGCGTGGTAAATATAGGACCTAAGGGTCCAATGGGCCTATCAAAAGTTCCAACCCAACTAAGGCTATAAGGCCCATTAATTAATTAGAAGACTAGCCCAAGAAGAATCCAATTGGAATGAGCCTTTAATCATGCACTAATTAAGCCAAAAAATAAAATTAAAATGGTAATATAACTGACTTAAATCCTCCTCAAATCTAGTGGCTATACTGCCCAAAAATAACATTTTAGGCAACAATTATTAGGCTCATTGCCAAATTTCACCCCACCCATTTTTTCTGGGTTGGTTGGAATCCAACAACAAAAAAATTTATTTTATAGTAGGTGAAATTCCTAATGGCCCACATGTATAACAGTGGGTCCCATCGGATGAGAGGGGAATGAACAATACACATTATAAATGGGACATGCTAATGAAATATAGGCCCAGCAACAGCCCAAGTTAGAGGCGTCCCATGGTAGGTAGTCCTACGAGCCTGGGTATTTGGCTCAAAACTGATCCAAATTGTAGGCCACACCACAGTTGGTACAGGGACCTGATGACCCTAAAATTTTGTAAGATATTCCTTCCATAGGTGGGACACACCTCCACAAAATTTCATAATTTTTGGATAATTAGAAGTATTTTAACTTATTTTTAGAAGACAGTCTGTCAAGAAAACCAGACTGATCTAGACGTCCCAACGTGGTGAGCCAGTCTAGACCTTGCCACGGTGTGTACAGGTGTCCATTAGCCCCAAAATTTTATAGGTGGGTCTTAGCATTGGTGGAACACCTCTTTGTAAATTTTCATAATTTTTTAATACTAACATTTATTTTAATAAATTCCGGAGTTACAATTTATCCAGGGTGAAATGTTGCTGGAAATATAGCTGTCCATTGTCCTGAATTTGAGTCACCCAAACGGGTCGGTTCTGGGCCTCTAAAATTCCTAAAATTTGGGCCCAAGGTCCCTCATCAAGCCTACAACAAGGTGAGACCTAGAAATATGGCCCACCTTCTGAGAAAATATTTTTAAAATTTTGTTTTTATTGGACTATGGTGTTGGACTGCACAGCAGAAATTTCTGGCAGCCCACTATGTTGACCCACCCTTTTGGATGCCCAAATGAGATTAATTAGCCCTACAATTTTGCAGATAGGTCCTACGTACCATGGGTGTGACACCTCTCTGCAAAATGTTAGAATTTTTGAGGTAGTATAACTATTTTATTTAATTCATACAAATTATGCTTAACAATGAATATCCAGAAAAATCTGCTAGTGAAGAAAGGACTGTTGTCCCATGTTTGGCACGACATGGGGTGGGCCTATACTTGCTAAAATTATTGAAAAATTGGTGGGTTTGATGGTCCCATATATGAACAGCATGTGGGGTCCACTTACTCCCAAATCAAGATGGAAAATGAGAATTTCTAACATGCAATGTTGCTGGACTGTCTAGAAATTTTTGGACAGTCAGCCTACATTGGCCCATCCCATGGGCCTCAAACATAGGGGAAATGATGTGGGCCCCATTCTACATCAAAGTGGGGTCCACACTCTAGAAAAATCCTAAAGAAATTTGGGAGAAAAGGGCATGCATATAGATCCAAACTTTAACTCAAAAGTCATGCTCAAACTGGGCCTGAAATCTGGATAACAACATAGGCTGTCCATATTTCAGCCCAGATTAATTAATCAAAGGGTTTATGGCCCTGTATCAATATGTGGGGTCTACATTGATGGGTTAACAAAATTTCAGATCCATGAGCTCACTCAGACCTCCATGAAAAAGCCATTTTGGAGGCTACCTAAACTATGCATACATGGTGGGCTTGGACTTCCCATCTACCTAAGGGTCTAAGATGTTACTGACCTTTCCCTGGTGGGCCACACATCATCAGAATACATATGAGAAAAATAAAGAGAAAGGGAAAAGGAAGAAGCAATCGGCCATTGGTGGAAGGTCCCGCCACTAATGGACCTCCCACACCCAAATCCACATCGTCCACTATGTTATAATATATACATGCTATAATACATCAAAGGAAATTGCTGAAGGGTAGGGATCCATTTTTCCATATACATGAAAGGCCTAGATGGCCCATGGGGTGTAAGAAATGAGAAGGAAAAAGCATCATGGTGGGTCCATGCAGAATGACCCACCATGGATAGAAATATGGAGGATCTAGGCCCATGGCCTCATCCTGGGAACCATGTAAGACCTCCTCCATGGATTGGTGGGTTCTACAGGCTTCCATGTATGTAAGGAAGATAGAAAAAAGAGAAGCAAGAGAGAAGAAGCTAAGGAGAGCACCCACCTCAAAGCTTATCCTCCTTTTACACTTGGGTTCTATAGCTCCAATAGTGAAGTTTTAATGGTTGGGATGGGTTTTTAAGGGTAAGATTGGGAGAGATCTAGCTTGGAAGGGGCTGAAAAAGAGGGAAGAAGGAGCTGGAGGTTTTACAAGTGGAAGAGAAAATGAGAAGAAGGAGACAGAGAGAGAGAGAGAGAGGGTTTGTAGGAAAGTAATGATTATGTTGTAAGGAAGCAAATGATGGCCTATGGTGACAATAACAAAGTTTCTATACTTAGACTAGGTTTGGGTGGTATCAATTCCATGCAATTATGTAGTGTGTGTGTGTAGTGTGCATGGAAAATTATGCCATGGAAATGGCCCATGTACAAAAAGTGGGCCATATGATAAAATGTTCATAACTTTTGATTCGTTGGTAGAATGGATGCACAAGACACGTTGTTGGAACCGCAACGATGATACAATCGAGATGACATAGGTCTAGGGTAGATCTGAGTTGGGCCTATGTCACCAGACTCCATGATGATGACAACCACAATCCGAGGGTCGTGGGTCACCGAAATTTGTCCGGTAGGACCGCGGGACCAAAATGGATAGAATGCATACTCACACACATGTAGGCACACAAGTAAACTAGGGTTGGATCTCACATAAACCATAGTGATGCCATTAGATACAAGGTGATGATGGTTTAGTAAAATAGATTGACTACCAAGAAGTGAGATCTTGCACAAAAATGAAGCAGAACAACAAATTTCAAGTAATTATTTGAAGAGGAATACGAAGGGGAAATTTGCTGTTTTGGACTCTCTATCAGTTGGGGGCCCACCTTGAACATGCCCTGACCTAGTAAGGGACTGATAATCTTTTGAGCCAGAGATGTGACTAGCGGTGTTTAAATTGTCAACGATATTATCGAAATATCGTTGATAATATCGGTGTCGCTACACTAGCGACACCGAAACCCCATTTATTCATGTTGGTTTCAGGTTTTGCCGATACTCTTACTGGATTGTCGGTATTTTTAAAATCTTGCCGATATTTCGCTGTTCCCACCAACCACGGGTGGGAATGGTAGCCAATAACCCACCTTTATCGATAAAAGGGGGTAGTTATTAGTAATAAAATCACAAAAAATATATAAAAAAAATACCTGTTTTTTGGCCCGGATCTGGAGGAGAACGCGAATTCACGGCTATTGAGTGCAGATCGGCAACTTTCTAGTAAGATTCAACCCCAAAAAAATCTTTTTTTCCATCGAAAAATCCTCTGCAACTTCTTGAATCGGCTTGCGGGCCGAGTTAGAGGTTTTTTTAAATTTGGAATGAGGGAGAGGGATTTTCTAGTTGAAAATCTGGAGAAATTGGTGGGAAGGAGATGAAATTTTGAAAAAATTGGATGAGGAGAGGGATTTTTTGGGTTTTAACGCAAATCGGGGATCAGGCATGATTGTGAAATCAAATTGCGTACTTAGTTACTCAATACACTCTTATCGTACTGAGTACACTCTGTTGGTCCCACCGCGAATGTATCTAGTCTATCCATGCGGTCCATCCATTTTTCCATCTTATTTTAGGGGTTGAGACTAAAATTTAAGCGTACCAAAAGATCAAGTGGACCACACCATTAGAAACAATTGGAATAATGACTTCCACCGTTAAAACCTTTCTAGGGCCCACAGTGATGTTTATTTCTCATCCAACCTGTTTATAAGATCACACAAACATGGATGAAGGGAAAACACATATAGAAGTTTGATCCAAAACTTTTGTGGCCCCCAAGAAATTTTCAACGGTAGATGTTCAATTCATATTATTTCTATAGTGTGGTCCACTTGAGGTTTGGATATACTTCCTTTTTAGGCTCAAGACCTAAAATTATCTATTAAAATGGATGGACGGAGTGGATAAAATACATAAATCATGGTGGACCCCACAGAGTTTACATAAGCGTACTGAGTTACTCAGTATGCAGTCGGCTTCCATTGAGCGTGTAAGTGGGGCTTTGACGGTACAAGTCGGTGCTCCGTGGGCCCCACCATGATACATTTATTGTATCCATGCTATCCATTAATTTTTAAATATCATTTTAGAGCTTGATCCAAAAAATGAGGAAGATCTAAAACTCATGTGGACCATACCATGGGAAAACAGTAGTGATTGGATATCCACCATTTAAATCCTCCGAAGGCCCACTATACTGTTTATTTTACATCCAATCTGTTAATTAGGTCATACAGACCTAGATGAAGAGAAAAAACAAAGATCAGGTTGTTCTAAAACCTTTATGGCTCCCAAAAAGTTTTTAATGGTCAAAGTTCATTCAACACTGTTTCCTATAATGTGGTCCAATTGACATTGGGATATACCTCATTTTTTTTTCTCATACCGTAAGATGATCTATAAAAATAGATGGACATAATGGATGAAACACATACCTCGTGGTGGGGCTCACTTGATATTGAAACCTTCCTCGGGCCCTGCCATTGAATGCGCTGCCATTGAAACAGACGCGGATTGCGTCCTACCCCCACCCGGATGGTAATCCATTCGGACAGGGCTCTGTGGAGCCCACCATAATGTAAGTGTTTTATCCACGCCGTTCATCACTTTTCTCATATCCTTTTGAGATATGATAATAAAAATGAAGCATGACCACAACTGCAGTGGACAACACCAAAGGAAGCTGCGGTGATAATCACATCCACCGTTGAAACCTTTTTAAGGGCCACCGTGATGTTTCTTTTACCATCCAACCTATTAATAAGGTCATTTAGATGTGGATGAAGTGAAAACACAAATATCAGCTTGATCCAAAACTTCTCCAGCTCCTAAGAAGTTTTTAATGGTGGACGTTCAATTCCCACTTTGTGGTCCACATAAGACTTGTACCTGCCTCATTTTTGGGCTCATATCTTAAAATAATCGGAGAAAAATGATTAATGGCATGAATAAAATAATCACATCACAGTGGGCCCCGCAGAGCCCTGCCCGGACGGATTACCGTCCAGGCGGGGGGTAGGACGCAATCCGCATCTGTTTCAAACGGGCGCAAATTGGATATGGACAAGGTCAGTAGCCAAATCGGTACTGAAGTGACGTAACTAAGCTCTGTGGACCCCACCGTGATGTAATTATTTGTATCCATATCGTCCAACCATTTTTAGACATTGTTTTATGGCATTAGAAAGAGAATCAGATATATCTAAATTTCAAGTGGACCCACCATAAAAAACCATGGGAGCCATCCCAACCACCGTTGAAAGATTTATAGGGCCCACAGTGATGTATTTTTGAGATCCATCCTATTCATAAGTTAACATAGAGATAGATGAAGTGAAAACAAAATATCAGCTTCATCGGAAACTACTGTGGCCCCTAAGAAGTTTTGAAGGGTGGATGTCACTGTCACCACTATTTTCTATGGTGGAGTCCACTTGAACTGTTGACCTTATCAGTATCCAATGGGTTGTTGTTCGGTTCGTGTACACCACTTGAAAACAAAATCCCACTTATTACGGTTTTAATTTTCCAACATCCGCCAAATGCTCAACAATCTAGATCCGATGAAGGCCCAACTTATGGGTACATCCAAACGGGCCCTAGTGAATGTGTAACATTGATCCATTATTGACTTTACATGCAACCTACTATAAAAGTGGGTGCAGCTTCAGTGGATCTGAGTCCCTAACTATGGAGCCCACTGATATGCATGTGCCTTACATCCACACTGTCCATCCATCTTGACTACTCATTTTTTTGCCATGATCTAAAAAATGAAGCACATCTAAATCTTGGGTGCACCCCACCATAGATAGAAGGTGATGATTGACCATTAAAACTTATTGTGGACCATAAAAGCTTTAATCAAGCTGATATTCGTGTACACCCTTATAATAAGGGTGTACACGAACTGAACTACTGACCTTGTTAATATCCAATCCGTCCATCATGCGGTCCACTTTTTTTGTCGATTATTGAAAATTTCTATACTACAACATCTAAATTGAAAAAAGGAGGAGCAAGGGACATTGGGTGGAAACATGGACGGCCAGTGGAGGGGAATAAATATGGAGCCACATGCAACTATTGTGGCCAAATGATATGGAGTAAGGGAGTATCTAGGCTAATGGAACGTTTGGCAGGGTGATACAAAAATTGGAAAGACTGTCCAAGTGTAACAAGGTTTGTGAGAGAGGAGATGAAAAGAGTGTTGATTGAAACAAAGTCATACAAGCTGCAACAGAAGGATTGGGAGAGGGATATGAGAGAGGAGCTACGAGGCACTAGACGGGGCCTAGGTGCTATCGACGAACACGATGATGACGACGATGAGGGGATCGTGTATCCCAATGACTGTGTTACAACTTGAGAAATGAGTGATTTTAGACAAGTGATTCGTAAGTCTAGGGCTTCAGAGTGGGAGGGGGAACAAAGAAGACGGTTTTATGAGAGTAGGCTATCGTTTGAAACATCCCTACATGAGGCTGGTGGGAGCAACATACGATTTGAGGGAGGCAGCGGCCATGGCCTACAATGCATGCAAAGCACTCGTGTCCTAGATGCACCCATCGTAGGCGTTAATAAAAAAAGATTTAAAAATATGTGGAGCAAGGAGCTCAGGGAGAAACTAGGTGGCATTATATCTAGGGGGTTCATCTCGAGCCATGTACCAGCAAATGCAGCAGCCAGTCCTCACTTCAAAAATATGATTGAGGAGGTGCAGCGTGCTGAGCCTAGTGTGAAGCCTCTCACGCCATAAGAGATTCTTGGTGTCTACCTCGATCGGGAGCACGAGGAGATGCAGGCTTGGGTACATGGAGTCAAGCCAAACTAGAAGTAGTATGGGGTAACAATCATGTGTGATGGGTGGACGGGACCCACAAATTATTCATTATCAATTTCATGGTGAACTGTAGTGGGCAGCCCGTTTTCCTCAAATCCAGTGATGCATCGGCCAAAATAAAAGATCACGAATACATATATGATCTCCTAAAAGGAGTGATTAAAGATGTTGGGCGTCACACCCCAAAACTGAAAACCAAGCTCACAAAATTTTCGATCACCGAATCTGGCGCTGACAGCCTCCATAGTATGCTATTGACTTGGCCCATTTGTATCGGTCCATTTGATCGGCCCATTCAATTCGACCCATTTGATCGACCCAGTCACTGTTTCAATGTGGGCGGGCGCGATGTGGGCGGGGTTGGATGCCTGAGCGAGTTACTGTTACAGTTGATTGTAGCGTAACTTATCCCACATCAGAAAAGTTGTCTAAAGTAATGGTAGTTATATGTGGAGTTGTCACACTATACTGTATGAGGCCTTTTGGGAGCAACCCTGAGAACAAAACCATGCGAGCTGTGCCCAGAGTGGACAATACCATACAGTGTGGGCGTGAGTTGTTACAAATGATATCAGAGCCGAGGATGACTTTGCCCTCAGTGGGGGATAATGTGACACCCCGGTCACTGTTTCAATGTGGGCGGGCGTGATGTGGGCGGGGCTGGATGCCTGGGTGAGCTACTGCATTGGGCGAGCTACTGTTGCAGTTGACTATAGCATAATTTGTCCTACATTGGAAGAATTGTCTGAAGTAATGGTGGTTATATGTGGAGTTGTCACCCTATACTGTATAAGGCCTTTTGGGGGCAACCCCGAGAACAAAACCGTGCAGGTTGTGCCCAGAGCGGACAATATCATACAGTGTAGGTGTGGGCTATTACATTGGGTCTCAGAATGTTGTCCTAGTTATGACAGACAATAGCGGTGTGTTCGTTAAGGCGGGGAAGAAATTGATGAGGAGTTTCAATCTCTATTGGACCCCGTGTGTGGCACACTACATTGATTTAATGCTCGAGGAGATAGGCAAGAGGGATTCTATTAGGAGGACCATCAAGGATGCGAGGAGAATGACGAACTTTATATACAATCACTCATAGTTGTTAGCTGCAATGCGTGAGTGTTGTGGAGGGAACATCGTTAAACCAAGCATAACACAGTTCGCCACGAACTTCGTTGCACTCGAAAGCTTATACAGGCACCAAGTGGGTCTCAGAAATTTGTTATGATCCGAGAGATACATGGAGTGAAATTAGAGGAAGACTGAGGGTGCAAAGACCTGTTCGAAGATAGTGTTTTTCTATTCCTTCTGGGATAAAGTTCACAGCGTCGTTTCCTTCCTGCATCCGATGTACAAGGTCCTTCGAGCTATAGATAATGAGATGTGGCCTTCGATGGGGTTAATGTATGAGCTTATGAGAATTATGAGAGAGAAGATAATGACTACAATCCCCAGTTCGTATTAGTGGGTGATCAATATCATCGATCATCGATTGACTGAGACTCTCGAGCATCCCCTCCACCAAGCTGGTAAGTTTGTTAATACAACTGAGTACTTTAAGCATTCTGTTTGCATGTCAATACAACTGAGTAACTAATATTTGGGTTTCAACATACTACCTGAATCCCAGATTTCATTATATATGTCAGCTCCATGAGAATAAAGATTTGACAATGGTCATCCATAAGGCATTCGAACGATTATTCCCAATATCAACAGCACAAGCAGATTTTGGTAACTAGGTAATGCAATAAATCTTCTTCCTTATAACCTATAGAAATGTGGGTGATTAAAAATAATGACCTGTGAATCCATGTTTACAGTTGTTGCGATTTAGGATGCGAGGGGTACGTTTTCATTCGCACTAGCAAAAGCATCGACTGAAACGATGATGCCATGTGAGTATGGTAACGTAATTAGGTAGTTGCATTTTTCATTTAAACTTTAAAATAAAACAAGCTCCTCATGGATATATAGGTGAGTGGTGGGCGATGTAGGGAGTTGACACGCCCGTACTGCAGTTATTCGCAGTCCGTGTTCTCGCACAGACTGTATCCTCTTCACCGTGTGAGAGGAATTGGAGTACATAGTCACTCATACACACCAGCAAGAGGAACAAGCTGGCATATGAGAAGTTGTAAAAGCTCGTTTACTGCCACTACAATATGAAGTTAAGAGAGAGGTAGTTGCAAGTAAACCGAGACATGGAAGAAAATCAGGACCCACTGGACCTGTTGTCTATAGGTAACATGGTACAGATAGGTGATGATGATGAGGACCCAATTTTTGAGTGGGTCAAATCAACTGATTTAGATGATGCAGAGGGAGGCCTTGCTCCACATGTAGCCGAGGGAGTAGGGTTTCTGGGTATCGATATCGATCAGGTAGTAATCCAACAAAAGGTGGATACAAACTCTTTTGATCCTTTGGTGAGGAGTTTGGCACGTTCCAATGAGGGTGAGAAAGCATCTTCATGGCTCCCTCCCCATCATCAAGTCGTAGTGAGTGATGATGATGATGAGACTCAACCCCCACTCGACACTAGTCCTGGGGACGACGACAATGATGATGACGATGGTGATGAAGGAGGGGGCAGAGGCACTGACACTAGTATAGGTGGTACTAGTGGGGTGAGGGTGGCAGTGGTGGGGGGTACACGATGGCTCAGAGTCAATGATCCATTGGCCAGTTCACTGAGAAGCAAAGCTTTAACTTTGTCACTCAGGACGAGAACCATGGATCTCGTCCACCATACAGGGGGAGAGCATCAGAGCCCACATATATGTTCGAGCATCGTTCGAAGAAGAAAGTCGAACGCACTGCGGCTGATGCTCTCACACGTAGCTTGTCATCTATGGACATAAGTTCAGATCATGGGAGCTCCACCTATGTCCCACCTTATGCTCATGGGGGATATCATGGGTATGGCCATGACAGCTCTGACATTTAGTTATGCTCATCTACCCATGGGTACACGCAGCCGGAAGATAGTTTTTTGAGTAATGAACCTTTGACAAGAGGATATTCGAGGTACCCGTATGATTGGCAGCAATACTATCAAGGAGTCGAGGTTAGACTTGATCTATTCCCTCAGCACCCTGCTCAGTAAATGTCGTTGATGTATATCACATAATTCCCACGTCTAGGCGTACTCGTACAGTTTGGGAAGGATGACTATCAGAGGTATATAAGAGAGTTCATCAATTGGTATGAGTAGAAGATGCCCTGGGAACAGTACTGCCAACATGTCGGGTAATAGTACTACTCTCAACTGCCACGGAATCCGGACAATGATTACAAGTCACCTCGTCACTCTATGTGGGGATGAAATATAGCTAGAAATGTGTATTTTTTTTTAAATTCATTTACTTTTGCATATCTTAATTGTTGTAAGCTTGCATTTGTATTATATAAACTCATTTTGGTTACTATTTGAGTGATTTCTTACGATAATACATGCCTTTTGGCCCGCATTAAATGAAAAATTTTAATTTAATACATTCTTTTTATAAATTTTTTTATTCCTGAATATGTAAATATGTGTATTTAAGCATGTCCTAAAGTTTCACTGAAAAATTCCGCCATTTTCTCCATGTTTCCCCCTTTTTCCCTGCATTTCTAGTTATCGGTGATAACGATATTATGTCTTTATCTCCGGCCAGCGAAACTTGTAGCGTTACCGACAACTCGAACACTAATGACTAGTAGGGCACACCTGATGGTCAGCCCATGTCCACGAACGGACATATGTGACCAATCACCCCTGCATTTCTCTTGTTTGAATCGTAATGAGGAACTAACCTAACTATTACTACACATTGGATAATGTGGTTGCTGTTGATGCTTCCGAACTCAGCTTAAGAGTGGAATTTTCTAAAATTTTTATGTATGGTTTACATCTGTAAACTTTGTAACATGATCTCATAGAAGGTTAGTTTTTGTATATGAAGACATTAACAGAGCTAAAAATTGTAGAATCACCTACGAACAATTGTCATATATGATCTTTCGCCGTTGATCTTTATCTTATGGTTATGGTTTAAGATCATCCTATCCACAAAAATGGAAAATGTTTTTGATGGGAAAATATGTCACAATGGGAGAAGAAGAAAGAAGAGCTTACTATGCCAGAAGTTCCTTTTATTGAACACTCTCTTCTTTATGAATACCACAACCAAACTTATAAACTCTGTTCCAAATCAGTGTTTGGATTGAGAGAATACTTGGAAATAAATTTGATTTCTATGGCAATTGAATTTGCCACTATTTTTGTAAGGTGGAATGTGATTCATATTTCTAAGATTTTACTTTAAAAACATGGATAACGTAGAAAGAAGAGAAACATAAAATGTTGATTTTTGAGGTTATGAGAGCCAGCTCTCACCTTTCGCTCATTGTCCTTCTAATACTTTCAAGGAAAACTACACTTCAAACCAAACAATGTTATTATTTCTAGATAAAATTCTCAAGAGAAGCAGAATTCGCATACGATCTCTAAGTTTCCATTAAAGCTAGCCCAATTGGAACTTTGTGAAGAAATTTTCTGGAGGCAAAAATCCAGATGCGATTGGCTCAAAGAGGGAGATAGGAACACAAGCTTTTTCCATAATGTTGCAACGAATTATACAAGGAGGTCATTCATCCATTCTATCCATCTGGAAGATAATCAGATCTTGTTAGACCAGGCGACAATAAAGAACGTGGCAGTCAACTACTTTGTTTCGCTTTTGTTAGCTGAACCTAGCCTCCTCCACGTCGATATTCTGAACTCCATTCCACAACTAGTTTCAGCTGATGAGAATAGGGGCCTGTTGCGTGATCCGACCTTTGACGAGGTCAAGCGGGCTGTTGATTCTCTGCCCCTGGATGGAGCACCGAGCCCTGATGGTTTCACAGGGGCTTTCTTCCAAGGCTGCTGGGAGATAATTGGCCATGACATCCACCAGGTGGCCATTGCTTTCTTTCACGGGGCCCCTCTCCCTAAAGCATTCACAGCCACGCTTATTTGTCTTATTCCTAAGTCTGCTAATAAAAAAAAATTTCTGACTTCTGCCCCATAAGCTTATACAATTGTATTTACAAGATTTTATCCAAACTAATTGCAGACAGGCTAAGCTCGAGTCTCCCCAGGATTATCTCTCAGGAACAAGGTGCTTTTGTTCAAGGAAGATCCATTGCAAAAAATTAACCGCTAGCTCAAGAACTGTTCAGGGATATTGACAGAAAATCCAGAGGGGGAAATGTTCTCATAAAACTGGATATGGAAAAAGCCTATGATAAGCTAGATTGGAAGTTCATAGTGGAAATGCTGCATTGGTTCGGCTTCGATCCTACTTGGATTGCGTTGGCGGAAAAATGCTGGATATATTCATGGTTTTTGGTCCTAATCAATGGGGAATCATGTGGCTTTTTTCGCTCCTCCAAAGGGTTGCGTCAGGGTGACCCAATCTCTCCCGCTCTGTTCATTCTCGCCTCTGAGGTGCTTAGTCGTGGGTTCAACAATTTGTTCTTGTAGGGCAGCTGTACCCCCTATGCCACTCGTAAAAATTGCCCAATGATCACCCACCAATTGTTTGTCAATGATACATTACTATTTGCAAATGGAGGTACATCTTCGCTTGTAAAAGTTGCTGAATTCCTTAACTTGTACCAAGCAGCCTCGGGCCAAAAAATCAGCAACGGGAAAAGCTTCTTCATCCTCTTGTCCTCCCAAGCCCGTTCAAAGGGTCAGATCAATTCAAAGTATCCTCGGTTTCAACCAGGGCGCTGCTCCATTCACTTACTTGGGGGTCCCGATCTTCAAAGGGAGAGCTTTAAAGATCTTCTTCAGGTCATTGGTAGACAAGGTCCAGCGTAGGATTCTGGGTTGGAGTTCCAAATTGTTGTCCCAAGCAGGAAGAGCAACACTCATCAGCCACGTCCTCAATAGCATTCTGATCCACGTGATGGCGGCTTTCGAGATTCCTTTTACCCTCCTTGTGGAGTTGGAGAAGGCCTGCGCAAACTTTTTCTAAGGCTGGGATGGTATCCATAGGCGCTGCCATACGCTTAGATGGGAGCTGTTGTCCTATCTAAAGGAGGAGGGTGGCCTTGGCATCAAACCACTCTCGCAGGTTATGTAGGCCTTCAAAATGAAACTAGCTTGGAGCGTCCTTTGCGCCGACAAATCCAACAGTTGGAGAAACTTCGTCAGGGGTAAATACCAAGACGACATTGTTGCGGCAAACGGTTTTTCCCACTCCTTTCTCCCATCCGCATCAGGGAAAGAGAATTATTTCTCTGTTTCCTGCTATTTCAGCTACCACGCACTGGTTGGTTGGGCACGGGGACCTTAACTTTTGGCGTGACAACTGTTTAGGTCTTGACCCAATTTCTGATTGGATACAGCCCTCGTCCTAAGCTCTCAACCTCCGAATCCGTGATTTTATAGGGCCTGTGGGCTGGCTAGATGAGAGATTGGCTCGAGCCACCCTCCCGCAAATGGTGGTGGATCATATAGCTGAGGAGGACATTTGTACCTCGCCTGGGGAAGACACAAAATTTTGGGAACCTTCGCCATCAGGTTTATTTCAAGTCAAGTCAGCGTGGAACATTCTTAGACCGGCCGGTCCTAAATTCAGTTGGGCCAAATGGGTCTGACACCCAGCAGTCTCGCTGAAGATTTCTCTACTCCATTGGAAGATCTTCCACAGAGTCGTTCCAGTAGGCGCCAGAATCCAGGCTCAGGGTGTTCATCTTGGTTCAAAATGTCTGTGTTGCCCCTTACCGCTCCAGTCGAATGCAGAAACTATTTACCATCTCTTCTCTTCAGGCCCAACGACTTCTAAGATTTTGGGTTACTTCCAATTCACTTTCCAAATTCACGCTCGCGGTTCGGCTCAACTGTCGGCACTGGAAAGGGCTGATTTATGGAGGTCGTTTGCCATTCCTAACCGCCTCCACCCCTTGCGTGTAATCCTCCCTTCCTTCATTTTCTGGGAATTGTGGCTGGAAAGGAATAGCGCTCATTTCGATAACTCCATGTTTTCCTCTTCCAAGTTCATTTCCCAAGTCCACCGCTGGATTATTTATATTGGTTGCTCGCTTCGCCTCCCCTCCACTCTCAACAGACGCTCCTTCCACTTGCTCACGCGTCTTCGAATCGTCAACCCGGTTCTCAGCCCAAAGAACCTCAACATGATAAAATGGATCCGCCCCAAAAGGGGATGGATCAAGATAAAAGTGGATGGCTCGACTCTAGGTAATCCGGGGCCTTCGGGAGGGGGCGACATTGGGAGATGTTGGGAAGGTAAATATCTTTTTGGGTTCTTAGTAGGCTATGGGGAGGGCTCTAACTCTCAGGCTGAATTTCGTGCCATCTTCAAGGGCCTTGCGAAGGCCACTGAGTTGGGGTTTGTAAAGGTTAAAGTGGCGAGCGATTCCAAGTCCATTGTTCATAGTCTCACCAACAATTCTAAGCCGGCGTGGTCCATGCGTTAGTGGTATGCAAGAATAAAATATTTGTCTGAATTTATGGACATCTCATTCTCCCACACCCCTAGGGAAGCCAACGCTATAGCAGATGATCTAGCCAAAAGGGGTAGTGCCTCCCAGCTCTCCATGTTCTATCATTCTCAAGCTGACCTCCTAGCTGACACGAGGGGCCTTCTATTCTTGGACAAGGTAGGGCTAGGTTATTTGAGGAAAGACTAGTGTCTCCTCCTTTGCTCATATGATAGGCGAGGCTTCAATCTTTTTGTGATGCCTGTCCGAAGTGCTTGTACATCTGCTTTTGTTTAATTCAAATTCTACTGTTTAAAAATAAAAATAATAATAATAATAATAAATAAATAAATAAATAAATCAATAAGTATCCATTATGAACCAAAATTATAAACTATGTATAGCAGGTCATATGATCCCATGTTTATCAAACCAAGATTCGAAAGAAGTTCTGAAGGGACTACACGATGGAGATTGTGGGGCACATCAACCAGGACCAAAATTACAAGATCAAATCAGAAGATTGGTTATTATTGGCCCATGATGGCGAAGGATGCTATAGAATGTGCATCAATGAAAGGATTCTCAGTTTCATGCCGATTTTATTCAAGCATCAGAGCCACTTCATCCCATGGTGGTGTCATGGACAATTGAAACTTGGGGAATGGAAAACGTCGGTTCTATCAATCCTCCACCAGCTTTTTCTTCTTTTTTTTTTTTTTTTTTTTTTCGTTTCTCTTTTTTTACACACAACAATGGGTACTCCAACCCATGACCTGTGTTGAAATTCTTGTAAGTCTACCACCGAGCCATGAGTAAAGACCCCAATCCTCCACCAGCTAGTAGACACCATTTCATCATAATCGTCACAGATTACTTCTCAAAATGGGTAGAAGCAGCTTCCTTTGCAGAAATCAAAACTTCGTCATTGTAATTGACCTCAATTCAGAGATCATCAGTTCTATAGATTTAGCAAAAAAAAAAAAAAAAATCTTTAATAAAAATAAAAATACACAATCCGGAGAGTCTGTCATATACTGCATATTATACTCCGGCAAATGGTCTGGTAGAAGAATTCAACATGAACAGTACCATTAAGATTCTCAAGAAGATGGTATCCAGAAACAAAAGAGATTGGCATGAATGATTGCCGAAGGCACTTTGGGGACACAGAATGTTGTTCAAGGAATCAAACAAGCTACTCCATATTCCTGGGCGTACGGATGCAAAATGGTCCCTCCATGCACAATTGCCATAGAATCAACATCTATTAACATAAACAGTGATAATATTAAACTATAGATAAACTGTTCAAACTGACTTTTCAGAACACACAAATTCAAGGCATCTGCTGTCTGAACACGAGATTATTCTAGAATTGAACATTACACTGATACAGAGGCATTACACAATGACTGGTTACAATCCAACACAGCATGGGAGGGGGGTAGATGATATAGGACAACCAGAAGGCTTTCCTTGGAATCTAAGATATGTTTATAGCCTTTAGAAGCATATCTTATATGGAAAGAGGACTTGATCACGAACTCAATGGTACATGTAGTACAAAAACCATAAGATACAGAAAAGAAAAGAAATATGCATAAATACAAACACACATATCTTAGTTGTGTTCAATGCGGGACTCGACATCATCTCTGGTTGCATCCTTTGAAGGTTGCTTGTTTCTACATGCATATACGAGGATTGTAACTTTCCTGGCCACCTGTACAATGAAGCGAAAGATATGCGCTGTGAAGAGTAGACCAATCAATCCGAACCACCCAAGGATTGAAATGAGATATCCAATGGGAATAGACAATATTTCTCCTGTGGTGACAGTATAAAAGGCTTGGCCATAAGTTACTATCATGGAAGACGCGGCCATCCATGTGATGACCATCAAGGTCCACATAAAAATCCGTCTCTTAAGCTGGAATCCACTTATCAGCAATAAGATTATGCTCAAAGATGCAATGAAGGCTATCACATTGAAAACTGTGAACACTTTGTACTGGCTTGGATATTTGTCGGCCATGATCGACTCCCCTGCATTGTGGCCTCTGCGATCCGTCTCCGTGGCATACTTATCATCCTGCCAAACCCCACCGGGAGGGTTCGTTCCAGCTTGGAATGTGACGGTAGATATCAATACCGCCACCACCATTAGTACGCTCCGTGTCTCGTTCAACCAGTTAATGTGCTTCTTCCACCTATTCTTCTCAGGAGACAATGGTTGAATTTTCCAATCCTCTTTCCTGTAATGATGCACAAAGTCGGCTCTTTTAGCTCCAGCGCCACGGAGGATCCCTTCAAGTTTCATATCCTTTGATTTGCTATGATTTTGAAGCAAAACATCGAAGGCTGTGAAACCGTGAACGTTCAAGGCATTCACCTCCATCGTTATCTTGGTTTTTTGGAGCAAAAACTCTGTCAGCTGCACAAATAGTGGTTATTTCTTTGTTGAAGAGAGACAGAGATGCCAAAGCTCTCAGAGATTGCATTGTGACACTATGACAATACAACGCTTGATCTTGACTGTAAAGTAAATATCTCACTAATCCAACAATCCTAACTGTATAATCATTAGCCTTTAATTAGACGGTCCAAATCTTTCTTTTAAAAAAAAAAAAATTTTTTTTTTAAAAAAAAAAAACGTCGATAACAATTTCATGATTATTTTTTGGATCTCATGATATGTTGCTTAAAGAGCAACTTTTCTTCACGAAATATTAACCATCCCATGCATGACTTGGAAAAAGGGTGGCTATAAAAATGAGGGCACGTCGGGGATGAATTGGAATTGATTTAAATTATGTTAGTGTCTTACGGGGTTTAAAATCTGTATTTTAGAAAATGACAAAATTACCCTTAAAGTAAAGTCAACTAGCTCTTTTACTGAGAGTGCGGATGATCTATGTTGAAGGCAGGTGGGTGGGATACTGACTGTGGGGCCCACCGTGATATGTGTGCCTCATAGCCATGCCGTCGATGCATTTTGAAGACTCATTTTAAGTTATGATCTAAAAAACGAAGTAAATCCAATTCTTAGGTACATCATATAATAAAGGAAACAGTTGTAATCAATCATTAAAAACTTCTCGTGGGCTACAAAAGTTTTGGATCAAGCTGATATTTATGTGGTGTCTTCGTCAAGGTCTTTGTAATCTTATAAACAAGTTGGAAGGCAAATACAAATTCGGATGGCCCCTTGAAGTTTTAATGGTGGGGATTCAATCATGATTATTTCCTGTGGTATGGTCGACTTAAGATTTGGATTTGCTTCATTTTTGGACCATGCACTTAAATGATTGGTCAAAATGGATCGCCAGTGTGGATGTAAGGCACATACATTAAAGTGAGCTCCACAGTAAGGGATATCCACCCAACCTGCACTCGCTGAAGGCACGCGGAGGGAAATTTAGTATCGTTGCTTCTCATAGGTGCATGTCATCACCGATGACACCATCTCTAGGAAACGGATTGGCTACTCCCTCTGCCACCGGCCCATTGGGTGGTGGTCAGTGCTCTATGGGCCCCACCATGATGTATTTGTTTCATCCATTATTACATATCATTTTAGGGTATGATGCCAAAAATGAGAGGGATATAAATCTCAGGTGGACCACAGCACAGGAAAACAATAGTGATTCAATATCCACCATTAAAATCCTCTTAAGGCCCACTGTACTGTTTATTTGACATCTAATCTGTTGATTAGGTCATAAAGGCCCAGATGAAGGGAAAAACCAAATATCCACTTGATCTAAAACTTTTATAGCCCCTAAAAGGTTTTTAATGGTCAACAATCATTCAACACTATTTCATGTAACGTGGTCCACTTGAGATTAGATATATCTAATTTTGGGTCTTATATCATAAAATGATCAAAAAAAATAGATGGACGGCATGAATGAAACACATAAATCTTAGAGGGCCCACAGAGCACCTGCCATCAGCCATTGGCTGGTGGCAGGGGAGTAACCAATCCGTTTCCAGCTCTAGGGGACGCCGGACGCGGATTGCGTATTTCCTGGAGAGCCTTTCGCAGGAAGTTCGCGCAAGGGTGCTGGGTGGGCCAATGAATTGTACTTGAGAAATCAGTTCGGTCCATCCATTTTGAGAGCTCATTTTAATACCTTTATCAAAAATGAGGTGGATACAACACTCATGTGGGTCACACTAGAAGGAAAATTGGGAAAAGAAATTTCTACCGTTGAAACCTTCCTGGGCTCCATGTTGATGTTTATATGCTATCCAAACCATTTAAAAGGTCATACCCAATGGGATGAAGTGAAAACACCAAAGGTATAGTATGATGCAAAACTTTTATGGCCATAAGAATGATTCAATGGTGCTTATTGAATCCCCACTGTTTCCTCTTGTATAGCCCAGGTGAGTGTTAGATGCACCTTATTTGATGTCGCACGTCATAAACTGATCTCTTAAAACAGATGGACAGGGTGAATTTCTCAAAAACATCTAGGTGGGACCTTGATGTTTATATGCTATCCAACCAATTTAAAAGTTCATATCCAATGGGATGAAGTGAAAACGCCAAGGTATAGCCTGGTACAAAACTTTTACGGCCACAGGAATGATTCAACAGTGCTCACTGAATGCCCACTGATTCTTCTGTTTCCTCTTGTATGACCCCGTGAGTGTTGGTTACACCTTATTTTGGGTTGCACGTCGTAAACTAGTCTCTCAAAACAGATGGACTAGTGGATTTCTCAAAAACATGTGGGTTGACCCCACCCATCATCCTTGCGCAGGAAAAATCGGCATCCAGCTCTAAGGATGAACCGGTTTTTTCTCTCCCCGCTTAACACAAATTTTAACACATGGAATTCCTTTGGGAACATCATGATCTGTTTTAGATCCACAACGTCCATCAATTTGTCCAGATAACTGTAGAGGACGAACCCAAAAATGAGGCACATCCAAAGCTCTAATGAATCACACCATAGATAGCAGTGGGGATTAAACAATTACCATTGAAACTTTCTTAGGGTCCACCGTAAAGTTTATTTATCATTAAGTTTTCAACAATAGCATCCAATTCCCACCGTTAGCGTGGCACACTTGAGATTGGGATTTGTCGCATTTTTGGTCTCATGTCCTAACATGATATGAGAAAATGGATAGAGTGGATTTGACACAAACATCATGGTGGGCGAAGAAAGTTCTACATGCCAACAATTCTGAATTTCTTCTCTTATCAATGTGCTACACCACGTGGCAAAGCAACCGAATTTCTTGATGTGTAAAATTTACATGAGTCCCACCGTGACCTATTTTTTAAGTCCACACCCTGGTTCCATTTTTTTCATATCTTTCTTGGTATGAGCCAAAAAATTAAGGCAGATATGTGCATTAAGAGGACTGCACCACACCAAACAGTATGAATTGGATGCCTAGTGTTGAAAATTTCTTGGGACCAAGGCTGGCTCCGGTTAAGCTGATAATTTTGTTTTCCCTTTATCTTAGTCCATGTGAACTTGTGAATGGGGTCCGTACTCTTGCTCGGGTGGTAGACTCCCAGGATTTCAACTCCCAGTCAGGGGTTCAAGTGCCCATAGGCAGTGAAATTCCACTAGCTAGTGTAAAATAAATAAATAAATAAATAAATAAAAGAAGCCTCGCGGTTGGCCCTACCAAGGTTTCAGTGATAGTTTATCTAACCCCACTACTTTCAGCGGCGTGGTCCAATTGAGCTTTGGATTTGCCTCATTTTGGGGCCCATGCTCTAGAATGATCTAGAAAAATTGATGGTCCAATTGAGCTTTGGATTTGCCTCATTTTGGGGCCCATGCTCTAGAATGATCTATCAAAATTGATGGACGATATGGATCTAACACATAAATCATGATAGGTGCAGAGAAGTTCCATGTATTAAAAGTTGTGGTGTAGCACGGACATAGAATCGATTGGTGAGAGAGAAAATTAACGTGTTTTGTGAGCTTGTGTTACGGGGAATGGCACGTACCACTGAAAAGCTACAGCCCATTGACCGGTGATATAACATCTGTGCCATGAAAATGGTAGACCCCACCACCCGCACCATTGGTAGATGATATAACATGTGTGTCGTGAAAATGGCAGGCTCCACCATCAAAGTTGCTTGGTGCAAAATTCAAGCTAGTCAAGTTATCACATTAGTCACATTCTTTGGCACAAAAATCAGGACTGAGATTTTTAACCCCTACATGGTCAGCGCTAAAAAAAACTTATTAGTCTCACAACGTCGTACTATGTGCCATATCCACACCCTTCATAGTTTTTGCCAACTTATTTCATGGCATAAGTCAAAAATTCAAGAAGATCCAAATCTTACGTGGACCATACCACATTGAACAGTGGTAATTAAAACATGCACCATTGAGATTATTGACCCCATCATAATGTATGTGTTGTATCTATGTCATCCACCAGTTTTGCCAGCCCATCTTAAAGCATGCCAAAAATTGAAGCAAATTCATATGTCAATTGAACTACACACAAAACAGTGGTCACTAGACACTTATCATTAAAAAACTTCCTAGGGCCCACATTGATATTAATTTTCCATCCAACCTATAATTTATAAGGTCACATAGACCTGG
The DNA here is from genome assembly GCA_030180095.1 of Magnolia changhungtana. NCBI lineage: Eukaryota > Viridiplantae > Streptophyta > Magnoliopsida > Magnoliales > Magnoliaceae > Magnolia > Magnolia changhungtana. The sequence continues at coordinate 459,608 of JASAUF010000518.1, read as the reverse complement.
ATGAGCGGAAAACATAAATATCAGCTTGATCCAAAACTTTTATGCTCCCTAAAAAGTTTATAATGGTGGGCATTTAATCACCACTGTTTCGTGAGGTGGGTCCACATGCAATTCAGATCTGATTCAATTTTTGGGCTGATGGCCTAAGATGAGTTGGGAAAATGGATGGAGGGTGTGGAACATATAGCTAAATAAAGGTGGCCCCATCAAATCTTTACTCACGCAGTCCCTTATAAATGGTATAACCCAAAAAACCAAATATGTCTTTTTCACACTCTAACAGTGCTTTTCCAAATCTGAGAGTCTGTTTGTTAACTCTAGAGGCCGTGGTCTGATTTTGAAGTTTGAATATGAAGTCGGAAAGCTAATAGTGAATCTAGAACAACCCGTTCGTTAACTATCACATGAAATATTTAAAATATATTAATTTGACACATTTACTTATATAAAATAATTGTAATTGAATCCCTGCTATTAAAACCTTCGTAAATTCCACTATATTGTTTATTTGCCATTTAACCTGTTGATAATGTAAAAAAGATGTGGATGAAATGACCAAATAAATATCATCTTCATCCAAAGCCTTTATTGCCCACAAGAAATTTTTAATGTACGTGTTTTATCCATGCCGTCCATTTATTCTTCTAAATCATTTTAAAGTATGATTCCAAAAATGAGGATTATCCAAATCTCATGTGGCATAGAACTTTCATGGCCCATTAATGGTCAAGCACCACCGTTTCCTATGGTATGGTCCACTTAATAATTGGATTTGCTTCATTTTTTTGAATCATGCCCTAAAATGAGCTTTCAATAGTATGGATGTAGTCACATAGATCACGCTGGCCCCAATAGTCAGGGGTCTCACCCACCTCCATGGATCCGGGGTCTCAAGCGTGCTACTCCCACCAACTGGAATCAGATTGGCTGGTGTACCACACGCCACCTATTTGGCTGGTGTGTTGACGTGAGCAAGTTCTGTGGGTCCCTTCAAGAGGTATGTGATATATCCTAATCCTTCTTTCATTTGGAGAGCTTGTCCTAATGCTTAAACTGAAAACTAAGACAGATCAAAAGATCAAGTGGACCACAATGCAAAGAGCTGTGGGGAATTGAACGTGTACCATTGAAACCCTTTTGGGTTCACCGAAGTTTTGGATCAATATGATACTTGTTTTTCCTCTTCATCCAAGTCTGTGTGACCTTATCGACAGATTGGATGGGAAATAAATGCTATGGTGGGCCCTAAGAATGTTTTAATGGTGAAAATCATTGTCCCACTGCTATTCCTGGTGTGGTCCCCTTAAGATTTGGATATGAATAATTTTTGTTATTATACTCTAAAATGATCTCACAAAATAGATAAACAGTGTAGATATAATAAGTACATCATTTTGAAACCCATGTAACATGACATCATTTGAACCATTTTTACAACTCGTCGGCCGACGTCTTCTGTAACGTCATAGATTTTTGCTATTTTTGAATTTCAAAAATTCTTGAAAATTTTCATTATGATTAACTTATGTTATCACTTACTGACCATTAACACTCGATATTAGTTTATATGCGGGTGGTACCAATAAAGAACCATGCAGATCTGATTAATCAACCGTAAGAAGCCAACAAATCCTGCCGATCACTTAAATACCGAGTTTAGCCATATGATTTGTTCATATGGGACCCAAATCTAGCTGACATATCACTAACTAATCAAGGCAACCGTAACTAAATATAGACCTGACAAAAGTTGTGAGAACTAGGGGTCAGATCTTAATTAACAAACCAAATCAATCTAATTACTTGTTTAGCCTAAGAACCAACGGCTTACACTGACTTTAACTGAATCGGAATTTTCGCTAATTGCGAATAGGCCACACTACAAACTTAGCTAATACAAAATCTAATCATTGTGTACAAGAAATCTAGATACCTAATTCATTCCAGAAATGCCTTGATTATCTAAACAAGCTCCAGACCGCTCATTAGTGGGCCCTTAAACCCGAAACTATAGAAAGACATTCATTTTAGTGGGCTTGACGTCCATTGTGAGACATCGAGCTGATATCGCACATCGAATTGCTTAACTTGGACCCACAAGCCAAGTGCATGAGATATGTGAATTCCTCAGGTAAAAATCTGGGACTTAAGTGAAACTAGGCACTTTGTTCTTTCATGAAGTTGTGACTTTTGGACCGTCAATTCATGGCAAAAGTTAGAGTATCAACTATAGATATTTTCCCACATATATCAGTATAGTTGCGGCCCCGATCGACCATCAGTGACCGTCGAACAGACTTCTAATCATACCCGTCAATCGGTGCATCTAAATTACGAGCCGATCATATCCATAGGTAGATCATCATTAGGGCTAATTATCTTATGGCGTATATTAACATGTACACCCCATAATAGACCCTAGAGGTTAGAAACATTCACATAAGGCTAGTATAATGAAAACTTAGCTCTTGGGACCATTTACACAACTTTTGGAACTATATAAGAGCCTCATTTAGGCACCCCATCTCTCCATACAAATTTACATTTTTCAAGAGAGAGAGAAAGAGAGAGAGAGAGAGAGAGAGAGAGAGAGAGAGAGAGAAGAGAAGAAGAGTGAGAGTATGAGTATGGAGGCTTTAATGCTTCCCTTCGTCGGTTTCCTCCAATCAAAGCCCTAACATCGATCATTTTCTTCTGCTGAATCCACCACATTCGCAATTGAGAGGTAAGAAACAAGCCTACTTCTCAACCTAGGTTTTTCTAAGATAAATTGCATGGATCTCACGTATTTCTTGGTGTTTGTATAAGAATTTATGATTTTTCATAAATCCCTAACCCTTCGAGCACCATGAGTTGAGCGGATCGTTATAAGGTGCAGACCATTATCTCTAGGTTATCATTTATCGACTCTTGAGGGTCTTAGTTAATGATTAGATGCTTGTAGATGAATTTGTACATGCTAATATGTATATGGTTTGATTTTTCTATAATATATGTTGGTTATTGGATATGAATGCTCACATGTTTGATAAAATACTTGAATGGTGGAATGTATTGCTTTTTCGATGCTCATGTGCTTGATTAAATACTTAGATGATTGTATTACTTTATGCATATGCTCACATGTTTAATTTAATGCCTTAGTGAACGTAATATCCTATGTATGCTTACGTGTTCGATGAAATGCCTAAATGGTTGTGTAGTAGAACCTATGCTATAATTGTGTGATGCAGTGTTTAGTCCATAGCGATACATAGGATTGCTACGATGTTGGGTCAGTTGACTAACTCCCTAAACTAAAAGGGTGGCCCACGTTAGGGCAATCACCTTAGGCTTGTTTGATCGACCCGAGTTGAACATGTACAATCAACAGTAGTTGGACTATACGGGTTGCTTTCACCCAATGTCAGTTGCGTCGGGGTTCTACCATATCAATCGAATTAGTCCACTAGCTAACTGATTATGTATGTTCATAATGTATAACATGACCAAATTGAATATAGGATACCATGTTTCCAATTGATGGTCCATTCATAACCATTAATGCGATACGATCCCACTAAGACTCATGATCTGAGTATGGTGGTATGGGACACTGTGTCTGAGCTGTCGGCTTACGTTGGGGTGACGAGCCTCCCCATAGTGACCAGTGAGCACTAATGCAGGTGATAGATCATTGTTCGAACATCCCCCATCAAATTACCCCGCCAATGGTTTCGTGTCAGAGTACATTTCCTTGTGGTGATTTGGTTTTATGTGATAAACCCGCACCTCCGTAATGCCCCAGTCACTGTTCATCCGGGCCGTGGTTCGAGCGTGGATTAGGGTGATCCGTTTGATCTGGACCCCCTTCGAAAATAGCGTTCCAATCGATCGGGGTAGTGTACTAGCCAGTATTACTAAGTGATCATACTTGGTTTGGGTGACAACCCATACCGAGTTGATCCTCATACATTTAAGTATCATACCATACCCTTGAAATTGTTGCTTTGTGAGATAAACGGGTGACACCTAATTTAGATTAAGGGACACTGGTAAGCAGTAGTTATGTGTGACAATGAACTACGTGATCCAGATAAGGACTCATGATATAATGTCGGTATCTTAGCTTCACCAATATGCTGGATGAATTGAACTTTGCTCGGCTAATATGATCATTCATCACATTGCATTAGTTTTAAATGTCACGAAACAGGCGTTAAAGTCGCATGTTGAGGGAGCGTTGTTATTTGCAAACCAGGTGGTCGGAGTTGCATGTTGAGTGAGTGTCGAATGGTGAGAGAATGCATCATGTCATATCTTCATATGAGCATTTAACAAGAGTATTTTATCATTACTTGCACTGATTGGGTTGATAACATATGTAACTTAGAACTAATGAAACCACTGAGTTAGCTACTCACTCCCACTTGGGACGGTGTTTTAAAACACCAACCAGTCATATCATTGATGTAGGTACTAGTGAGACCTCAAATGGGTAAGCTTATATCGGGTTGTGCCAATGTCGTTATGTTTTGGAGGATTAGGTGTAAACTGAAAGCTTTACACTTTATCCATCTTAGGTATGTATATTGTGGATTGTGCCTTGTATAATCTCATTTTGGGCGATCATTAATATTAGAATTGTATTTTTGACTCTTGGCCCTATATTTCTAAATCGTTTGTTATCTCTACCTCATTTTTGATCTACTAAGTGAATTGCGTTACTCTGATTATCTGTGTGCCGAATGAATATGAATATAAATGAGGTCACATGTGCATTCTCATTGGATTAACACCTGGGAACTCGGGATGAGGGTCTATGTACTCGGATGCTGATTTTCAAGGCGTTACATCTTTGCTAGATACGTACGCCAACCAATCCGCTTTAACGAATGGAGCTAGAGACAAACTGTTTGGGTTTTATGGGGCCTATCGTGATGTATATGTTTTATCCACACCGTCTATCCATTTTTTCATATTATTTTAGAAATTAACATAAAAAACAAGTCAGATCTAAGGTTCAAGTAGGCCACATTACAAGAAACAGTGGGAATCGGGTGCTTACCATTGAAAACTACTTGTAGCCATGGAAGGATCTAGTCAAGCGTATTTTGTATTTTCTATTCATTCAGGTCCGTGTGACCTTGCTAAGAGGTTAGATAGCAAATAAGCATCACGATGAAACTCAAGAAGGTTTCTGTTGCGCAACACACCAACAATGCAGTGAACCGAGATCCAATCTCAAGTCTCACCCACAAACGATAAACAGAAAGAAATATAAACTAGAAGAAGAATCAAAACATTTCAAACAAACCACAAGACAAGATATACGTGGAAAAACCCCAAACTAGGGTAAAAAATCACAGGTGCAAGCTTTCACTATGAAGAATACGAGATTACAAGTAATGTAATAACCTTTTTCCCTTGGATGTACAGAGAAAACCCTTTACCCATACTTTAGAAAAACTCTCAAATATTCACTTTAACCCTAGAAAAGCCCTAAGTACCCCTATTTATAGTTTAAGCAACTTCCCTTTCGGACCCTTGCAAAAGGCAACACAAAAATCTACAGTCCACATCAAATTCGAAAACGAATCTGCGTAACTACAACTGGTCGTGTAGGTTGTACGACCAGTCAAGAGGACCCCACAACCAGTCGAGCATGGGCCACGACCGGTCGAGTACATTGGAATAAAAAAACCGATGCTTGCTGGACTTTGAGTCAAGCCAGTCTACGATTGCTCACGACCGATCAAGCGTACCCCATGACCAGTCGAGCAGGGGTCACGACCGGTCGTGCGGCTCCCAAATGTGACTTCATATCTCAACAATCTCCTAGTTGGAGACACATCGCCATAAACTTTCGTCTTCTATATTTGGAGTGCAAAACCTCCCCGTCTTCAAGCCTAAAGACCAATCAAAGCTAAACAAAGCTTCAGCTTCTCCAGTATGATCGCCTTGGTCAGCATATCCACAAGATTTTCACTTGTATGAATCTTTTCTAGAGCAATCGATCCATTTTTCAGTAACGAACGTATGAAGTGATATCTGATGTCAATATGCTTGGTCCTTGAATGAAAAGCTGAATTGTTAGCTAAGTGTATTGCACTCTGACTGTCACTATACAGCTTGCAATCTGCTTGCTTCTTACCTAACTCTTCCATGAAATCTTGCATTGCACTATCTCCTTGCATGCTTCAGAAATGAACATATTCTCGCTTCATTGATCTTGATATATTATATCTTCTATAATTGAGAGACCCAACTAACGGCAACACTACCCTAGAGTAAAGACATAACCTGCAGTGCTTCTTCTGCTGTCGTTATCTCCTGCCAAATCTGAATCTACGTAGCCTTGCAGCTTGATTTCTGATCCACCATAGTACAACCCTATTTCCACAGTACCTACCAGGTATCTGAGGATCCACTTCACAGCTTCCTAATGTTCCTTTCCGTGGTTGTTCATGAATCTACTAACAACTCCCACTGCTTGAGCAATGTCTAACCTCGTGCTTACCATAGCATACATGAGACTCCCAATAGCTTACGCGTATGGGACTTTAGCCATGTAGTCCCGTTCCTCCTGCATTTTTTTACCTTACTCCTTAGATAGCTTGAAGTGGTTGGCTAATGGAGTGCTAACCAGCTTAGCATCTTCCATATTGAATCGATCAAGTACCTTAGCTATGTACTCTACCTATGACAAAACTAGTTTTTTGTTTTCCCGGTCACGCTTTATCCTCATGCCTAGGATTTGTTTTGCAGCTCCTAAATCCTTCATGGCAAATTCTCTAGACAATTGTCTTTTGAGATCTGAGATGTCCTTCATGCTTGAACCGGCCACAAACATGTCATCAACGTACAAAAGAAGGATGATATATAACGTATCAAACTTCTTCAAATAGCAACAGTGGTCTGTATGACATCTCTTGTAACCGTTTCCCGACATGAAATTGTCGAACTTCTTGTACCACTGCCTCGGGGCCTGTTTCAAGCCATATATACTCTTCTTTAGTCTGCAGGTGCCACGTATCCTGTTGGCTGATGCATATATATATCTTCTTCAAGGTCCCCATGAAGAAAGGTTGTCTTAACATCTGCTGCTCTAGATGTAAGTCCTCTGTAGCCACTGTACTCAAAACCATGCGAATCGTAGACATTTTCATCACAATTGAAAATATTTCAGTGAAATCAATACCTGCCTTTTGTTGAAACTCTTTCACAACTAATCTAGCCTTGTACCATTTCGAACCATCGTGCTCCTCCTTCAATCTGTAAACTCACTTGTTATGAAGAGCTTTCTTACCCTTGGGTAGAGTGACTAACTCCCACGTATGATTAGACTCAAAAGAGTCTATCTTATCATCCATGGCCTGCTCCCACTTAACCCATGTATCCGACTATAATGCCTCTTCAAAATATTTTGGTTCACTATTATCTATTAGCAGTAGATAGTGTAAGGAGGGTGAATATCGAACCGTGGGTCTCCTCTCCCGAGTAGACCTCCTCACAACCGGTGTCTGTGGATCTGCCTCACAGTGCTCTTGTGCATGATCATCCTGTGGCGCTGTAACACCCGTGTCTAGTAACTCTTCCAAATCTACGAATTCTTTTTATTTGGCCTTAGTTTCTTGCACATTGTCCTTACGCATCACTTTTTCATTAACGACTACATCCTTGCTTTTGATGATTTTCCTATTTTCTGCATCCCAAAACCTGTAACCAAAATCACGCTACTCGTAGCCTATAAATGTGCACCCCTTAGATTTTACATCCAACTTGTTTCTATGCTCTGCATCAATGTGAATGTATGAAGTGCAACCGAACACTCTAAGATGTGCAAGGTTCACTTCTTTCCCAGTCTATGTTTCTTTTGGTAGCCCACCATCCAATGGTGCTGAGAGACTTCTATTTATAAGATATGCGGCAGTATTCACAGTATCTGCTAAAAAAGTCTTAGGCAACACAGCATGTAATCTCATACTCCTAGCGTGCTTAAGGATGATCTTATTAATGCGCTCAGCCATACCATTCTGTTGCGGTGTCCCTGGAATCATTTTCTGATGTTTGATTCCATTTGTTACACAATACTCATTAAATCTCTTCTCACAGTACTCTCCCCCATTATCAGATCTGAGACATTTTACTGTTTTACCTATCTAATTTTCTACCATTACTTTTCATTTCTTAAATACATCAAATACATCAGATTTATGCTTTAAGAAATAGACCCACAGTTTTCTACTAGCATCATCAATAAAGGAAACAAAATAACGTGAGCCACCAAGAGATAATGCCTGTGTTGGTCCCCACACATCAGTGTGTACAAGCTCCAACAGATGCATCTTTAGAGCACGTCCCGTCTTCTTGAAGCTTACCCTCTTCTGTTTGTCATACACACAATCCTCGCAAAATTTCAAGTCAATAAACTTCAGCCCTGGTAGCTTTCCTTTTGATAATAACACTTTCATCCATTTTTCACTCATATGTCCCAACCTCTGATGCCATAACTGTCCAGTCACTCCAGTTGATGCGACTGCGAGTGAACTATACAAACCTGAAGTCACGTACAAAGTACCTTCCTTCTTGCCTCAAGATATCACCAAGGCACCTTTTGTGATTTTTCAGGAATCACTAGTGAAGGACGTCATATATCCGGGATCGGCCAACTGTCCCACTGAGATCAAGTTATGTTTCAAACTTGGTACATGTCTGACATCCTTCAATTTCAAAACCATTCCGTTTTTCCGATTTACATGAACGTCTCCCTTTCCAACAATACTGCACAACTTATCATCACCTAGGTAGATTCTCCCAAAGTCACCTGACACATAATCACGCAGAACTTCCTTACACGAAGTGGCATGAAACGAAGCACCCGAGTCTATAACCCAAGACTCATTTATCGCATTAAGAGACAAGATTAACACCTCTATGTCACTCTCCTCAAATAGATTCACTGAATCCATCCCCCCTTGAGAGCTTCCTTCTTGTTTCTTGAGCGCCCTACAATCACGTTTCATGTGCCCCTTCTTGCCGCAATGCCAACACCCGTCTTTGTCTTTCAGTCCCTTGGACTTCTTCCTCGACTTAGAATGCCCGTATTTATTGTCTCCTTTGTTCAACGATCTTCCTCTTCCTTCAACGTTTAGAGCATTCCTTGAATCCCCTGAAACTCCTGATGCCTTTCTTCTAGATTCTTCGCTGAGAAGTAGACCGGCCACATCGTCAAATTTCAGCTTTGTCGACCTTGAAGAATTGCTCATAGCAATCACCAAACCATCCCAACTGTCTAGCAAGCTTGATAAGATCAATAATGCCCTGACCTCATCCTAAAAAACAATGCCAACGGATTCTAACTAGCTTGTGACTGTATTGAACTCGTTTAGATGTTCAGTCACGCTTCTACCATTTGACATCTTCATGTTGAATAGTTGTTTCATAAGATAAACCTTATTAGACGCTAAGGGTTTTTCATACATGGTGGCTAGTGTTTTCATTAATTCTTTTGTAGTTTTCATATTGGATATATTGAAGGCGACGCTCTTAGACAAAGAGGGTCGGATCGTTCCTAAAGCCTTCCTATCTAGTAAAATTTATTCATCATCTGTCATCTTTTCTGGTTTCTTCTCTTTTCCTCCTAGAGGAATATAATTGTCCTTCTGATACTGATAATCTTCCATCTGCATCTTCCAGAAGATAAAGTTTGAACCATCAAACTTCTCAATTCTAGTTTTCCTTTCTTCCATCATCGCTCCCAATAGAACTAAACCAATAGCTCTGATACCAGTTGTTGCGCAGCACGCCAACAACGTAGTGAACCGAGATCTAATTTCAAGTCTCACCCACAAACGATAAATAGAAGAAATATAAACTAGAAGAAGAAACAAAGCATTCCAAACAAACCACAAGACAAGATATATGTGAAAAAATCCCAAATTAGGGTAAAAAACCATGGGTGCAAACTTTCACTATGAATAATACGAGATTACAAGTAATGTACTAACCTTTTCCCTTAGATGTATAGAGAAAACCCTTTGTCCACACTTTAGAATAACTCTCTAATATTCACCTTAACCCTAGAAAAGCCCTAGGGACCCCTATTTGTAGTTTAGGCAACTTTTCTTTCGCACCATTACGAAATGCGACACAAAAATCCGTAGTGCGCATCAAATTCGAAAACGAATCTGCGTAACTACGACTGGTCGTGTAGGCTGTACGACCGTCGAGAGGACCCTACGACTGGTCGAGCACCTCATAACCAAAAAACTAATGCTTGCTGGACTTTGAGTTGAGCCAGTCTACGACTGCTCACGACTGGTCGAGCGTACACCATGATCGGTCGAGCAGGGGCCACGAGCGGTCGTGCTGGCCCCAGATGTGACTCCATATCTCAACAGTTTCAACTGTAGTTGTTCCATTCCCACTACATTCATGAGTGTGGTCAACTTGAGCTTTGGATGTGACTATTTTTTGGGATCATGCTCTAGAATGATATAGAAAAGTTGATGGACAGCGTGGATTTAACACATAAATCATGGTTGGCCTAGAGGAGTGCAACAAGTTAAAAGTTGAATTGTGTATTATGTAAAAGAGAAAATCTCTCTAGCCGAGGGCACTTTTGGATTTTTACAACAATTTCATTGAGCGCATTCTTAATTCACCATTAAGCTAGACCTCAGTCGTCAAGAAAATTCAGCACAAATTAGGGAACACTTTCTAAGTTTTGGGTTAACAAACATCACTAAACCCAAGGCGCTTTTCAGATTCTGCGTTAAGTAAAAAAAATAAAAAATAAAAAAAATAAAAATAAAAAAAAAAAAAAATCAAGCGTTAACAAACAGGCCCTAAGAGCTCGTCTAGCTTTAGCCGGCAGCTACTTTTCTGTATTTACAAACATAAATTTGTTAATTTAAATATTTGAAAATGTGGTTCATGTCCATAAAGGCAAACGGTTATATGGGATCCCGAGCATGCAGCATTTATCACAATTACTAGACCTACCTTAAACAACTGTAATGGAAGAACTAGCCCATTGATTTGATGACCCCCACCATGGATGGATGGTGCCCTCAAATTCTAGGGAGTGAAACCAAATTTTCCAACCGTGGATGATTGGCATATTTTCACCGTTTATGGTCGGGAGCTCATTGAAGGGCTGGAACCATCCAACTTATTAAGGTCTTCAGCGCATGGTCCATCTATCGTAGGGCCCATTATAGTTAACATGGGATCCAGTTGTTTAGAGCCGATAGCGGTTTGGCTGGTGACGCTGCCACTGGCCACGTGTCTAGTGGTCAGTGCTCTGTGGGTCCCACCATGATGTATGTCTTTTATCCACGCTATTCATTCATTTTTCTAGATCATTTTATGAATGGTGTAAAAATTGAGGTAGATCTAAATCTCAGGTAGAAGACACCATAGGAAAACAATAGTGATTGGACGCTCACCATTAAAAACCTCTCAAGGCCTATTATAATGTTCATTTGACATCAACCTGTTAATTAGGTCATACAAGCCTGGATGGAGGAAAAAAAGAAGAAAAGAAAAATATCAGCTTGATCAAAACTTTTATACCCCCATAAAGATTATTATTATTATTTTTTTTTACGGTGGGCGTTCAATCAATAATGTTTCCTGTGGTGTGATGGACTCCCTCATTTTTTTGTTCATACCATAAATGATCTTAGAAAAATGGATGGATGGTGTGGATGAAATACATACACCATGGTGAGCCCATGGAGCACCAACCACTAAGCCATTGACTAGTGGCAGGGTTACTAGCCAACGATCGAGTTCTTCAATTATTGCATGTCGTCGGACGCGGTTGGGAGCGGATTAGGTGTGATGTATGTGACTACATCCATTCCGTCCGTCCGTATTGAAAGCTCATTTTAGAGTGTGATCCAAAAAATGACAGTGGTTCCGGTCGCGGTTTGGCTAGTGACCCCAATCTGGATAACTTAAGATGTTGTGGATGTTGAAGAAAAGAAGAAGAAGAAGAAGAGGATCCTTACCTTGATATGCTTCTTTGCAACCGCAAGATGGAGGATGGTATTGTCATCATCATCCTTCATTTTCACTAACTCACCGTCTTCACCATTCTCTACACGCTCTAAGAGCACTCTCACAATCTCGAACTGGTCATGATTCACACACAGGTGCAAAATTGGCTCCCTGCGACTGGTCAAAACATGCGTTGCTATTCTGTTTGCACGAACTATCTCCTTCACCACCTCCACCCGGCCTTTGAGTGCTGCTGCATGGAGAGGAGTCCTTCCATCTTGGTCACGAACAAGGCACATATCAGGGTCGATCTTTAAGAGCTCTTTTACCATCTCTACATGTCCTTTGGCCGATGCCAAGTGCAAAGGCGAGGATCGTTCAGAGTCTAGTACACTTGCAAGTTTTGGTTTTCTACTTAAGACCACCTTTGCAAACTCCAGGTGCCCAAATGCAGCTGCTATGTGCAAAGGGGTCTCGGTAAAATCATCTGCTTTATCGAGAATGTGAGCATTTCCATCAAGCATTTTAGTCAAGGAGTGAACATCCCCCATTAGAGCTGCTTTGTGAAGCTCAGCATCCATTCTCTCTCTCTCTCTCTCTCTCTCTCTCTCTCTCTCTCTCTCTCTCTCTCTCTCTCTCTCTCAATTTAAAAAGTGGTTTGGATGAAGTCTCCCATCGAATAGTGGTGCCAGCTAATAAAGTGATACAGTAACATCCAAGATTCTTCTAGGGATTTTGTCCAAATTAACCTTGTAGTAAAGCCAAACGCCCAAAAAATTAGGACCTTAAGAAAACAAAAATGCCTTATATCTGGCCTTAACACTTAAAAAAAAAAAAAAAAAGAAGAAGAAGTAATTTTTCCTTCCCAGAGCCTAGTAGCTATCAGGACCTTTTTCTTCCTTTGTTGTTTTCTCTAGACTATTCTTTTTTCTTTTCAAGCATGACCTTTGGGGACAACCAATAACTTTTATAGCCCTAAAAATGAGGGTTGTTTTTTATTTGACATCTAACCTGTTGATCATGTCTTACAGACCTCGACAAAGGGAAAATAAAATTATCAACTTGATTGAAAACTTTTATAGTCATCAGGAAGTTTTTAACGGGTGAGCATTCAATCAACACTATATGATCTAACTTGAGTTTTGAATCTAGCTCATTTGTTTTTGACTCCTATCATAAAATGATATGAAAAAAATGGATGGCCAACATGGACGAAACAAATACATCATGGTGAGGCCTGAAGAACACCGACTATTAGCCTCTGTCACTAGCCAATCCGTTTCCACTTCGGACGGGGCTTGGTGCTGACACATAAGGCACGATCGATCACTGTTTAGGCTAGACATGGGCTGAAGTCCTTCTAGCCTGACCTGGCCATCGTCACATGTATAGGTGCTTATCCCACAAAAATGCCGCTCTAATCAGTGGATAAGCAACACATGCAAGATCTTGCATATAGATTATTTGTTTTCATTTCAGTAAATGTGTACTTATGTGTACATGTGCATGCCATTTGATCAAGCAATGAATTCAAACAAACACGCACAGAAACAGGAATTTTTATCAAATCTAGCCTGGGTTTGGCCAGCTGGGCCCTAATAAATTTTCTTTAGTCAGCCCAAGGTCCATTGTGGGAGCCCAAAACGCATTCAGGCAGTCCTAATAATTTTAAGCTCAACCTATACTGTTCTAGCCTAATCTCAGTCCATTGGCTTACCTAACCAAACCATTATTCGCTCAGGAAGGGGGTTCTATGGGCCCTACCATGATATAAGGATTTTTTTCATGCTGTCCATTCATTTTTTTTCAGATAATTTTAAGTATATGAGCCCAAAATTGAGGCAAAATGAAAGCTCAAGTGGATCACATCACAGGAAGGAGATGATAATGGATAGGGATGTGAATGGCCAGGCCTGGAGTAGATCTTGGCCTAGATTTTGAACTATTTTAGGCCGGGTTGGGCTGCCCTATTCAAAATTCTGATTTTTCATGTTGACACCTCTAATAATGACACCTACGGGTGGAATTTTAATGGTGGGTATTCTATCGCCCCTGTATGGTCAACTTAGCCTAGGACCTGCTTTATTTATGGGTTCGTAATAGACTCTCGAGAGTTTTCAACACCAGGTCAAGGGTTCGAGAATCTATAGGTGGTGAAATCTCAATACGGTGTGAGTGTGTGGGGTATGTGTACGTGTGAAAAAAAAAAAAAAACCTAAAATAATTTGGCAAAATGGAAGGACGGCGTGGATAACATCTATACATCATGGTGGTCCCCCGCAGAGCACTGGACCGATTATTATCCGGAGATGACGCAATCCGCTTTCGTGTGGTTGACGCTGCTCTCCCTATTAATGCGTGCTAGGAGTGAGTAGACCGGCTTCGGTATTGACTCGGTTCACCGGTTTGCACCGGTCGGTGCTTGAAAATCTATGTTGGCTACATATATATATATATATATATATATATATATATATATATATATATATATATATATATATATATATATATATATATATACATTTTATGTATGCGCTCCATCCATTTTCTTAGATCATTTTAGAACACAAGCTCAGATCTAAATCTCAGATGGACCACACCATAAGAAACAGTGACGATTAAACACCTAACATTAAAACCTCCTCAGGGCTCAATATAATGGTTATTTACCATCCAACTTGTTGATCAGGTCATACAGACTTAGATGAAGTAAAAAAATATAAAATAATAATAAAAAAAAATATGAGTTTAAACCAAGACTTTTGTGACCAACATATTGTTTTAATGGTGGGAGATAAATCATCACTTTTTCTTATGGTGTAGTCCACTTTAAAATTGGATCTATCAATTTTTTAGGCTCACGCGCTAAAATTATCCTTAAAAACAGATGACTGGCATGGATAAAACACTACATGATAAAGCCCACAGATCGTTTCCAGCGCCAACCAAAAAGAATCTCGGTACCAGAGGGGTTACCACCGAATCCGAGTATGTGGTTGTGCTCATCTCCCCAATCAGGTATGCAAGGATATATTGACTCGAAGTCATGCACGTGAGGACATATTGACTTGAAGTCACGCACGTAAGTACAAGTTTACATCCGTTACGCAGGTACACGAGACGTAGATTCTTTTTTATTTTTTATTTTTTTGTTGCATTTCTTTTTAGTTGAGTACAAGTCCCACGCAATCCGCATTGGATCCCTTCGAGCGCCTTTCCCTGAAGGACCTAACTCTCCTATGGGAACATACATGACACGGTTAAAAGAGGCAAGTGGTTGTTGCTCATCTCACTGCTGAGATGTGTCCGCTCTTGCAGCGCTTGGCCTGAGCGATCCGATGTATCTGCTATAAATTGATACGTGCATACATAAATTTACGAAAAATTATTTCATTAGGCTAAATCACGTATAAAATACGCTGTCCTTAAAGCATAATTCGCTCCCCTTATCAACTGCTGATGGGTTATAGGCGAATTGCTTGCAGGATAAGACAAACCTTATTAAGATCCAGCATGTAGCAATCACGATGGGTTCACTATGGAATAGTTTTGACACAGCAGATCTATTCTGGCAGACTCAGACAGTAGAGATGTTTAAAGTATTATATAATGAAGATTTGGATTGTATCTGATTTGATAGGAGAGATGGTGTGTTGAGATGATGAAATCAGACTGGAATGGTCCAGTTTATATAGGCATCAGGTATAGCACCGTTGTTGTATGGTATTCAATGGTCCAAAATGTTTGAAAATGTTTTTGACCATTGTCAATTAATCCCATACGTTTCTGACCGTTAGATCAGAAGATCTGACCGTTAGATCATCTTTGCCCTTCTGTTTTCGGACCGTTGTGGCTTTCAAGGTGGCTATCCATTTTTAGAAATGGCTGGACGTTTCAGATTTAAGATCTGACCGGTCTCAGTCACCTACAAAACCCGGGCTCATTTCAGTTTCAGATCCACCGCCCTAAGGCTTTGACTAGATCTATCACACCAGTTCGCGTAAGGTTGCGAGGGAGCAACCACTTTGCGACACGATGCGCACGAGCGAAGTGCAAAGTGCGCCATCTAGCGCCACTACAGCCACACTGGCCACGCCCGTGCCCGTGCCCGATCGCACGTGTGTTCCAGTGCTACACGTATTGGAACATGCAACCCGAGTATCACCTCCTCCAAAAAATCTAAGTAAGAATACTCTTCACAAGTTCTCATATAAACCACACAACTTTTCTTTACATTTTCGATGTGGGACAAAGCACACATACCGCACTTTTTAATTCAAAATTTTCAAAAGGCATTTTGGTGGGAAATTTCTGAAATTTTGAAAAATTAAATTTTTTTTTTCAAAAACCACTGATTTTCAACAATTCCCCACTAGTTTTTAAAAACAATGAAAATTATGTTAGAATAATAATAGTTATTATGCATAAAGAAAGATATCTCGCGATTTGAATATTTCTTTAGTGTAAGTATTTTAAAATTATTTTGAAATTTCTGATTACAACATCATTGAACCAGTTATTCTTATATGATATAACCGAAAATACCACACACATAATAGCTCCTATGTTATGTGTTCCTTCATAATCTCGCTTAACACTTTTAATGGCCATGTGCTTATCCTGTTTCATGAACAATCCCGTGATAACTCTAACTCTCATGAGAAGCGACACCACTTCTACGTTCACATAGGTGAAATCCTTACAGTGTTTCCGTTAAAACACTTGTCCTATTTGACTGGACTTCATTAAGAGTTTAATACTCATCCCTCTTTTATAACGGCCAACACCATCATCCTGGATGAGGTTATTTAATTTTATTTAGTGCTGAAACTTTTCACTTATCAGTGAATTGTTGTTACCCATTAAACCCAATATTTATAGATTTTCTAATTTTGGGTTGGATTTCTTTCACTGGTGAAACTTTGAGTAAAAAGTTTCAACCCCAACCCTCTAAATGTTGTCCTTACTACCTCTCTCGTCAGAGGTTTGGTAAAAGGATCAGTCAAGTTATTACTCGACTTTACACATGAGATTGCAATGATTCTATCTTGAATCAATTATCTTATATAGTCATGTCTCAAACTTATATGTCTAAACTTCCTATTATAGGTACCACTATAAGCTCTTGTTAGAGTGGCTTCACTATTATAATGAAGTGAAACAGCCGGTATAGGTTTCACTTAAATGAGATTTCTAATAGAAGATCTCTTAACTACTCAACCTCTTTGCTTGTAGCACCTAAAGCTATGAACTTTGTTTCTTGGATCCCCAAGACACAACTATACCTCCTAGGGTGAATATCCACCATGTAGTGGACTTCTTGTCCCCTGCACTTGATATCCAACTTGCATCGGTATATCCTTCCAACACTACTAAAAATTTTGAGTAAAATAACCCTAATTCTTTGGTTTCTTTAAGATAACCTAGAACTCTACTTATTGCTTTCCAGTGTTCATCTAGTACAAGTATATGATTACAATATAACCATTACACACTTTTAAATATATGCATTTATCAGCAATATTATGTTCAAAACCATAAGATAGAACTTTAGAATTAAATTTATCATGCCACTGTTTTGGTGCTTGCTTTAATCCATACAAAGACTTAACAAGTCTACACACTTTTCTTTCATTTCCTGGTAGAACAAACCATTCTAGTTGCTCCATATATACCTCCTCATCGAAATTACCATTTAGGAATACTGTCTTCACGTCCATTTGATGGATATGAAGATGATGTATGGATGTTAAAGCGAATAAGATCCTAATCGATGTTATTTGAGCTACTGGAGAATAAGTGTCAAAATAATCGATTCCTTCTTTCTGTCGAAAACCCTTAGTAACTAACCTTGCTTTAGAGGTTTGAATTGTACCATCTATGTAATTTTTTTCTTAAATAACTATTTTCAACCTATTTGTTTAGAAGCTGGAGGTAGATCTACCAATTCTCATGTTTGGTTAGATATTATGGAATCCATTTCATCATCAATGTCCTCTTTCCAAAAAGCGGAGTCTCTTGAAGTCATAGCTGAAAGTGTCATGGTTTATCAAGTTACGTGAATGTTGGGTCAGATTGTCTACAGAGACTAATAGGAAGATCAATTCAAGCGTTTGCCTTAACCGGATGTGTGCAAACTTGCCACAGGTAAATCTAAAGCCTCACATCCCATTTCCCAAAACACCAGGTAAAGAAAATCCTTAAAAACAAGTTAGAAATTCATAGGGTTTTAAGGTAAGAAAACTTTTTTCAAAATAGGAAAATCTCTAAGTTTTTCTTACCTTGTTGATCTTATCGAAACACAGTCGATATGATCGACCTGCGACGTTGATGTCCTCAATGCTCCATTGATACCATCGAAAAGAGGACCAAATATGTCCAATAACCTCATAACTTATCTAGACAAATTATCGATGTATCGATACACATATCAATATCATCGATATACAAATCTCGAGCCCATCGAAAGTGGCTCGATAAGATCGACAGGTAGTTTGTCTGGTGCCCATGTTTTTATAAGAAAATCATAAAGGTCCTTCGATATATCGATACCCTTCCGATATGATCTGAAATCAAATATCGATAAGATCGGAAATCTATCGATGAGATCGACCTTGGGCAAGCATTTCTTCCAGCAAATATTTCAGGTTGTTTTTAACTTTGATCGAGGGTCATTCGAGGAAATCGATATTCATATGTCGATGATATCGAGGACGAGTCGATTGGATCGAGACTGGACACAAACTGTCCAGCGTGCTTATAGGTAAATCTATTCGATTTATTGATCCCATCGACACGGCCTCCGATACCATCGATATATAAATTCCGATGACATTGATTGTTCCCCGATCATATCCTAAAACCTGAAATATTTCAAGTCAAGTTTCTCTTGTTTTTCGAAGTGTCGAGGAATCGATCCTCCTATCGATTGAATCAGAGTTCGAAATCCGATGGCATCGACGCGAGTATCGATGCCCTCGACCATCTGGCAAAAGGTTTCAAAACCGTATGACATTTGAGTTCTGTGTCATCGAGTGGACCGTCGATGCTATCGAGAGTATATGCTCGATGATATCGACACCGCTTGATGATATCGAACTCTGTCATCAACGTGGCTATTTTATATCCGTTGGAACCTTTTGCCTATATATAGAGGACTTGTCTTTTGTTGCTAGGAGAGAAAGTAGGGAGAGCTTTTGTGTGTTTCAACTTATATATTATATCTAAAGCCCTTTCTCTCAGGGAAGTTCATCTTCCAATCCACCCTCATCATTAATATCAAATAGAGTGGATTGGGGAATGAACTTCCGCATTCAAGGATCCTCCAGTTACTACCTTAATGGAAAATCATTAAGTTGGGATGCCTTGAATGCATAAGATTGGAATCGCTCCATCTTCCTAATAGGAAAACATTTTGAGAGTAGGATTCCATCTTGACCTTGACCCAACCCGAAGCCGAGTATTGGTATACTATCTTGTGTTGCGGATCAAGGGAGCAGAAAACTCTTCGTCAACAAGAAGGAGGAGATCTTCGACATTGTGCTAAATAGGACTCATCAACTTATTTTGTAAGGATCTAAAGTCCAAGAGGACACTTGTGATCATTCCTTTGTAGGATTGGGTCCTAAGTGGTTCTCGCCCTTTGAAGCCCTCATAGGAGGCTTCCGTTGGGAGTGTACATGGTGGGTGCGTTGTGTGGACCCTTACTCTGTGGAGAGCATAAACATCTGGTTGAAGGTGCACCAGGAAAACCTTAGGTTTGAGGTCAATCGCTGTGAAACCTCGGGTTTGAGGTCAACCAGGTAGAAACCTCCGGTAGGGTCTTATGGAAGATCCTTGGCCAGTGTGCCTAAAAGTAGGTGCGTTGTGTTGACCCTTGCTCGTGAGAGCATAAACAGTCAGCCTCAGTATAGGTTATAAAGATTGAAGGTGAACCTGATTTAAAACCTTAGGTTTGAGGTGAACCTCTGTGAAACCTCCTTAGTGAAATCCGGTACACTCAAGGGTTGAGTGCGGTTACCGGGAGTGGAGTAGACGTATGGTCAAACCACTATAAATGACTGTGTCTGTGATTGATTCTTGTGTTTGATCATCTGTGTGATTATGTTAACTGCATTCATATCTGCTCACACTTCACACACAATCACATTCAACATAGACTATGACTGCTTCAGGCTTATCTCTTAAATAGTTTTGTGCTTGGAACCTCTACCTGGCTTGGAAGCCAGTAGAGTTATGTTTGAGTAATCCTAATATATGTCTGTTGTTAGGATTAGTGAGATAGGATTTTTAATAAACCATAAAAACCTTTAAAAGTCCTATTCACCCCCCTCTAGGACATATTGGCATATCCCGACTTCTACTAGTGCGGTCTTTACCGCCATTTCAATAGCTTTACTAAAGGTTTTAGGTTAATCTTTATAGTTAAAACCATAGGTATTTTCCTAATCACCTTCTCTCTATCACCCTCAACTAGATGAAAAGAGAGTCGCTGAGAGTCTGTTTGATCAGGATCAAGACTCTTCTCTACTCTTGCTCTTTAACTTCTACGAGGTTCACTTAGAGTTTTTTCTTCTATTTGTGTTTCTTTTATAGTTTCATTAGGAGATTGAAACTCAGTATTCTTTTTTTTTTTCTGTGAATACAGAATTCTCAAAGAACTCTACATCTCTAGACTCTATAATTACATTGGAGTCTAAGTCTAGAAGTCTATAGGCCTTACTATGTTATGTATATCCTACAAGGACACACTTAATAGCTCTTGGTCCTAACTTAGTTTTTTTTTTTTTTTTTTTTTTTTTTAGGTTCTGGAGTTCTACGGTATGCAAAACACCCCCATACTCTAAGATACCCTATGTTTGATTTTCTTCATTTCCATATTTTGTATAGAGAGGTCTTAGTTTTCTTAGATGAAATTCAATTTAAAACATGACATGTAACTAATAATGCTTCTCCCCATAGGTTTAATGACAACTGTGCTTGTATTAACATTGAGTTGGCCATTTCTACTAATGTCCTATTTTTTCTTTCTGCTACACCATTTTATTGTGGTATATAAGGTGCTGTGCACTGATATATTATGATGTGTTATTCATAATAATTAGAAAATTCATTATAAAAATATTCTCCTCCTCGGTCACTACGAAGGATTTTAATATTTTTAGCTAACATTACGAAAAAAATTTCATCAGTAAAAGTACAGTTTTACCGTCAATTTTTTTTATCGGTAAAACAACACTTTTACCGACGAATTTTTTTTCGTCGGAAATAATGTTTTTAACGACGAAAGTTTTCGTCGGTAAAACTATTTTGATTTTTAAGACAAAATTTTTGCGCTATTTTGAAAATTTTCCCACTAAGAGTTTTACCGACGAATATTTTCGTCGATAAAAAGCAAAAAACCACTTTTATCGATGAAAATTTTCGTCGAAAAAAGTGTTGTATTTTTAAGATAAAATATTTTCGCACTGAGTTTTACCGACGAACTAAAACCGTCAAGAATATTGTTTTTACCGATGAAAATTTTCGTCGGTAAAAGTGTTATATTTTTAAGATAGAAAATTTTCCCCTAAGAGTTTTACCGATGAATATTTTCGTCGATAAAAGTCAGAAAACCACTTTTACCGACGAAAATTTTTGTCAGAAAAAGTGTTGTATTTTTAACTTGGAAAATTTTCGCGCCGAGTTTTACCGACGGACAAAAACCGTTGGGAATATTGTTTTCACCGATGAAAAGTTCGTCGATAAAAGTGTTATATTTTTAAGGTAGAAAATTTTCCACTAAGAGTTTTACCGACGAATATTTTCATCGGTAAAAGTCAGAAAACCACTTTTACCGATCGGAAAAAGTGTTGTATTTTTAAGTTGGAAAATTTCCGCATTGAGTTTTACCGACGAACTAAAACCGTGGGGAATATTGTTTTTACCGACGAAACTTTTCGTCGGTTAAAGTGTTATATTTTTAAGATTGAAAAATTTCCTGCTGCCTTGAAAAGTTTCACGGTAAGAGTTTTACAGACGAACCAAAACCGTCATGAATAATGTTTTTATCGATGAAAATGTTCGTCGGCAAGTGTTTATTTTTAAGATAGAAAATTTTCCATTAAGAGTTTTACCGACGACTACTTTCATCGGTAAAAAGCACAAAATAACTTTTACCGACGAAAATTTTCGTCGGGAATAATGATATAATTTTTTCTTAGTAAATTTTCCCATTGCCTTGAAAAGTTTCGCGGTAAGAGTTTTACCGACGAACCAAAACCGTCGGAAATAATGTTTTTACCGACGAAAATTTTCGTCGGTAAAAGGCAGAGAACCTCTTTTACTGACGAAAATATTCGTCGGTAAAAGTGTTGTATTTTTAAGGTAATATTTAAATGATATATATATATATATATATATATATATATATATATATATATATATATATATATATATCACATGAAAAAGAATATTGAAAAGTTTAGAAATTTTAACTATGTTTGAGAAAAATTTTGAGAACAAAATAATGCCTTTGAAGAAAAAAATCGGCATTTTGAAATTTTTGAGAAGAAATTAAAATATGAGAAATTTTTTGAGATTTTGACAATAAAAATTCAGAATTTATATTTTAAATATTTTTTGAAATATTTTATAATAAAAATGATATTTTGTTAAAAGAGAAAAAATATGCATTTTGAAAAAAAATGTTATTTTTAAAAGGAAATTGAAATTTATCTGTGAAAATAAAATTACTAAATTATTAGGCACATCCATTAATTGAACCTTTAATTGTTTTTGGACAATTTGATCAGTCCAAATTGAAGAGTAAATAATTTCAGATGTTTAAATAAAAATTCACTCAAATTGTTGATCAATCTTATTTGCCCAATATCTTTCTCTTATGTAAAATGATCAGGGCAAGTAACTAGTCAAATTGAGGGTAATGATCAGTAAAATAGAGTGAATGGACCAGACATGTAAAATGGGCCAAATATTCTAGTCAAAATTGTGACCCAACTTATTGACCTCGTGAGAACCTAAGAATTGATGTTAGTAAGTTTTGTGGGCCCCATCATGATGTGTGTCAAACATCAACATCGTGGATTTGATGTGTCCCCTTTAGGTTATGAGATATCTCAAAAATCATCGGTAAACGAAACTCAAGTGGGCCATACCATCTAAAACTATGTGAAGACATCCTAAAAAATATAAAAGCACTTGGTGGGGCCCACATGAGTTTTGGATGCGGTTAAAACTTGGTTTAACCCCTCATCCAAGTGGGACACACATAATGAGTGGGTTGGATATGTGAATCACATTTAGGCAGGCCTAATATATGATTATGAATGTTTTAAGGAAACCCCTTCTCCACTACATTTAGGTGAGTTACTCGTTACCCTTACCAGAGTACACTTTGTGGGGTCCATCATTGTTTATTTATTTTATCTACTCCATTCATCCATGTTAACAGATAATTTGAGGTCTAAAGAACAAAATGGAAGCATATCCAAAGCTCAAGTGGACCACACCATAGGAAATAGTGTGATTGGCCCTCTACCATTTAAAATTTCTTGGAGGCCATAGAAGTTTTAGATCAAGCTGATGTTTGTGTTTTCTATTCATTCATATATTTTTGATATTATGAACAACCTTTAACTGTTTTGGACAATCTGATCAATCTAGATTGAAGAGTAAATAACTTCAGATGTTTAAATCAAAATTCACTAGATTGTTGATCAATCTTGTTTGCCCAAATATCTTTCTCATATGTAGCATGATCGGGGCGAGTAACTAGTCAAATTGACGGTAATGATCAATAAAATAGAGTGAATGGACCAGACATGTAAAACAGGCCAAATATTTAGTCAAAATTGTGACCTAACTTATTGACCTTGTGAGAACCTAAGAATTGATGTTAGTAAGCTTTGTGGGCCCATCATAATGTGTGTCAAACATCGACACTGTGGATTTGATGTGTCCCCTTTAGGTTATGAGATATCTTAAAAATTATCCGTAAACAAAACTCAAGTGGGCCATACCATCTAAAATTATGTGAAGACATCCTAAAAAATATAAAAGCACTTAGTGGGGCCCACATGAGTTTTGGATGCGGTTGAAACTTGGTCTAACCCCTCATCTAAGTGGGATACACATAATGAGTGGGTTGGATATGTGAATCACATTTAGGCAGGCCCAATATATGATTATGAATGTTTTAAGGAAACCTTTCTCCACTACATTTAGGTGAGTTACTCGTTACCTTAACTAGAGTAAACTCTGTGGGGTCCACCTTTATTTTTTTATTTTATCCACTCCATTCATCCATGTTAACAAATAATTTGAGGTCTAAAGAACAAAAAGGAAGCATATCCAAAGCTCAAGTGGACCACACCACAAAGGAATGGCTACTCCCCCTAACACTAGCCCTGTGGCTGGTGGTCGATGCTCTGTGGGTCCCACCATGATGTATGTGTTTCATCCATGCCGTCCATCCATTTTTACATATCATATTAGGGCTTGATACAAAAAATTAGAGGGATATAAATCTCTGGTGGACCACACCACATGAAAACAATAGTGATTGGATATCCACCATTAAAACCCTCCTAATGCCCACTGTACTTTTTATTTGACATCCAATCTATTGATTAGGTCATACGGACCCAAATGAAGGGTAAAAACAAATATCATCTTGATCCAAAACTTTCATGGCCCCTAAAAAAATTTTAATGGTAGAAATTCATTCAACATTGTTTCTTGTAATGTGGTCCACTTGATATTGGGATATAACTCATTTTTGGTCTAATACCATTAAATGATATAGAAAACTAGATGGATGGCATGGATGAAACACAAACATCATGGTGGGGCCCACAGAGCACCGACCAGCCAATCCGTTTCTGTACGTACTCCAAGAGAGTATTTCTCTCTCTCTCTCTCTCTCTCTCAGGCCTCTCTCACTCTCTCGCCCTCTCTCTGTCTCTCTCGATCCTCTCTCTCTCTCTCTCTCTCTCTCTCTCTCTCTCTCTCTCGCATCCTCTCTCTCTGTCTCTCTCAGTCCCCTCTCTCTCTCGCACATCCTCTCTCTCTATCTCTGTCATTCCTCTCTTTCTCTCACACATCCTCTCCCTTCTCTCTCTCTCTCTCTCTCTCTCTCCCTCCCTCCTCAGAGCTCGGAAACCCTATTTTTGGCATGGACTCATGATCAGGGCTCCAACTCAAACAGGAACTCGTTCTCTTCCTCAAAGCTCGAAAGGTAAAGACTCTAACCCATTTTGAAGGTGGTCCCTAATCGTATTTTGAATTTGGGAATTTTGGTACCCTAATCCCAAATCAAATTTGGTGGTTTTGAAATTGGGGATTTGGGTACCCAAATCCCACTTCGAATTTGGGGATTATGGTACCCTAATCACATTTCAATTTTGGGGGTTTTGAAATTGGGGATTATGGTACCCTAACCACACGAGAGTCACACTGATGGATGGAATGGTTAGGATTGCTTAACAGAGAGAGTGTAAGATAATGTTAACCTTGATACTGTGTCATTTTATGTGACCCACATAAATTATTTTTACATGTAATTTTTGATATCTATACTTAATTTTTAGTGATATATGGATTTGTTGAATCCGATTATCTATAATCATCGTAATATGCAAGGTAAAAATGAAAGGCCATAGGGTGTTTTTAATGGTTGGGATGGGATCAACATTTTCTTCTAATGTGGTCCCCCTCAAATTTGAATAGGCTTTTTTTTTTCATGCCCTAAACTAATAATTTAAAATGGATGGACGGCATGGATAAACATATACTTCATGGTGGGGCCTACCGAGCATGATGGGATGCAAGAAAATGCATGTGCTAATTGTCATTTGAAAGCACTGCATGAAGAGCATTTAATAACTATAATAAGGATGATCAAAGTGTTAGCCCACCTTGATGTATGTGTAAAACACTACGTGAAAAATGGAAAAAAATGACGGATTTAGAGACGGTTCTGGACCGTCTCTAAAATTGCTTGGTTTAAAGACGCTTTAGAGACGGTCGTAAACCGTCTCTAAACTTTTAGACGGCTCTTGACCGTCCTTAATATTGTCTTAAAAATTTAAACGTCCATAAATCATTTAAGACGGTCAAAAACCGTCGTTAACTGAGGATAAAAGACGGCCATTAACCGTCTGAAATAAGGGAGTCTCTGACCGTCTTATATGCAGTCATTTGAGACGGTCAAAGACCGTCCGTATTAGAGACGGTCATTGGCCGTCTCTTCTATCTGGCAATCTGAGATCATCGAGGACCGTCTCAATTAGAGACGGTCATTGGCGGTCTTTTTCCCGCAATGCGGATCAAAAATAGAATGTATTAGAGACAGTCCTCAATTTTCTCCATTTGAGATCACAAAGACCGTCTCTATTAAAGACGGTCCTTAGTCAGTCTTATATCATCATTTGAGATCACAAAGACAGTCTCTATTAGAGATGGTCCTAAACCGTCTCTAATGCTCATGTAAAAAATTAAGAATAAAAAAAATTATGAATTTTGAAAAAAAAAAGGCTTAGAAAATTAATTAACAATGTTTAAGAAAAAAAATTAGATTTTGAAAAAAAAAAATGTAATTTTATAAAAAACTAGATTTTGAAAAAAAATAAATTAAGAACTTTGAATAATGTTGATAATTTTGAAAAAAAAAGAAGAAGAAGATTTCGATAAAAAAATCATATTTTGAAAAAGAAAATTTATAAAATTAAATAAAATTGTGAAAAAATTGACAAATTGTAAAAAAATATATATTTTTTAAAAAAGAAAACTAGATTTTGTATTTTAACAAGAAAAATTAAAAAGTTATATAACAAGATTTCGATAAAAAAAATGATATTTTGAAAAAGAAAATTTAAAAAATTAAACAAAATTGTGAAAATTTTGATAAATTGTAAAAAAAATATATTTTTTTTTTTAAAAAGAAAACTAGATTTTGTATTTTGACAATAAAAATTGAAAAGTTATATAACAAAAGTGAGATTTTAAAAATAATATTTTGAAAAAGAAAATTTAAAAAATGAAACAAATTTGTGAAAAAATTGATAAATTGTAAAATAAATAAATAAAAAAAATAAAATAAAAAGAACGCTAGATTTTGTATTTTGACAAGAAAAATTGAATAATTAGATAACAAAAGTGAGATTTTGATGATGTGTTGTATATCCTTGTCGCTCCTATGTTTCTCCAACCCATTTTTGCGGCGGGTATAAAAAATTGTGTAGATTTAAATCTTAAGTGGACCACACTACTGAAAAGAATGATAATATAGTACCTCACAATTAAAAATTATAAAGAGCCCATCGTAAGGTTTTAGTAATGTTTATTTGCAATCCAACCTGTTGATAATGTAAAGAAGATCTAGATGAAGGTAAACTACAAAGATCAAATTGATCCAAAACTTTTGTGGCCTTCAAAAGGTTTTTAATAGTTATTCATCATTGTTTTGATTGGTATGGCCCACCTGAGATTATTGACATCTTATGATTTGAAATCACATCCTAAAATATGATGGAAAAATATATGGACGGTGTCGATATACATAAAATATATTAAGGTGGGCCTTATATGGTTGAGTAACACCCATGAAGGAGTTACCTAAATAGTGAAATGGTACTATAAGGTCACCTCATGGGAACTTCCCATAAGGTTAATTTGTGTGTGCCCCACCAAGATGTGTATAGAACATCAACACCATGCATTTGATGTGTCCCCTTTAAGTCCAAAAATTAGTCGTATACGAAACTTAGGTGGGCCATAGCATCTAAAACTATGTGAAGACTTCTCTAAAACATATAAAAGCATTTGGTGGGGCCCACATGAGTTTTGGATGTATATGAAACTTGGTCTAACTCCTCATCCAAGTGGGACACACATAATGAATGGGCTGGATCTATGAAGCACATCTAAGTGGGCCTAATAAATGATTATGAATGTTTTAATGGGAGGGTAACCCTCTCAACTATAGTATGTGGTGTGGCCCACCCAAGTCATGGATCAATTTTATTTTTAAGCTCTAAAACGTACCTCGCCATAGGAACTTATTAGAGACTGACGATGCTTAAGGGGCTCCATGGGGCCCATTTCAATATATTTGTTTTATCTAAGCCGTCCATAAATTTTGAAATATTATTTCAGTGCATGAGCTCAAAAAGTAGAAAATATTAAAAGTCTAAGTGGACCACACCATAAGAAATAATGAAAAATAAATTTATAACATTAGTATGTGGTGTGGTCCACCTACAGCTTCGATTTGACTCATTTTTTGGATCAACCCTAAAAATGAGCTGTTAAAATTAATGGACGGAGTGGATAATTAACATACACAATGGTGAGCCCCACAAGCCCTAAAATAATGAAAATTCGGGATCAACCCACACTATTCATCCATTTTTCGAGATCATTTTAGAGAACTATCAAAAAAATGATTCATATCAAAAGATTAATTAAATGAACCACACCACAAATAAAGGGAACAAATTGGCTACTCCCCCTAACACCATCCAATGGCTTGTGGTTGGTGCTATATGGGCCCCACCATGATGTATGTGTTTAATCCATGTCGTCCATCTATTTTGATAAAAAAAATAATATTTTGAAAAAAAATATAAAAAATTAACCAAAATTGTGAACAATTTGATAAATTGTAAAAAATATATATATTTTAAAAAAGAAAATTAGATTTTGTGTTTTGACAAGAAAAATTAAAAAGTTATATTACAAGATTTTGATAAAAAAACGATATTTTGAAAAAAGAAAATTTAAAAAATTAAACAAAATTGTGAAAATTTTGACAAATTGAAAAAAATATATATTTTTGAAAAAGAAAACTAAATTTTGTATTTTGACAAGAAAATTTGAAAATTATAGATAACAAAAGTGAGATTTAAAAAATGATATTTAAAAAAAGAAATATTAAGAAATTAAAAAAATTGTGAAAATTTTGACAAATTGTAAAAAAATATATATTTTAAAAAAGAAAACTAGATTTTGTATTTTGACAAGAAAAATTGAAAAGTTAGATAACATAAGTGAGATTTTAAAAATGATATTTTGAAAAAGAAAATTTAAAAAGTTTTAAAAAATTTGTGAAAAAATTGACAAATTGTAAAAATATATATATTTTAAAAAAAGAAAACTAGATTTTATATTTTGTCAAGAAAAATTGAAAAGTTAGATAATAAAAGTGAGATTTTGATTTTAAAAATGATATTTTGAAAAATAAAATTTTAAAAATTAAACAAAATTGTGAAAAAATTGTCAAATTGTAAAAAAATATATTTAAAAAAAAAAAACTAGATTTTGTATTCTGACAAGAAAAATTGGAAAGTACTTAGATAACAAAAGTTAGATTTTGAGGTCCATTGTTATTTATTTATTTTATCCACTCCATTCATCCATGTTAACAGATAATTTGATGTCTAAATAACAAAAAGGAAGCATATCCAATGCTCAAGTGGACCACACCACAGGAAATAGTGTGATTGAACCTCTGCCATTGAAAATTTCTTGGAGGTCATAGAAGTTTTGGATCAAGCTGATGTTTGTGTTTTCTATTCATTCATATATTTTTAATATTATGAACAACCTTTAACTATTTTTGGACAATCTGATTAGTCCAGATTGAAGAGTGAATAACTTCAAATGTTTAAATCAAAATTCACTCAAATTGTTGATCAATCTTGTTTGCCCAATATCTTTTTTATATGTAACATGATTGAGGTTAGTAACTAGTCAAAATGAGGGTAATGATCAGTAAAATAAAGTGAATGGACCAGACATGTAAAATGGGTCAAATATTCTATTCAAAATTGTGACCCAACTCATTGACACCCTGAAACTCTAAGAATTAATGTAAGTTTTATAGGGCCCATCATGATGTGTGTCAAACATCAACACTGTGCATTTAATAGAAGTTTTGGATTAAGCTGATGTTTGTGTTTTCCCTTCATTCATATCCTTTTGATATTATGAACATGTTAGATAACAAACATTACTGTGGGCCCACCATAATGTATGGCCCTACACCATAATGTATGGCCCATAGGACGCTTAGGGTATAAGGAAATAGTGTTAAATGAATTTTGACCATTAAAAATGTTTTGGGGGCCATAAAAGTTTTGGATCAAGCTGATATATTTTTTTTTTCCCTTCATCTGGGTCTTTATGACCAAATCAACAGATTGGATGTCAAATAAACAGTACGGTGGGCCTTAGGAGGATTTTAATTGTGAATATCCATTCATTAATTTTGTCCCGTGGTGTGGCCCACCTAGGATTTATATCCCTATCACTGGTGGTCGATGCTCTGTGGCCCCCACAATGATATATGTGTTTCATCCATGCCGTCCATATATTTTTACAGATAATTTTACGAAATGAGACCGAAAATGAGATATATCCAAATCTCAAGTGGACCACATTATAGAAATTGTTGTTGAATCAAGATCGACCATTAAAAACATTTTGGTAGCCATAAAAGTTTTTAATCAAGCTAATTTTTGATTTTTCCTTCATCGGTCTGTATGACCAAATCAACAGATTGGATGTCAAATAAACATGCAGTGGGCCTTAGGATGATTTTAATGGTGGATATCCAATCACTATTGTTCTCATGTGGTGTGGACCACCGAGATTTATATTCCTCTAATTTTTGGCGTAAAAATCCAAAATGATTTTTAAAATGGATGAACGGAATGGATGAAACACACACATCATGATAGGGCCCACAGAGAACCGACCACCAAAGCCCAAAATTGGGCGCGCGCCCAAAACCGAGCCGCGCGCCTTGAATCCCCACCCGGCACCCACCTCCATCTACCCCCTCTCTCTCTCTCTCTCTCTCTCTCTCTCTCTCTCTCTCGCCTGCCCTCCCTCGCCGCCCTCCCTCACGCCCTCTCTCACTCTCGCGCATCCTCTCTCTCTCTCGGTCCTCTCTCCACCGCGCCGCCTCTCTCTGTCTGTTTCTCTCGGTCTTGTCTCTCGCGCATCCACACGGGTATCTCTCTCTCTCTCTCTCTCTCTCTCTCTCTCTCTCTCTCTCTCTCTCTCTCTCTCTTTCTTTCTCGCTCAATCTCTCTCAATCTCAATACCGATTGAAGCGATTTGGGGATTTGGTGATTTAGGGATTTAAGGATTTGGGGATTTAGGGATTTAGGGATTTGGGGATTTAGGGATTTAGGACGTGTTTGGACGGGCCCATCCCATGGGATTGGATTACATTAGGGTGGATGGCAAGTAATGATGGTTGTGTCGGTGGATTGTTGGCAATCCCATGGGATTGCTATATCCAGGAATTCACCACCGAGTATGTTTGGCTCGCTTTGGCCAATCCCGGATTGCTCCGTCTAACTATTTGGTTCTTCTTCTTCCTGTCTTCGTCCACTCACTTCATATTTCCCCATACAGTTATTGTCTCACAAGTCATTTTAGTTTCTAAAATATCAGAGCTGCTGCATTTGGGTACTTCACCAGATGTAACCTAAGCTTCTTTTTGTTGAATAGATTGCTAAGAATGAGTCTCGACACAAAGGTTATGTTTGGATGTTCCTGGTGCGCAAAGCAGACAGAATGCACTATTTCCCATTCAAAAGTGAAAATGAAGCCCATTTGATGATTGGGGATGGAATAAGTGGGAAAACAGAATCTGCCTAATGTGGGTTCTGTTTTCCGTGTTGCCCATATTACAACCATGTTAAGTATGCCATAGAAACCCTGCAAGCTTCTAGATGTTAACTTACACGGTTTTATGTACTGTAGTCATGTTTAGTTGTTTCACAGTTATATTAGGCTCTTCTTAGTTCTTACTGTTATTGGTCATTGGAGAAGAGGTGGTGTGGGCCCCTCCATGCCGAAGAAATCTGGATGACTAGGAACTATCCGAGTTGTTGAATTTGCTGAGTTTGCTTAGCAAGTCCCATCCTTCAGCCCTCTGAAAGAAACTCTTTGGCATGGACCGCAGAAGTCTGGTTGTTTCTCGGTGAAGTCTTTTTACAACATGAGATCAGGAGCAGTATATGACACATCGATTTGCCATACCGCTTTTTTATGGAGTTATGGAGCTCCCTCTAAAGTGGCTGCCCTAGCATGGTTAGTGGGTAGAAACAGGGTTCTCACAGTGGATAACTTGCACAAAAGGCACATGATTCTCCCAAATGTGTCTCTTGTGTTTTCGGAACGAAGAAACAAATAACCACTTTTTGTAAATATACATCTCTGCTTGCTTCACTTTAAGGAATGTTTCGTACAGTTTAAATTTACAGTTTTCCATGGCATTGATATTTTTGGTGTTTCATGATGCTTTCTAAGCATTATCTTTGATTAGGTTATCTTTGTGAATGATTCACGCTAATACCATGTCTATGTTCTTCATATGTTGTTGAAATTGACGCAGCAAGCAATTATCCATTTACTCCTTTAGCTAAACAGATTGCTAGTTCATGTGGTTTTGCCTTTTACTTTTTACTTCATAATTCAATTGTATTCATTTAGGTTTCTTTTCTTGAAAAAGAATTATGGAAATTGTATGTGATTAAGTTCCTACTTTTTACTTTTTAACATTCAACACCAGGTTTCCTATCACACCTTCTTTATTCATTACCTTTGCAAAAGCCTATAGTTGCTTCTCTTGTTGAATACTTATAAAATAAATATTATGATAGTTTACATTGTCTATTGGGCAATGGATTTATCCGACTTCAACTTCCATCCATGATGTTTGGTTGGTTAACTTTTGAAGAATACATACTGTTCAAATGAGTCATGTACATGATATAGACTTACAATCTCAAATGGAAAATTTTCTCATGGTACAAGTGCATGGAAAACTTTCCACATATCAACTTGCATTTGGATCAGTTGGCCTCCACATCACCCATTTGGACCGTCCATTAGGAAAACATTACAAGGAAAACATCTCCACAACATCAATCCAACTTAGGCATGTATGAGAATATGAAAGTATTACAAAGAGAAACAGATTTGATTGAACATCTACCATTGAAAATTTTTTGGAGGCCAAAGAAGTTTTGGATCAAGCTGATGTTTGTGCTTTCTCTTCATCCATGTCTTTGTGATCATATTAACAAGTTGGATGACAAATAAAAATTACTTTAGACCCTAGGAAGGTTTCAACAGTGGAAATCTGGATTTTCTTATTAGTAAATTTTAACTGAACTCGTTCTTTTGAAAAATAGAAAAATGAGAATATTAGTAAATATGGATTTTCTTATTAAGAAGAAAATGGAAGATGGATTGAAAAAACATAAAAGAGTTTTGCAGAAATTATTTGTTCCAAACAGGACATTTATCAAAGGAGCACTATTGGGTGATATTTAAGATTTTCATAATAAATAGATCAAGAGCCCATGATAATTATAAGTAGACTTGCAGCCAAAAATAAAGAATTTGATTTTTTTCAAAACATGGAAAGACTAATCAGTCCTACTTCTTGTAACTTCAGCCATTGCTTCAAATGGATGGACTGCACAAAGATTTGGTTAGGGAGACCACTGATGGTGAACTAACAGCTGCAACAAATATGAGAGTTACAAAGGTGAAAAGAAAAATAAGTCGGTCGGTAAGATAAGATGCATGATTTTCCTTTTCAATTGTTAGTCATAGATTGACAGTACTTGTTTCAATTTTCTTGGATGGATGATGAATGTATTTGGGAATGTAAATGAAAATAAAAAACTTATAATATATATATATATATATATGTTATCAATGGAGGATACCTTGTTTAGGGGGACATGAAATTCTTGTAGCTTATGGTATGGTGCCCCATATTGGTTGTATGTTACTAGTATGTAGTAGATAATACTAGGTTAGTAGATAATACTAGAAAATCCCTAAACCTAAACCTACACCTAATCCTAATCTACTCCTTAACCCGAATCCAAACCTAAACCTATACTTATAACCTAAAACTATTCTCAAATCTCAAAACCTATAACCTAAACTCCGAATCCAAACCCGAACCCGAATTCTAAACCATAACCTAAACATATAACCTATAACCTAAGCCTATACCTAAACCTAAAACCTAAAGCTAAAGTTAAACCTATAACAAAACCTAAACTCAAATCCCTAAACCTTAACCTAAACCTACAACCTAAACTTAAACTTATAACCTTAACCCTAAACCTACACCTAAACCTACACCTAATCCTAATCTCAACTCCCAACCTAAACCTAAACCTAAACTTGAAAACCCAAAACTAAACCCGAACTCAACCCGATCCGATTTCCTAAACCTAAACTTAAGACCTTAACCTAAACCTATTCTCAAATCCCAAAACACGTAACCTAAACCTAAACCTAAACCTAAACCTAAACCTAAAACCTATAACCAAAACCAAAACCTATAACCTAAACTCCGAACCCATTCTCAAATCCCATAACCTATAACCTAAACCTAAACCTAAACCTAAACCTTAACCAATAACCTACAACCTAAACCTAAACCTAAAACCTAAATGTATTCTCAAATCCCTAAACTTAAACCTACACCTAATCCTAATCTCGACTCCAACCTAAACTTAAAACTAAACTTGAAAACACAAACCTAAACCCGATCCCAATTCCCTAAACTCCGAACCTTAACCTATTCTCAATTCCCTAAACCTATAGCTTGTAACCTAAACCAAAACCTAAACCTTAACCTAAACTTATAACCTTAACCTAAACCAAAACCTATGAACTAAAACCTAAATGTATTCTCAAATCTTTAAACCTAAACCTACACCTAATCCTAATCTCGAACTCTCTAACCTAAACCTAAAACCCGATCCAGAACCCGAACCCGATTTCCTAAACCTAAACCTTAACCTATTCTCAAATCCCTAAACCTAAACCTACACCTAATCCTAATCTCAACTCCCCTAACCTAAACCTAAACCTAAATTTGAAAACCCAAACCTAAACCCGATCCCGATCCAGAACCCGAACCCGAACCCGATTCCCTAAACCTAAACCTTAACCTATTCTCAATTCCCAAACCTATAGCTTATAACCTAAACCTAAACCTAAACCTAAACCTTAACCTAAACCTATAACTTTAACCTAAACCAAAACTTATGACTTAAAACCTAAATGTATTCTCAAATCTCTAAACCTAAACCTACACCTAATCCTAATCTCAACTCCCTAACCTAAACCTAAACCTAAACTTGAAAACCCAAACCTAAAACCCGATCCCGAACCCGAACCCGATTTCCTAAACCTAAACTTTAGCCTATTCTCAAATCCCTAAACTTAAACCTACACCTAATCCTAATCTAAACTCCCTAACCTAAACCTAAACCTAAAATTGAAAACCCAAACCTAAACCCAATCCCGAACCCGAACACGAATTCCTAAACCTAAACCTTAACCTATTTTCAAATCCCTAAACCTAAACCTACACCTAATCCTAATCTCGACTCCCAACCTAAACTTGAACCCAAACTTGAAAACCCAAACCTAAACCCGATCCCGATCCCGAACCCGAACCCGATTTCCTAAACCTAAACCTTAACATATTCTCAATTCCCTAAACCTATAGCTTATAAGATCTTAAAACATTAACCTTAACCTAAACCTATAACCTTAAAACCAAAACCTATGTCCTAAAACCTAAACTTATAACCTTAACCTAACCTTAACCTAAACCTAAAACCTAAACCTTAACCAATACCTAAAACCTAAATGTATTCTCAAATCTCTAAACCTAATCCTAATCTCAACTCCTAACCTAGACCTAAGCCTAAACTTGAAAACCCAAACCTAAAACCCGATCCCCGAACCCGAACCCGATTTCCTAAACCTAAACCTTAACCTATTCTCAAATCCCTAAACTTAAACCTACACCTAATCCTAATCTAAACTCCCTAACCTAAACCTAAACCTAAACTTGAAAACCCAAACCTAAACCCAATCCCAAACCCGAACCCGAATTCTAAACCTAAACCTTAACATATTCTCAATTCTCTAAACCTATAGCTTATAAGACCTTAAAACCTTAACCTTAACCTAAACCTATAATCTTAAAACCAAAACCTATGCCCTAAAACCTAAACTTATAACCTATAACCTAACCTTAACCTAAACCTTAACCAATACCTAAAACCTAAAAATAAACCTAAAACCTAAATGTATTTTCAAATCCCTAAACCTAAACCTACACCTAATCCTAATCTCAACTCCCTAACCTAAACCTAAACTCGATCTCGAACTCAAACCCGATTTCCTAAACCTAAACCTTAACCCATTCTCAATTCCCTAAACCTATAGCTTATAACCTAAACCTAAACCTTAACCTAAACTTATAACCTTAACCTAAACCAAAACTTATGACCTAAAACCTAAATGTATTCTCAAATCTCTAAACCTAAACCTACACCCAATCTTAATCTCTCGACTCCCTAACCTAAACATAAACCTAAACTTGAAAACCCAAACCTAAAACCCGATCCCGAACCCGAACCCGATTTCCTAAACCTAAACCTTAACCTATTCTCAAATCCCTAAACTTAAACCTACAACTAATCCTAATCTAAACTCCCTAACCTAAACCTAAACCTAAACTTGAAAACCCAAACCTAAACCCAATCCCGAACCCGAATTCCTAAACCTAAACCTACACCTAATCCTAATCTCGACTCCCTAACCTAAACCTGAACCTAAACTTGAAAACCCAAGCCTAAACCCGATCCCGAACTCGAACCCGATTTCCTAAACCTAAACCTTAACATATTCTCAATTCCCTAAACCTATAGCTTATAAGACCTTAAAACTTTAACCTTAACCTAAACCTATAACCTTAAAACCAAAACCTATGTCCTAAAACCTAAACTTATAACCTATAACCTAACTTTAACCTAAACCTTAACCAATACCTAAATCCTAAATGTATTCTCAAATCCCTAAACCTAAACCTACACCTAATCCTAATCTCAACTCCCTAACCTAAACGTAAACCCGATCCCGAACCCGAACCCGATTTTCTAAACCTAAACCTTAACCTATTCTCAATTCCCTAAACCTATAGCTTATAACCTAAACCTTAACCTAAACCTATAACCTTAACCTAAACCAAAACTTATGACCTAAAACCTAAATGTATTCTCAAATCTCTAAACCTAATCCTAATCTCAACTCCCTAACCTAGACCTAAGCCTAAACTTGAAAACCCAAACCTAAAACCCGATCCCGAACCCGAACCCGATTTTCTAAACCTAAACCTTAACCTATTCTCAAATCCCTAAACTTAAACCTACACCTAATCTTAATCTAAACTCCCTAACCTAAACCTAAACCTAAACTTGAAAACTCAAACCTAAACCCAATCCCGAACCCGAACCCAAATTCCTAAACTTAAACCTTAACCTATTTTCAAATCCCTAAACCTAAACCTACACCTAATCCTAATCTCGACTCCCTAACCTAAACCTGAACCTTTTTTTTTCCTTTTTTTTTTTTTACTTATGAAGTTAAACTTTATATGTATTATGCGTGGATGAATAATGTATTGTGGATAAGATTGTTTGTGTTTGGATGGATGTAGTTTATGTTTGGATGGATTTACGTAGTTTGTGTTTAGATGGATGTGAATGTGAATGTGAATGTGAATGTGATGAAACAGGTGAATGTGAATGAAACAGGTGTGAATGAAACAGGTGTATATTAGTCCTGTTTGGATGAAACAGGTGAATGTGAATGAAACAGGTGTATGTCAGTCCTGTTTGGATGAAACAGTGTATGTCGTTCTGTTTGGATGAAAGCAGTGTATATCGATCTGTTTGGATGAAACAGTGTATGTAAATGAAACAGTGTATATCGGGCCTGTTTGGATGAAACAGTGAATGTGAATGAAACAGTGTATATCGATCTGTTTGGATGAAACATGTGAATGTGAATGTGATGAAACAGTTTGGATTTACGTATGTGAATGAAACAGTGTATATCGATCTGTTTGGATGAAACAGTGAATGTGAATGAAACAGGTGTATATCAGTCCTATTTGGATGAAACAGGTGTATGTCAGTCCTGTTTGGATGAAACAGGTGTATATCAGTCCTATTTGGATGAAACAGGTGTATGTGAATGAAACATGTGTATATCAATCCTGTTTGGATGAAACAGGTGTATATCAGTCCTGTTTGGATGAAACAGGTGAATGTGAATGAAACAGGTGTATATCAGTCCTGTTTGGATGAAAATTGAACGTGAATGTGATGAAACAGTTTGGATTTACGTATGTGAATGAAACAGGTGTATATTAGTCCTGTTTGGATGAAACGGGTGAATGTGAATGAAACAGGTGTATATCAGTCTTGTTTGGATGAAACAGGTGAATGTGAATGTGATGAAACAGTTTGGATTTACGTAGTTTGTATAACAGTGTGTATATCGGAAGAATACTGTAAAAGGTCAAATTTGAAAATGTCCTTTTAAGGGTCATAAAGACGGCCGAATAGCAGTTCTTTTAAAGGAGGGCAGATCCATGACCGTCCTTGAAGGCTCATAAGAGACGGTCTATGACAGTCTTTTTCAAGGACGGTCCATGATCGTCTGCTTAAAGGACGGTCCATGGCCGTCCT
Source organism: Magnolia changhungtana (assembly GCA_030180095.1). Lineage (NCBI taxonomy): Eukaryota > Viridiplantae > Streptophyta > Magnoliopsida > Magnoliales > Magnoliaceae > Magnolia > Magnolia changhungtana. Next base: position 421,020 of record JASAUF010000518.1, on the reverse strand, counting down.
TTGAAGGCTCATAAGAGACGGTCCATGACAGTCCTTTTTAAGGACGGTCCATAACAGTCCTTTTAAAGGATGGTTTATGGCCGTCCTTTTTAGGATCATAAGAGATGGTCCACGACAGTCCATTTTAAGGACGGTCCATGACCGTCCTTTTTTAGGACTGTCTATGACCGTCTTTTTTTTGTCAATAAAAATGACGGTTTTCAACCGTCCCTTAAAAAATAAGACACGTCAAAATTTGACGGCCTATGTGACGGTCCATGACCGTCCTTTTTGGTCATTTGAGACGGTTTTAGACCGTCCTTTTTTCGCTATTTTGGCGTAGTGAAATCCGCCATGTGAGTCACCCTACCTTGGAACCAAGGCTGAAATTTTGGTTAATTTAGTGATTTTAGTGGACCATAATAACAGAGAGATTATAAGACATTGTTAGCCATTAAAATTGTATGAAGTCATGTGGTACACATGATCAAATTTTGGTGTGCTTTTTGTTTAATATGCTTAATTTTAAGTAGATTGGTCTAGACTAAAACATGTGTTTGCCATAGTTGACTAAATTGTGTCAACCCATCCACCATATGCGTGGTGTACCAATAAAGATCTTCCAAATTGTAAGCACATTGTGGATGGAGTACAGTCTAAAAAATCACTGTTATTGGAGAATCATAACCATCCGTTTTTTCTCATCAAATACTGACCGCTAGACATTTTCTTTTCAGCAGTCCCATCTTTCAAAAAAAAAAAGAGAGTAAAAATAAATAAAAATCAGTAGTCCATCTTTCAAAAGAAAAAAAGTCAGTAGTTCATTTGATCACCACCATTATGATGGTTGGAATTGTTCAATCAGGGTAGTTTTCCTGCTATTCTCCATCACAATGGGACACATTATTTGCACTGTTTAGATTGCCATGTATATATCATGCATGTATGGTGGATGAGTTGCCATAATCAACTGACTTGTCGCAAACAGACACTGTAGTCTAGGTTCTTGGCCAGTTTAATCAGAAAAACATCCCATTTCTTTGCGAGGGACATCCAAGTACCCTTTAACAGGTTTATGTTTTTTTCTTCTTATCTTTGTTCTTAGTTTTCTGCTTTGCCGCGAGAGTTTGTTTTCTCGCTTTCTCAGCGGCCCTTCTCTCTCCGCTCTGTTCTGTTTTCGCTTTTGCCCTTTAATGATATTGCAAGTTTCCTCTAAAAAAATAATAATTGTGAACTGCACTATATCACTGATGCTTAAAAATGAATTATATGGTGTTGTGCATGTTCCTTTGATTGGTTAAATAGGCATGTTTTGGAAATGGCATGAGTTGTATTGTGTTCTTGAGGGATATCGATCTGAATAGAATTGAATTTATTCATGAATCATGACTCCAGTAATTGCCCAAACATTTTGGGAGCCACCCGTTGCATCCACTCTTGCTTCTAGATGCACCCATCATTTCTATTTCTGATTATAAAATAGTAAAGTTGTCCAACCAAAAGTAGAAAGGATGGGCATATTTAGCAGTAAGACTGTCAGATTGGGTTCCAACAGGCTTCCTTACATTTAACTGACATGAACTGACAATTGGAGTGTTTCATTAAATTATGAGGTCTCTTTAGTTTACCCCTTCAAATTCTGGATGAAAATTTTCTATTCTCATTCTAGATTACTTTCTAGTCTAGTGTTTATGTTTACTTTGTATATAGTGACCGCATACATAACTTTGTGGTCTATGAATGTATAGGCTGTCCTTGTATAAAATTTGGTGTAAGTTGATGGGTTTGAGTTTGACAAAATGTCACAATTCCTTTTTGTTTCTTAAAGTTCTCCATTTATCTAATTATTTTCAACAAAAAAAAGACTTAAATCTTATGCACACCTAATATATCATAAGGTTTGAATACCTAATCTTGCATTTAGGGTTGCAAACTCCCCACCCTTGGGTTGGTTTCGGCCCATCACACAATACTAGGTGAAATGGGTAACCTAAAAAATCTTGGTTGTATTGGGCCACAAATACAGCATGAGATTCCTGTAAGAGTCCTTTTTTAAATTCATTTTTCAGAATTTTGGTGTATTTGAGTGTGATTGGACAAATAGAAGTGGAGAGGCACTTATTCGAAGTTATGTTTGTGGTGACAATGTATCAATTAGATATGTTCATATTAAATAAATAAATTGTGAATTTTACAATGTAAATTACCATGTATTTCTGCACGCTCTATGTGTGTGCGTGTTCTCATTTGCTTGGGAAAAAAAAGGCATATAATTACTTATTACAGTATGTTGTTCATTATAATTCATTCTTACTCTTCATTATTTTTCTCTTTGGTTTTGCATAGTAGATATTTGGCATAAAACCCATTGGTGAAAAGCTTTTTACCTCTTAACATGCTCGTCTACAGCTAGGGATAGAAAACCTTTAGGAAATCTTTAAAAAACATACTTTCTCTAACTTTCAAGGTACTTGTAGGCCTACTAACATGACGAACTTTTTCATCTCTTGGAAATGAGCATCCTTGTCTTCATTTTACATTTATACATGAGGACTTTCTCATCTTCCAGTACTATGGACAAGGCTTATGTAAGGCTTGCTTCAACAAAAGTTGTCCTGCGCCCATCAAAGTACTGGGATAATAAAATTGGAGTGGCATGGCCATTTGGACAAGCCCGTGTTTATGTATTAGCTCAGAATTGAAAAAGCAGACCCGGATGTGCGTCGGAGCTATCCAGATGTTGAGCGGGGCTCCTTGGAAGGTAGGAACTGCTGTTATGACCATGATAAAGCTGTCAATTTTCTATGGACAACATTGGAGTGGCCTGGCCATTTGGACAAGCCGGTGTTTATGTTTTAGCTCGAAATTGATGGAGTAGACCCTAGTATAACCCTAAACCTAAACCTACAGCTAAAACTAAAGATCATGGTGGGGACAGTGCCCCCGACTGTTGATTCCTTCCTGGGACCCACCATTATGGTTATTTGAGATCCAACTTATTAGTAAGTTCACACAGATCTAGACCTAAACCTAAACCTAAACCTAAACCTATTCTCAAATCCCAAAACCTATAACCTAAACCTAAACCTATAGCCTTAACCTAAACCAAAACTTATAACCTAAACACTAACCTATAACCTATAACATATAACTTAAACTTATAATCTATAATCTAACCTTAACCTAACCCTAAAACCTAAACCTAAACCTTAACCTATTCTCAATTCCCTAAACCTTAACCTATAACCTAACCTAAACCTAAACCTATAACCTACACTTTTAACCTAAACCTAAACCTGTAACCTTAACCTAAACGTAAAACCTAAACCTAAACCTAAAACCTAAATGTATTCTCAAATCCCTAAACCTAAACCTAAACCTATAACCAACAACATTAAGATAAACTTATAACTTAAACCTATAACGTACAACATTAACCTAAACCTATTCTCAAATCCCAAAACCTATAACCTAAACTTAAACCTTAACCTAAACTAAACCTTAACCTATAACCTAAACCTTGACCTATAACGTATAACCTACAACCTATAACCTAAACTCAATTCCCTAAACCTTAACCTAAACCTATAACCTACACTTATAAACCTAAACCTATAACCTATACACCGAAACCTTAACCTAAACATAAAACCTAAACCTAAATCTATAACCTAAATGTACTCTTAAATCCCTAAACCTAAACCTATAACCTAAACCTGTAACCTTAACCTAAACGTAAAACCTAAACCTAAATTTAAAACCTAAATGTATTCTCAAATCCCTAAACCTAAACCTACACCTAAACCTATAACCTACAACATTAACATAAACTTATAACCTAAACCTATAACGTACAACATTAACCTAAACCTATACTTATAACCTTAACCTATTCTCAAATCCCAAAACCTATAACCTAAACCTAAACCTTAACCTAAACCTAAACATAAACCTATAACCTAAACCTAAACCTTAACCTATAACCTTAACCTTAACCTATAACCTATAACCTAAACCTAAAACCTATAACCTAAACTCAATTCCCTAAACCATAACCTATAACCTAACCTAAACTTAAACCTATAACCTACACTTATATCCTAAACCTAAACCTACAACCTACGCTTGTATCCTAAACCTAAAACCTAAATGTATTCTCAAATCCCAAAACCTATAACCCAAATCTAAACCCAAACCCGAACTCGATTTCCTAAACATAAACCTTAACCTATTCTCAATTCCCTAAACCTTAACCTATAGCCTAACCTAAACCTAAACTATAACGTATACTTATAAACCAAAACCTATAACCTAAACCTGTAACCTTAACTTAAATGTAAAACCTAAACCTAAACCCACAACCTAAATGTATTCTCAAATCCCTAAACCTAAACCTGTAACCTTAACCTAAATGTAATGTCACGCCCCAAACTCGAAAAACGGGCTTACAAAATTTTCGATTGCCAAATCCGGTGCCGACAGCCACCGTAGTACCCCATTCTCGGCTCCTAGCGCCCATACGCCAGATTCCGATCCTGGGATCTTACGAGGATTTTCAGTATGATTTTTTGTTTGTAATTTAGTATAACCACAAGCATAATCAAGTCACAAAAGTAACATCATCATCATATATCGATATAATCATTTGAATACAATGCTGAAAGAGAATATATATGTCAAAAAATCAAAGCTCCAGAAGACCGCTGTATGCTCTAAGCTCAATGCTGCTGCAACCTAACGCCACCTGCACGCATCAATCGTTCATAAGCTTACAAAAGCTTAGAGGGTGGTGTAAGTGTGTGTAAGGTAAGTACCAAGTATACAAAAAGCACATAAATCATACATCATCGAGATAAGTAGAAATACTAACAAGATTATGAATCATACGATATCAGAGTAAGCAAAAATATACTGGTAAGTCCATGAGTACTATTAGCCGTACCCGGGGCTATGCGATGCAAAACATAATAAGACAATAACAGATGCTGAGGGCGCATGCAATATGCAAATCCTGACGAGCCACGAATACCATTAACTTCATCTAGGCCATATAAGTGTAAAAATATAGTAACCTAAAATGTTAAGTACTGCGGATGCAATGTAATATGCGGTGTAAATGAATGACCATGCTGGAATGTGAAGTCGGGATGATAGTAAGTAATATCGCAGGCTACAGGGTCCACCACAAGGGACTTCTATTTAAACCAGTCCCATACCTAAATTTTGATAGTCCGACTCAATGTGGTAAGCTCCTGATCTCAGGTTAGTCGCGCGCCCAATCGAAATCCTGGCCATGCGAAGGTGCACGTGACAAATAGTTACGCACCACTAGCCCGAGTGGATAGTGAATAAATGAATGAATGGATATGCAATTCCTGCTCAATAAGTCCACATATCAGTATGGTTGCTCTGTCGGGGAAATCACTGAGGACTATTACACTCCACACTGACTGCCTCCTTCCTAGCTGCACAGCCCTGCAAGTGAAAGAGACCTCACTATCTGCCTAACCAGTAGTCTACCAATACCTACTTGGCTCGTTGATAGCGGACCCATTTACAAGCTGGTCATACTCAGCCTAGCTTATAGCCCCCTCACTCGGGCGGATAAGGCCACACCCCCTCCCAACCGACCATGACACAGTGGGAGACGCGGCCTACTCGGGCGCTCATATTCCACTCGGTCTAGACGTTGGGGCTTCTCCTGGCCTCAGAGGTTCTGAGATTTTCACCCAAGGACATCCTAAGTGCCCACAGTACTAGAACCAAGTATTTTCGGTGTCCCATTTAACCATATACGATGTGCCTGTGGAGGTCATGACCCTGATGTCGCTAGGGCGTATAAGGATCAAGTCACATATATGTGGGATGCATGAGTCACACTATCTAGTCATGCAGCAATCCATTGCGTACGACGTGATAATGTGGGCACTCCGTCTCGTAAGGAGTCCCATAAATGGTCTGCCCAATGGCATATGCTATGATCAAACATTCCTCATATCAGGCATACATATGATGCGTATGAGCATGAATCATGGAGTTATACTAAGCATTTTATATGGTGATGAACTATCCTCACAACGAATATGGGCCTTGATGGCCTACGCACAACAAGTATGGGCCTATCAATGGGCCCTAAGGAGAGTTATAATGCGGACATTTAACTAACATTATTCTTATAATGTGGACGTCAAACCAACATTGTTCCCAAGGCATGGCCCGCCATAAATGTCATTACATAACCTATGGTGGACTCACACAATGCAATAGACCTTGTATACATCTCATTGGGCCTCGACCCATGGGCCTCAAATACATCAAATGGGCCTCAACCCATGGGCCGTTATACATCACAATGGGCCTCAACCCATGGGCCATAACACATCACAATGGGCCTTAACCCATGGACCTTACATTCATATCAAGGTGGGGCCTCAACAACAGGCCATAAATATGACAAGATGGGCCTAATCACTTGGGCCTTATATATATACCAAGGTGGGCCTCAATGGATGGCCACAAATAAATCAACATGGGCCTTGTACACATACCAGGTGGGCCTCAATGGACGGCCACAAATAAATCAAAATGGGCCTCTAACATGTACCAAGGTGGGCCACAATGGACGACCTTGTACACAAATAAGTCAACATAGGCCTCATACACATACCAAGGTGGGCCTCAATGGACAACCACAAATAAATCAAGGCGGGCCTCACACATCTAATGGGTGGTATCAATGGCCGAATCAAATGGGCTGATTCAGATAGGCCGAATCAAATGGTCTTCATGTATATCAATCGGGCCCACTCTTATGTATATTTGAGATCCAACTTATTCATAAGTTAACATAAGAATAACTGAAGTGCAGACAAACATCAACATAATTAGGAAACTACCATAGCCCTTAGAAGTTTGAACGGTGGATGTCACAGCCCACATATTTCAGTGGTGGGGTCCACGTCTAGTGAGTGGACAGTTAGAATATAACACATGCCTCATGGAGTAGCCCACCAGATAAATAGATCCGACATATTTTTACCTCAAGCCTTAAGACAAGCAACTAGATGGACGGTTTGGATGTAACATAGACATCAGGGTGGGGTCCACTGGCCGTCCAGGCAAATGGCTGGATGACATAAATGAAACACATGCATCGTGGCTAGGACCCACTGTCCCTACCCCTTCATCCAACAGCGCAGGACGCTGCACCGCACTACATTGAGGGTTTTACCCTCCATAAATATTCATAATTATTCATTGGGCCTACAAATCTGTAGTTCACAAATCCAACCCATCCATTATGTGTGTCCCACTAGATTAAGGGATCAGACTAAGTTTCAGGTGCATCCAAACCTCAGGTGGACCTCCAGCAAATACTTTCATATGGTTTGACATATATTCACATGATTGAAGATGGTGTGGGTCACCTGAGATTTGTATATGGCTGATTTCTGGAAAGGGTCATCTGCCCTAAACGGGCCAGCAAATGGATGATGTGGATTTACTAAATAAATCATGGTGGGGCCCACATGTGGGGCCATGGTCCCAGGCTCGTCCGCCGTAACGCAGCAGCAGGCGCTGCATGTAAATATTTTTATTTATTTATTTTTATAAAAAGAGTTTTTCCGTGGTTTTTCTATGGTAAGGCCCGTATAAACAAAATCCAACCCACCCATTGGTCTTTACTGCCTAAGATAGACCAAACGAACCCAATATTCGCTATATTTTGGCGCATCAAAACAACAGGGTCTATTTCAATGGCAGACACACTGTTTACTATGCTATGGCTCGCCTGAGAGTCAAATTAATCTCATTTTTCGGTTCAACATCTAAATGATCTAAGGAATGAAATGAACGGCTTGGATTAAAAACATACATCCAGGTGGAGCCTGTGTGAGTGGCCCACCCAAAAACTTCTTTTTTTTTGTTGCAGCTGTTAGTACACCCACTGTTCACACTTCATTGTGTAGCCCATCCAGCAGATGTTTTGCATTTAATTAAGGTGGGTCCCACGTGTGGGGACCATGGCTAGTGGGTCCCACGTGGCCTACTTGATCTAGATTAAGCTGATACTAGTGGTTTCCCATCCCCATTAAGGTAGGGCCTATATGGTTTGGATGGTCTGTGTGCTACTTACATCAAGGTGGGATACATCCCGGTGGGCCACACGGCCACATTACCACACCAAAAATAATGAAAGAGAGAGGAAGAGAGAGATTGAGTGATGGAGGGACCCCGTCACTATGGGCCCTCCCTTGCATGATTTACAATATACATCGAGTAGGTCCCATTTCAGATGGGCTCACCGATCAAAATCAACAGTGGAGATCCTTTCTCCACCAAAATAGAAGGTCTAGATGACCCCCTTTCAAACTAGAAAGTAAACATCATGATGGGGTCCATGGAGAATGACCCCATCATGGAATGATCATGATAATCAAGGTGGGCCATCGACAACATTTAGGGTCCAAATTGAGATCCATACCATCGACTGGTAGGCCTCACTTGGCCCATCATCAAAATAAAGAAATCTAGCCTATGGAAGCACCCACCGTTTGATCTTCTCGGTCTGTTGGAATGCCGGTCTCCTTGTGCTTCACTTTGATGGAGAGGATGAGAAATGGATGGCTAGGATGATGGATCTTGGGGTGGAAAGTGGGCCACACACAACACTTTTCTCTCTCACATGAAATGCTTGGACGTGTGGTTTTTGGTTGCTTGGAGTGTTTTGGAAAATGTGAAGAGAGAGAGGAGAGATGGTTGTAAGAGAGGTGAGTGATGTGAGGTGAGTGATGGGTGAGGTGAGTGATAGGTGAGGTGAGAGATGGGTTGACTTTGGTAGTTGCTTAACTTGTGGAGAAAGAAAACATGTGTTCCTTTTATACTTGACATGATGCGATTGATTAATTGATTGATGAGACATGTTATAGAGATTCACTTGGGATTGCAAACGCGTGGTATTTTTCCTCGAACTGAACGCCGGCCCACATCTCTCGATCAGGGTATCAGATTGGTGTATAAAACGCAGCGTTGGAACCACGATAATGGTGCGGTTGCAATGATACAAGTCTCGGATTAAGCCGACTCAAATTTACAGGATATGACTAAGGTCGCGTGCAAACATCAATTATTGGTCACATGTTGTCGGACTTTGATGGGAAGGATCGCGGGAGTCGACGGAACAGTACGGACTAGGATATAGGTCTTACACGTAAAATCTAAATCTAAACCTAAAACCTAAATGTATTCTCAAATCCCTAAACCTAAACCTACACCTAAACCTATAACCTACAACATTAATATAAACTTACAACCTAAACTAATAACGTATAACATTAACCTAAACTTATACTTATAACCTAAACCTATTCTCAAATCCGAAAACCTATAACCTATAACTTAAACCTATACCTAAACCTTAACCTATAACCTATAACCTAAGCTTATAACCTATAACCAAAACTCAATTCTCTAAACCTTAACCTCTAACCTAACCTAAACCTAAACCTATAACCTACACTTATAACCTAAACCTAAACCTAAACCTTAATAACCTAAACCTAAACCTAAACCTAAACTTGTAACCTTAACCTAAACCTAAACCTAAAACCTAAATGTATTCTCAAGTCCCTAAACCTAAACCTAAACCTAAACCTATAACCTACAACATTAACATAAACTTATAACCTAAACCTATAACCTACAACAACAACCTAAACCAATACTTATAACCTAAACCTATTCTCAAATCCCAAAACCTATAACCTAAACCTAAACCTATAACCTAAACCTAAACCTTAACCTATAACCTAAACCTTAACCTATAATGTATAACCTATAACCTAAACCTATAACCTATAACATAAACTCAATTCCATAAACCTTAACTTATAACCTAACCTAAACCTAAACATATAACCTAAACCTAAAACCTAAACTTAAACCTAAAACCTAAATGTATTCTCAAATCCCTAAACCTAAACCGACACATAATCCTAATCTCAACTCCCTAACCTAAACCTAAACCTAAACTTGAAAACCCAAACCTAAACCAAACCCGAACCCGATTTCCTAAACCTAAACCTTAACCTATTCTCAATTCCCTAAAGCTACAACCTATAACCTATATCATATAACCTAAACCTAAACCTATAACCTAAACCTAAAAACTAAACCTAAAACCTAAATGTATTCTCAAATTCTTAAACCTAAACCTACACCTAATCCTAATCTCAACTCCTTAACCTTAATGTAAACTTGAAAACCCAAACCAAAACCCAATCCCGAACCCGAACCCGATTTCTTAAACCTAAACCTTAACCTATTCTCAATTCCCTAAAGCTATAACCTATAACCTATAACCTAAACCTAAACCTAAACCTAAACCTATAACCTAAACATAAACCTAAAACCTAAATGTATTCTCAAATCCTAAACCTAAACCTACACCTAATCCTAATCTCAACTCCTTAACCTAAAGCTAAACTTGAAAGCCCAAACCTAAACCCGAACCCGAACCCGATTTCCTAAACCTAAACCTTAACCTATTCTCAATTCCCTAAACCTAAACCTATAACCTACACTTATAACCTAAACTTAAACCTATAACCTTAACCTAAACGTAAAACTTAAACCTAAACCTAAAACCTAAACGTATTCTCAAATCCTTAAACCTAAACCTAAACCTAAACGTATAACCTACAACATTAACATAAACTTATAACCTAAACCTATAACGTACAATATTAACCTAAACCTATACTTATAACCTAAACCTATTCTCAAATCCCAAATCCTATAACCTAAACCTAAACCTAAATCTATAACCTAAAGCTAAACCTTAACCTAAACCTAAACCTATAACCTAGACCTATAACCTATAACCTAAACTCAATTCCTAAACCTTAACCTATAACTTAACCTAAACCTAAACTCAGAACCTTAACCTAAACGTAAAACCTAAACCTAAACCTAAAACCTAAATGTATTCTCAAATCCTAACCTAAACCTATAACCTAAACCTATAACCTACAACATTAACATAAACTTATAACCTACAACATTAACCTAAACCTATACTTATAACTTAAACCTATTCTCAAATCCCAAAACCTATAACCTAAACCTAAACCTTAACCTATTACCTAAACCTTAACCTATGACCTAAACCTAATTTCGTAAACCTTAGCATATAACCTAACCTAAACCTAAACCTATAACCTACACTTATAACCTAAACCTAAAACCTAAAACCTAAACCTAAACCTAAACCTAAAACCTAAATGTATTCTCAAATCCCTAAACCTAAACCTACACCTAATCCTAATCTCAACTCCCTAACCTAAACTTATAACCTATAACCTAACCTAAGCCTAAAACTAAAACCTAAACCTAAACCTATAACCTAACCTTAACCTAAACCTAAAACTTAAACCTATAACCTAAAACCTAAACCTAAATCTAAAACCTAAATGTATTCTCAAATCCCTAAACCTAAACCTACACCTAATCATAATCTCAACTCCCTAACCGAAACCTAAACCTAAACTTGAAAACCCAAACCTAAACCCAATCCCGAACCCGAACCCGAACCCGAACCCGATTGATGTAATAATGTGGCCCAATCACATGGCAACAAACAAGAAAATCTTACTTTATTGGCAAGCATACTTGAACTCAAGCATCACAATGCATCTATTTCCTTCTCCACTATCTCTTATAGCATAGATTATTTGAGATTTGAATTTATCTCATTTTTAGAGTCATGTCCTAACACAATATGATAATATTAATAGACAAGGTGGATTTATTACCAACATTATTCCAAGACCCATATAACATCTCCTTATAGGAAGTTGGGTAGGGCATATGCAGCTTGAATCCATCAAAGGAGACAAGGATCACCTCTCATATTTTCTCTCTCTTTTCATTTATTTTTTTCTCTCCATAGGATTGTTTATTTTGTGGTGTCTGCTCAAATATACCTACAACATTTTATCATGTTAATATAATTATAAATGGCCTAATCTTACCTTTCTAAAAACAACTAATAATAATTTCTACCTGATGAGAAATCACTAAGTACCATTAGGCTCAACCCAAAAGATAAATCAACATTTTCTTTCTTTCTTTTTCTTTTAACACACACTCACACACCAGAGTCGCTTACGGCCACAATGGGTACTTGAACTCATGACCTTGTATTGAAACTATTTTGAATCTACCATGAAAGGCATGAGTAAGGACCTAGGTGCGTGTGCACAGTCGGCGATGTGTTCACCACACTGAATTTTGTGAGCTCCACCAGGAAATAGGCTATGAATAATTTTTTGTATTTTATTTATGATGTTAAACTTATATGCATTTATGCGTGGATGAATGTGATGTGGATAAGATTGTTTATGTTTGGATGGATGTATTTTATGTTTGGATGGATTTACGTAGTTTGGGTTTAAATGGATGTGAATGTGAATATGATGAAATATATTATATAACAGGTGTATATTAGGAAGAATATGATGAAATATATTTTAACAGGTGTATATCAGGAATTTTGTGCTAGAATATTGAAAAAAAAAACTTTTACCTACGAAATATTTCGTAGGTAAAAGTCTCATCCACGTTTTTTACCTACGAAAATTTTGGTAGGTAAAAGTCTCATCCACGTTTTTAAGTTTTGTAAATATTTTTACCTACGAAAATCTTCGTCGTGAAATATTTTACCTACGAAAGAAATTGTCGGTAATTTTTTTTTACTTATTTTTTTACCGACGAACCATTTCGTCGGTAAAAGTTTTGTAAATATTTTTACATACGAAAAGTTTCGTAGGTAAAAGTATCGTGATATATTTTTACTTATGAAACAAATCGTCGGTAAAAGTTCTGTAAATATTTTTACCTACGAAAATGTTCTTAGGTAAAAGTATCGTGAAATATTTTTACCTACGAAACAAATCGTCGGTAAAAGTTTTTTAATTAGTTTTTACGGACGAAAATTTCGTCGGTAAAATTTATTTACTTATTTTTTACCTACGAAAAAATTCGTCGGTAAACATTTTGTTAATATTTTTACCTACGAAAAAAATCGTCGGTAAAAGTTTTTTACTTATTTTTTCTGACAAAAAAATTCATCGGTAAAAGTCTTACCTTTGCCAACGAAAATTTTTTCGTCGGTAAAAGCCTTTACCTTCGGCCATTTATCGATGAATTTACCGATGAAAAAAATCGTCGGTAAAACTCTTTACCTACGAAAAATGTGGATTTAGCGACAAAAATTTTCATCGGTAAAAGTGGGTTTTCTTGTAGTGCAACTGATTTTCTACTTCAGATTTATAGATCTTAAATACATTAAATGCTTCATCTTTTGATTTTAACAGATATACATAAACATATATTGAACAATCATCTATAAACGTTATAAAGTACCTTTTACCTACACGGGTAAGTACGCCATTTAGTTCACATATATCAGCATGCACTAGGCCGAATATTTGAGATGATCTATCAATGCTTGGGAATGGTTTCTTGATTATTTTAGACCATATGCATACTTCACATTTATCTTTGTCACTATCATTGTATGATATTAGGCCGTTCTTAGCCATGAGTTTTATGGTACTGTAGCCAAAATGGGCAAGTTTACCATGCCATAGTGTTACAGACGCAATCATGTAAGTAGAATAATTCTTTTCATTTAGAGATAATTTGATCATCCCATTACAAGCATATCCATTCCCCACAAAGTTTCCATTCTTAGAAAAGATTAGCTTGCCCGATTCAAACACAACCCTAATCCCATGTTTGCTTAAGAGATCCCATGAGACAAGATTCCTCCTTATGTCTGGGACATAAAGTACGTTGGTCAGGATTACCTTCTTTCCAGAGGTAAAGAATAATTATACGGTTCCTTTGCCTGCAACTTTCGATCGTCCTTCATTTTCCATTTGAACCTCTTGACCATTGGTCTCGTCTTCATAGGTTTTGAAGGCAGAACGATCATTGCATACATGGACTGTGGCACCTATATCATACCACAAACCAGAAATTTTCTCTTGAACTTAGTTCACTTTTGTGACCATGGCTACGATTTCATCGTATACTGCATTAGCCTCTTTCTTAGGCTTTTTTCGGTCCCTACAGACTCAGGCAAAATGCCTGGTCTTGTCGCAGACATAGCAAGCTCCCTTAGGTTTGCCGTTTTTCTTCTTTTGTTTTTTTTATTTTATTTTTTTTATTTTTAATTTCCCTTGATCTTTGTTAGGTTTAAGGGAATCACATTTCTCATAAGAATTATTTTGGGATGGTCGTTCTACTGCGTTCACCTTGGATGAAGATGCACCATTAGCGTCATCCTTTTTGTCTCGGTTACGGGATTCTTTTTCAATTTGAAGATGATTTTGGATTTGTTCAAGGGTAAACTCTTCATATTTATGCAGTAGTTTCTTCCTGTAGTCTTTCCAGCTCGGAGGCAATTTTGCAATTATACCTCCGACTTGAAAGGATTCAGGAAGATCAATTTTTATGGCTTTTATTTTGTTTACAATAAGCTGCAGTTCTTGGATTTGGGCAACCAGCGGTAGATTGTCTACCATCATGAAGTTGAATTACCTGGCAATTAGAAATTTTTGTGTACCTTCCTCTTCAGCCCTGTACTTATATTCTAGTGTGCTCCAAATTTCTTTCGCTGATGTGGTCCCCATGTACAAATCGTACAACCGATCAGAGAGAGCATTGAGGATGTGGCCATGACACAATATTTCATCTTCTTGTCGCTTGATCCTAACAGTAACCTGTTCTGGAGTGTCAGTGTTCTTTTCTTCAGGCAGAGGCTGGAGAGTCGGGTCCAGGATGTAGAAGATCTACAGAGCGGTTAACAGGAATTTCAGCTTGTCCTACTATCTAATGAAATTTGAACCATCGAATCAGTCTAATCGGATCTGATCCTGGTTCATCAGTTTGACTGATGCAAAACTTTCGGTGTCCATAAAATCACGCTTTAAGCTTGTTATAAATTGATGTTTGGATACACCAAAAAAATATAAAAAATAAATTTACGAAAAATTATTTCACTAGGTTGAATCACGTATAAAATATGCTATCCTTAAAACGTGATTCGCCCCCTTATTAACTGCTGATGGGTTACAGGTGAATTGCTTCTAGGATAAGACAAGCCTTATCTGGATCTAGCGTGCAACAATAATGACGGGTCCACTATGGAATAGTTTTGATGCAGCAGATCGATTCTGGCAGACTTAGACAATATAGATGTTCACAGTATTCTATAATGGAGATTTGGATTGTATCTGATTTGATGGGAGAGATGGTGTGTTGAGATGATGAAATCAGACTGGAATGGTCCAGTTTATATAGGCATCAGGTATAACACCATTGCTGTGTGGTATTCAATGATCCAAAACATTTGAAAATATTTCTACCCGTTGTCGATTAATCCCAGATGTTTTTGGTCATTAGATCAGAAGATCTGACCATTGGATCACGAAGTGTAAAGTGCGCCATCTAACACTATTACAGCTACACTGCCTCACTGCCCACGCCCATGCCCATGCCCATGCCTGAGCCTGAGCCCGAACGCATGCGCGCATGCGTGTGTGTGTGTGTGTTCTAGTGCGTACGACCTGAGTATCACCTCCTCCAAAAACTCTAGGTAAGAATACTCTTCACAAGTTCTCATATAAACCACACAACTTTTCTTTACATTTTCGATGTGGGACAAAGCACACACACCACACTTTTTAATTCAAAATTTTCATAAGGCGTTTTGGTGGGAAATTCTCAAAATTTTGAAATTTTTGATTTTTTTTTTCAAAAACCACTGATTTTCAACACTATCCATCGTTGTCGAGAATTTGATAATCTCAAATTATAGATTTATAATAATCATAAAAAAGAAGAAAGAAACCATAAAAATATTAAGGACATGCTGAAGCATATATGACCACATTATTCTTAAAGCGTTATTTGTCCATTCTCAAAGTAATTGATACTAGTGACAGGTTACAGGCAAATAACTTTTAAGATACGACCAGCTTGTGTGTAGTTATGCATTCAGCAAGCACAAAGAAACTACTAATGAAAGTAAGTTAACACAATTTTCCAGCAAATGAAAACTTAACGAAAAATTCCCAAGTCAGAAAGAAAGATAGAGAATGAAATTGTTTACACTAGTTTAGTTCTTGTGGACTACTTGGCTTAGGATCGTATTGAACATTACTGGCTTGATTAGAGAACACTTAGAGCTTTACTAGTTCATATGAGAGAGTGAGTCAAGTGGTTTGTGATAATGAAATGAACCAGCCAAGCTTAGTTTATATAGGCTAGGTTACGTAGCTGGGCATTTTTTTCTAGGGTCATAACTATAATTGACCATTTCTAACTGTTACTGAGAAACTAGTCATTATTCGGCAGTTTCTGATCATTTTATATGTAAGAATTAAAACCAGTTGCATACTACTTGTCTAAACTTGGTGGTTAGCCGTTTATGACTGTTGGGCTAGCCACATATATCAGTTTCTGCGTGGTCTGGTTTATAGTCAGGCTCAAGGAGTAGATAGCTGATCTTGGAATCCAGAGGCATGAGGAAGAATTGAAGATGAGAAAGATTAATGTTGATATGGAAGACAATGCTCGTATTGCTGTTCTTGAGAAGTTAGAACTTTTAAGAGAGGAAGCTGTGATAGTTTCCTTGGAGCCGGAGTTGGCTGGTACCCTAGACCTGGCCAAACTATTGTTGACACTAAATTAGATACTACAGCTGCCCAAGTGCAATTCAAGAAAGATTTATAGAAATACATGACCGCCTTAGGTGTTTCAGAGGAATTATAATGTTTTCATAATTGATATGTATCGTTATTTTTTCATATATGACATTTCCACATCATTTTCATAGTAATTTCTACGCATAAATGTCTTGTAATAGCGAATGTTCATATTTCATTTGCATACTCTTATAATTTGAAAAGCATAATATGATGAACGTATATGTATATGTATGTCAAACTTTTCATGCATCAATTCAGGGCTTTGATTGCACATTTTAGTATGATGCACAACTTGGAAAAATAATGCAGTAGCAACATGTTCTTTTGTTAGTATTCCCTACATGATACTTATTTTCAATGGGCAGAGCTATTTTGGAGTTCAGTTAGTACCTAAGGCACCACACACAGTTTAAGCTCTTAAGTAGTTAGAGCAAACACAGTTTAAACTCTTGAGTAGCTTGAACAAACATAGTTTTTTAGAATCTTAAGTAGTTGGAGCAAATAAGATCTATACAAATGGCATCTGTAACTCCCAAGAGTTCACTGAATCACTGCAACCTAGGGAATCTACAAACCGCGGTCCATCAAATGGGCTTAGTGAAGCTACCGGGGTGGTAAGCTCGGTAGGATTTACTCATAGGGTTAGCCTTTTAAGTCTCTAGAGTTCGCAGGGTTCACAAGGTTACCTGTCTGGGTACCAGATCCAAGGCAGTCAGTCTATCGATGAAGGGGGAGGCCATCTAGAGGTCGACCCTTCCCCATGAGTTTATACTTAAATCAAGCCAGGAACCGTGGGAGTCTTACTCATGGTGGCTTATCTAAGGATGAACCAAAGATCTCACACTGCGGCCCACTTTTTCTTTGCCTACATAACCCAGACTCAATCTTAAGGGAGCATTTTCTCTGACCCATCCCCATGACGCTCTCAAAGGGTGATATAGGTGACACATGTCTCATGCGTGGTTGGCCTTCTTGGACTTTTGGCCATTTGGGCTTTTAACCATTGGCTCTCTATGTTGCCAACATGGGTCTAAGCATGTGATTGCCTTCACTGGCTTTTTAGGGGTATTGACTTTTCATTGCTGCCCACATAATATATGACGAATTGATGACATAGTAGGTCTTATACATGGTTGGCCTTCATGGGCATTTGGCCGCTTGGGCTTTTAGTCACTAGCTCTCATCGCTATCGTAAATGATAAATTGTCATTGCTAATAATATAAGGTTTACATGTGGTTAGCCGTCGTGGGCACTCACCACTGTCGTAAATGATAAATCACCCATAAATGATAAATCATCATCACTGATAACATAAGGCTTATATAAGGTTGGCTGTCGTGGGCGTTCACTGCTGTTATAAATGATAAATTGTCATCGCTGATAACATAGGGCTTACATGTGGTTGGCCTTTGTGGGCGCTCACCATTGTCGTAAATGATAAATTTTCATCGCTGATAACATAGGGCTTATGCATGGTTGGCCTTCGTGGATGCTCACCGCCACCTTGCATGATAAATTAGTAATATAATCAATTTAGTGTAGTGAACGACGATCAATAATCCGTGATATCTTTAATGCAGTAATAATATCAATATGACGATAACTAATAATGATATCAGCTTGGCAATAGTTGATGGGCGATATCATCAATGCGGTGATAATATCAATATGGTGATAATCAACGATGATGTCAATTTGGTGGTAGTCGGCGATAATATTATTTTGGTGATAGTTGACGATAATATTAGTTTTATAGTCAACGATAATATAGTTCAACAATAATGTTGACTTGTCAAGGCGATAATATCAGTTTAGCGGCAATATTAGTGATGATTTGTAATAATATTCTGTAATCGACGATGTCTGAGTGATTAACAATGCTTTGTAATGATATTCCATAATCAGTGATAATTGCTAATAATGACGATAACTAATGATATTATTGATAATCTACGATGCTTTGTAATGCAAATGAGGTGGTAGTTATTTGGCAATTTGTAAGTCGCGTGCTAATTGTTAATATTCATATCGGCGTTATTATCACAGATTCTTCGATTGTCGTTTTGTCGTCAATTATTGACTCAAAAAGCCCTTATGAAGCTTCGGGAGTAATAATATGTTCGTGAATCTATTTTTTATTTGGAGCAATATACGGAGAATACATGTTCTTTATAGAGAAGTCCCTTGCAATCATAGAGCTATACTTGTCCTACCCCCCTTTGATTGGGATAAATTCTCTTGATAATCTTCCACAATCAAAATTTACTCATCTTTCAAGGATGATATTTTTGATAAATCAAGCATCGACAGGTATTTTGACGCATTGCCTGTTTTGATTTATAATCTAATAGGCCCCTTTATAGAAAATCTCTATTATGATATATAGCCTGCCTTTTTTGTAATCAGAATTGCCCCCGGTCCTTTGGATAACCATAATAGGTCTCTAATCATATCTAGTGTATATCTTATTGAAGGACATGACTGCTCATTTCATTTTCTTTCATTATGGGAGATGCCCCCAGTCCACAAAACTTTTGCAATTTTCTTTCATTTTAACCATTCAGGACCTGAATGCCTCTACCATTACCTAGCCCTGTCGGCTCATCCTAGTTGAACCCCATATTTTGCATAATCTTTCTCTTAATTGCACTGTATCTTTTTAGATCCTCTGATGAGAGTATATCATAAGTCATTATTTCATTCATCCTTTCTTCTGTTTCTTCCTTTGATGGAGTGTAAAATTCAATTGGCTCTAAATTGCTTGAGTTAGGTTATACATAGAATTTTTTAGCATAGTGGGGAATGGTTTACTTCTCTCAACTCGCGGTATTAGTACTGTAAAATTCAACTGTAATGTTTCCACCTATTCCAGTGACAACAATGTTAGAGGGGGGTTGTCCAGGTCGCCTTAGATGTTTCGGCACAAAATTAAATTTCTTCTTTATATATCTCTTTTCACTCAATTTCATTTTCAAGACTTCCTTTTCCATTATTAGTATCCTATCACCTTTTGACATTATGCTTCTTTTGTTTTCTTCTTTGTTATCTTCTATTGTGAACTCATCATAATAACTTGTATCTACAAAGAAAGATTTTGCCTCTGTATACAGTTTTGTGTTAGTCATTACTTTATGTTGGAGCCCGTTCTTGTAATATTTGGAACACTAGTGCAGGGTAGATGGCACAATACCATACTGATGTTTCCATGGTCATCGTAAGAGGAGATTATATGTTGTTACTGCATCAATTACATGACACACGCCATTCTTGATTAGATCTCCTATCTCCATTTTTAATGTAAATTTTCCCAATGCGCGCTGACCATCTTGATTGAAATCCCTTAATCATCATCCCACTGAAGCACGGATGAGAACGACAATACCTAGCTTGTTAAGCATATTTAATGGTAATAAGTTAACTGCAGAGCCATTGTCCAACATTATCCGCTTAACTTATTTCTCAAGGATATGACCAATGACCATTAATGGTCTATTATGTTCCTTGTCATCTATTAAATCATTGTCAGAGAAGGTAATAACAAACATGCAACTATATATACTTCTATTGCTTCGGGCGTATCGGCCTGTGGATGGCGATTTTCATTTTTATTTTTTGTTCAGTATTTTCCATTTCAACAAGCAACGCTTTTCTAACGCTATCATCTGATAAGGCTTGAATCAACATTGGGTAAAAATATTTTGACAACCATAATGTATCATATATACTTAACCAAGCAGGGATACCTTTTAAATGGCTTACGTCGTCGTAAGTTACTTTCTCTACAATGATCTTCCTTATTTGGCAATCTGTTTATCTCATCGTTTTGACTATTTCCCGACAACTCTAGTGCTTTATTTTACATTGCTATAAATTCTTGCTTTTGGGGTGGACTTGCTATATCTTCTTTCCCGAACGCAATGTAACTACTACCACTTTACGTGTAGTTATCGACAGTGATCCGGTCGGTTCGTCAGATGATTCGATAATAATCACATTATAGTCTTTACTTTTCCGTTCATTGTATGGATGTTGTTCCCTCTCAGTTCTTTCACATTTTGTTTTCTCGTATGAGGTGTCCTAAACAAACATCATGTTCACGATCACTTTTCTATTTCTTTCGTTTTCTTTCTCCATCGCGATCTCGCTTCTGTTTATCATTCTTTGTAATATGTTTTTCAATGTAAATTTTTTTCTGTTGGATGGCCCAATAGAAGATGATAATGGCAGTAGTTCTTTTCTTTTGTCATCTTGATTTCTTTTGAACGCTTAGATTGGGGCAATTCAATAATTCTGACTGTCAACAATTGATTCATCATGGGTAAAACGTCTATATCCGGCCATGATACGGTCATGAGAATCGTATTGTCTAGGTCGCTTGTCATTCATCCAGCCATGATACGGTCTGTATCCTCTCTTCTCTTCGTTCTACGTTGATTACGTAGGTCCTCTCTTTTCTTCTCTTGATCGACAATATTCGCTACTAGTTAACTCGGTCCTCGTCACACTATTTCATTTTGGAAGGCTGGCATTTTCTTAATCATAATCTCAAGTGTTTGAGCTTTCATGGCGAGGTCATGAAAAGTCAGTATATCGCACTTTTTTTGCCATGCATACTTTGTGCACATGATCATTTCCTTCTTTTTTATTTTTATTTTTATAAGGAAGCCATCATATATAATATATAAATTATATATATATATATATATATATATATATATATATTCAAAAAGGAGCTATACACCGTATGGATATATCACACTTGTTAGGCCGAATGCAATTCATGTGTCCATCTAGTTCAGACACATCTTCAATTGTTCTTTCTCTTCATGGAGTTGTCTGCATGATACTCCTAGAGTCTTCCATTTGTCAATAAAATTTTCTATTGATTCGCCTTCCCTTTTCCGTACGGAAGCCAACTCGGCAATGTTGACATCCCGAATGGACGAGAAGAAATTGGCCATGAAAGTATCTTTCATCTGATCTCAAGTACGTACGTATCCTGATGCGAAACTAGAATACCACCTAAAGACTTTCCCAGTTAGTGACGATCCAAACAACTACAAATAGTACTACAGGACTGTCGAAAAGTTACCCATAGTAGTGATGAAGTGCATGAGATGTTTCTTCAGAGTTCTGTCTCTGTTGAACTTTTAGAAGTCCAGATATTTGAAGTTTGTGGGGAATGACACATCTTGGACTTCACATGGGCATGATGTCCTAAAATGAAACCTCTTAGGGTGTTCCCATTCCCTTTTTGTTTTGATGGTTTTTAATACCACCTACTATATGTCATCTAGTGTAATCGAACGAATTGCAGGAGCTGATCCGTGCAATCTTGATCTTGGTAGTTGTGAGCCTTCTGCTGCTGTGCTTGGCCGTTTATTGTGGCCATGGCAGGAGGAGTAGCGACTCGAGCTACATTGTGTGCCAACATAGCTAATGCCTCTCTTAGACTTCTGCATTCTTCCCTTAAGACTGTGTATGTTCAAGCCATTTCAACTAGGCGTTCATCCATAGGCCGCGATTGATTCTGACTTGTTCCGGCCATATAAACGGCAACTTTTCCACTCCCTAATTGCCTTACTATCAAAGGGAAAAAGAACCTTCATTAGACCTATTGGCATTCTCATGGGACCCTTGCGATTTAGGCGAAGATATATAGGCCTGGTGTTAACATACACAATGGCGTAGGTCTAGTAAACTCTGTTGATGACGATTTATTGATCAAAGGAGACTTCCCTTTTTCTTTCCGGTTCGACTGCGAAGTTGTGGTCGGTAGGACATGAAAATCTTGTGAAGTGAAAGAAATAGTTCAGCTTGCCCCGGATAAAGTGGAGGCGGAGCTAACATAGGATTCTTTCTTGCAATGTTACGAGTGATACGTCCTTTGATTGCCAGTAGTGGAATTGGACTTCTAGCAATCGGAGTTCGTTCTCCTAGATGATACTATTGTCCATTCTACTTTGTTGTTCTGTGCGATTGGTGATGCAGAAATCACCCCAGTCATCGCTTTTGCCTTGTTGTCTATGGTCGGAGTAGACTGAACTTTCTTAACCAAGGTCTCAGGGGATGTTTGAACATAATTAATAATGAATCCATTGGGCATAAAGTAAAAGATATTGTTGATTTAGGAAGAAGTCATTGTAGCTATGGAGAGTTTAAGGTCCTGGAAAAATGACAGTACATCAATAGTACGACTTGAACAAAATATACTTTATATCGGAGATGAAGGGGAGAATGTTCCCGTTGAGAGTCACCATTTTGACACCGTAGCGGTGCCATTTGATGGTAATAGTTCTTTCGATAATTTCTAAGTTAGTATTGAATAAGATAAATCCTCAGCAAAGTTGTCATTTTGTTTTGACAAGAAACGAATGTATTGCGGTTGTGATATTTTATTCAATAATAACAAAGGAAAATGAAAGAACAATCACCATTGGATATTTTTATTGATTCTAAAGTTCGTTTACATCCTCGTATTTTCCTTGATTCCAATACAAAGTATATCCAATGAATATAACAACAATATTAATAGTAATGGTTCGAATAATGATTTCAGTAGTATTCCTCCTTGCAACCATTTATCTTTATGAAAGAGGAATTGTACGGGTTTGAGAATCCTTTAGAATCCTCTATTCTTCTTTTGATTTGCATGGGATGATAATCTTGAAGAAGATAATCAAATTCCATTGAAGATCACTAACATTATGAAAAACCAGCAAAACATATGCATGAGAATAATTTATTACGCGTGCAAATGAGACATGTGTTGTGCTTATTGTGCAATAGATTCTGTTGTGCGCTACAAGCTAACAAGTGCTTTCTCTTGCTTCCTTCTCCTCATTCTTCTTCTTCTTCCGAAGAATACCTGAAAGATGTCATAGAGAAATCTTGAATTTCTTCAGAATTGTCTGGAGCTCCACACTTGTGAATGAATCAAATAAGGGGGGGAGGGGGGGTATAGGTAACCATACATGTATTTATAGGTAACCATACGTGTGAACCCTGTTTCCACACAACCATACATCATTGCGTGGGTGCACAAGATGCTTATTGCGCACCATGCAATGGGACACCATTTGGCTCGCGTAACACCTCTATTCTGCGCAAGTGAAAATTTCTCCTCTTTTTCTTTCTTCCCTGTCTTTATTTTCATACTTTCATTACTTCTTTCTTTCTAATTTTTTTGTGCCGCAATAGACGTGATCCGGAGTTTGCAGTGGGAGATCATGTATTTCTAAATGTCTCTCCGATGAAGGGGGCTCATGCAGTTTGATACAAAAGGAAAACTTGTACCATGATTTATTAGACCATTTGAGATTCTTGAGCGGGTTCAAGCAGCGACATACTGACTTGCTTTATCTCCTTAATTGGAAAGTGTTCAAAATGGTTTTCTTGTTTATTGAGTGGCAAGACCTCTAGCTGCAAGAAGACAATTCCTATATAGAGAAGTTAGTTCAAATTTTAGACCTAATGAGCATATCTTACGTACAAAAACTATACTGTTAATCAAAATCTTATGGTCACATCATAGAGTAGACAAAGCATCTTGGGAATTAGAATGAGAAATTCGTAAGAATTATCCTCATCTCTTTGTGGAATGAACTCAGGTAAATTTTAAGGACAATTCCTTTAAGGAGGGTAGAATGTAACGCCCAATTATTATAAAAATTTTTAAATTTTTAAATTTAAAAATTGAGTGAGAGAGAGAGAGATCCACCAATCTCATCTCTCCTCTTATCTGTCCTTATCCAAACTTTTCATCGTATCTCGTAGTCTCCCAACGAACCCTTTCTCTTAAGGAATGAGTGTGTGTGTGTGTGTGTGTGTGTGTGTGAGAGAGAGAGAGAGAGAGAGAGAGAGAGAGAGAGAGAGAGGAGAGTGTGTGTGTGTGTGTGTGTGTGTATGTCCTACTAAGAATTAAAGAACTAAAGAAAGAAAATCGTAGAGATAAAAATGAGAGAGAAAGTGGGAAAGAGGCTTTTGGAATTCACCTATTCAGGTTAGTACATTGATTTCCTCTTTGTTTTTTTTTTGTAGTAGTTTAATTTGGTATTGATCTATATATTGGACGGATTAGATCAATCAGGTATCTATTGTGTATGTCTAACTCATCCGAGTGGAAAGGTACACTATGTACATAACTTTGGGACTAATGTGCAGAAGGTGAGATTTTTCTATAATGGATAGCAATCGATATGATCAGTAGAGTTCATGGGTTTTCTAAGACTCGATCACGTAATGATTTCAAGAATCAATCGTATCCAACACCTCAATAGACCATATCGATCATATATTTACCAAGGTTCTTCCTTGATTTGAGGAAATTGAATTAATACCGGAAAAGTAATTCTTTGTGTAATCTACAACTTGGCACAGAGAATTGTATAACCTAATCATGTGGCATGTGATTAAATCATCGTTATGCATCGAATTTCTAAGAACAAAATTAATTAAAATTTTTAACTCTAGACTGATTGGACCATTAAATGAGCCACATCGATATGAGATAATGGTATACAATGAATTGTGTGTTAATTTATTGTTTGAAACCATTGGAATGTTGAGATCTAACTTGATTTGGGCTGACTATCAAAATCCATACATTAGATAATGAAAACATCCGAATCTGACAATTAAGTGGGCATATTGTCCAATCAATGTGATCATTAGGAATTGTAATAAATCAATGTATGGATGGTAGGACCAAGATGATCATCAGTTATCCCTTGAAATTGATCAAGTGACAATAAGTGGGTGACCTTGATCCATCTATCAAATATGATTTGAGCCTTAAATTATCAAAGTAGATAAATCTTTAAATTTTTGTGTAAATTTATTACAAACTACGTAAAAATTCAAAATTTCAGGGCTAAAATAGAATTTCTCACGAAGTTAGAGAGTTTAGGCATAAAATTTCATAATGTTATAGAATGATGCCCAAACTTTCAAAAAAAACAATCTAACTTTCAGGATTGTTACTGAAAACAACCCAAATCTACAGATGTTCTGCAAGACCTGAAACCTCGTGAGACCTTCCATACATTTCAACTCCAGAATCGGCATGTTCCTGGCAGATCAGATCGATGAGTTTTGATCACAATACTATTTTTTATACCACAACACCCCAGGACTTGTACCCCTGCGACAGTGTGAGCGCTACGATTCCAATGCTGTGTGGCAAGCTCCAAGGCGACCCCTATATTATAAGTTGCAGTTTTGACACAATCCAATGTGGGCCCCGTAACGCGCTCGGGCCCCACTTGCATAAATCCCTAAGTTGTCCAATCAATCCATCAATCCATCAATTAAACCATCCATCACTCATCTCTCTCTCTCTCTCTCTCTATATATATATATATATATATATATATATATATATATATATATATATCTCCATTAGTCAAACAAGCCTATGCCTCGCATCACGCAACCTATATATATATATCTCCATTAGTCAAACAAGCCCATGCCTCGCATCACGCAACCTATATATGCCTTGCAAATGCTAAGTCATTACTCTCTCCTTCTCTCCCTCCCCATTCTACCCCTCCATCTTTTCATAATCTCTCTTATATCTTAAAAATTCTACCACAAATTTCCTGATCTCTTTCATTTCTACCACATTAGCTAGCAAGAGAGTAAAGAGAGATTAAGAGGAAGAAATAGATTAGAGAGAATTAGGGAGAGATTAAGAGAGAAAGAGAGAAAAGAAAGAAAGATTAGAGAGTTAAATAGAGAAACGGTTTCACTACCAGAAAAGGGGTAAAGACTACAAATAAAAGCCATAGCGAAGGCCTATTTCTATGGTTATAGTCCGTAGTACGACCGTAGCAATTGGTGGTGTAGCTAAAGATCAAAAGGCTATGGCTACGGATTAAATCCGTAGCAAAAGATATCAATAACTACGGATATAATCCATTGCTATACTTTCTGTGACGAAATGTACATACAACTATGGATAATATATATATAGTGAAAAATATAATGCAATCAGTAGCAATATGCTGAAGTTAGCAATAGCTACAGTTTTCAAAAGAAGAAGAGCTACGGCTACTATCCGTAGTTACTTTAAATATATATATATATATATATATACATATATATATATATATATTATAACAATGGTGTTTATTACCATTGCAAGAACCTGCTTAGATTGATCAACTCATCTAAGCTAATACAATTAATGCTACTAGTAGAGTTGGGCATCGGACCGAGTCGAATCGGATTGGGTCCAACTCGATTCGATCTGAAATCTACGTGAGCTGATCCGAACTTGATCTGATCCGAGACTGAGTCCAGGACACCTGACCCGAACCGAGTCCAACTCAGTCAGGGAAACCGAGTCGTATCGGGTTGGGTACGATTCGGATTGGGTTAGATTTATGGGTCAAACTATGAGATATGTGTTATATCCAAACTGCCTATCCATTTGTAGAGTTCATCTTAAGGCTTGAGCCGAAAAATAAGACAGATCTAAAGATCAGTTGGCCCACACTGCAAAAAACAATGGAGATTGAATGTTTACCATTGAAATCATTTTGGAAATCATAGAAGTTTTGGATTAATATGAAATTTGTTTTTCCTCTTTATCCATGTATTTTTAACCTTAAAAACAGATTAGATGGAAAATAAATGTTATGGTGGGCCCTACAAATTTTTTAAAAGGTGAAAATCATTATTCTCGCTGCTCTTTGTGGTGTGGTCCAGTTGATCTTTGGATATGATTTTTTTTAAAATTTTTTTATTTATTATTATTTTTTTATAATGCTCCGAAATGATCTCGAAATATGGATGAATGTTGTGGATATAATAAATACATAACTGTGGGGCCATGTAACTTTAATCTCATTTGAGCCGTTTGTACAACTCGAAGCTCAAGGCACATACGCTCATATCTAAATCTAAACCACCTATTGACGTGTTGGGCACAAAATGGATGTGTACGCGGATTAGATACTGAGAGGTTAAGTTACCGTCACCAAGTTATGTGGTCCCCACTATGATATATGTGTTATATCCACACCGTTCATCCATTTTTAGATATCATTTTAGGGTATGAACCAAAGAATGAGGTAAATAAAAATCAGTAGTGGACTAGACTAAAGAAAACAGTGGGGAGAGTGATTTCCACTGTTGAAACCATCCTAAGGTCCATGGTAATGTTTATTTGAAATCCAACCTATTAAAAAGTTTTTTTTTAAAAAAAAACCAAGAAAAAAAAAACATGAAATAAGGAAAACACAAATATCAGCTTGATCTAAAACTTTTGTGGCTCTTATAAATTTTCAATGGTGGGCTTCACTGTCCCACTGTTTTCTGTGCTGGGGTCCACTGGAGCTTTGAATTTAACTGGTTATTTGGATATTGCCTTAAAATGATCTCTCCAAATGAATGGAAGGTGTGGATATAAAACATACAACATGGTGGGGCCCATGGAACTTGTCGATGTAACTTTAGTAGCTAGTCTCGCTACTTAACTTGTCACTGACATGCTGTGCATGTCAAGTGGTTGCGTGCATAACACGTCTCTTAGTAAACTCTGTTGGGGCTCACCGTTAATGCATGTGGTTTATCCATGCCATCCATTCGTTTTTTCAGTTCATTTTAGTGGTTGATCCCAAAATTGATGCATATCCAAAGCTCAAGTGGACCATACCACAGGAAAAAGTAGAAGTATTGATTTCCACCATTGAATCACTCCGGATCGGATCCATTCGGTTCGGATTGGTCCAAATTCACCATGATTCGACCTCGATCCGATGAACGGTCGGATCTGACTAATCCAAGTCAAACCGCATTGATCCAAGCCTTCGGTTTGGTTCTGTTCGGAGCGGGTCAGATCAGGTAGGATCGGGTCAGATCCACCAGATCAGACCAGAAATGCCCAGCTCTAGCTGCTAGGAATAGTACATAAAATGCAATCAGGAAAGAAAATGATGCATTCATATTACAAATAGCAATCAAATCATACAATGCATCCTACAATCACATTTCTAAATAAACAAATTTCAGAATACAACAGATCGTAGGTTGTAAGTATAATAGGAGTAGAGGACGATGAAGCCATTTATGAACAGGGTAAGTAAATGGTTCTCGTGCAGCTATCTATTTTTTATGCTCTTCTGCTTCAGCATCATTTCTTGGATGAAGTAATTTTGCAACACATTCTGGATGATAGAAATGGTCACAAGTTGTAGAGACACAGGGGAAAACCTAAAATCCAAAAGGCCACAATGAATGAGCATCTTAGTCAGGAAGTTTTAAGCATTAAGGACATAGAAGTTTGAGCTACCGACTTAAAAATGTCTAAACTACACCCATTATAAAGCTAGAATGAAAGAAAATTGAATATACACAACTACACATACCATTACTAAAGAGAATGTACCTAACGCCAGCCTTACCAAAAGAAGCAGCTGTTAAGGCATGCACTGGAGTAGGATTCCAGATCATATTCACAATATGTTATTGTGACACATGTGACAGATAGGGGCAGGCTCCGTTATGCATGCACCACCGACCAAAAATCATGCCAGCCCGTTCATTGGGTGGGCCAAATGCACACATAGTGTGAATTATCCATCAGTGCTTAATTGTCCATTTTTTTTCAAATACATGTGACCATCTGCTGAGTAGACTGACCTCCTTTAGGCCATGGCATGTACAAGGTAGGTGCACCAGATGAATGGCCCTATTCTCACACAAACAGTGTTCCATTAGCATATCTTGAGTACCAAAAATATTTTGAGACAACATTACTTGCTAGAGTTTTAATTGTAATACGATTGTGTTCTTATGACTGGTTTCTTGACTCTTATCAATTATGTGTGATTGATCTTCATGAATAATCTTGAGAACTAGCTAGAGTGGTTAATGTATCTCTTTTTCATATTCCTTGTTATACAAACAACTTGCAAGAAAGCCTTGAAAAGAATGGGATTGCTAGAATTGAACTTTATATCATCAGCAGTCACTTGACCATGATTCAATTTTTACATTATAAGCTAATTTTAGTTCAGTTACCGGCATCTACTATAAATGATGAGACAAAATGTTGTCATCCCTTTGTTTTACCAGTGAAATTAATAATCTAATCCTTCACAAAAATTATAATCATTCAGACAAGAAAAGATCAAATTAAAATTTTTTAAAGGACTTGAAAATTTTGCTAGAATATAACAAACCTTAGTGTTGCCGGATTTATCAGAAGAGCCCAATTTGCCACAAAAAAAAAAAAAAAAAAAAAAAAAAAAAAAAAAAAAAAAACACTGATGCCGTTTGTATTGGCAATTTGCACACAAGAAGTTTTGAATTGCCTGTGCCAAACCAACAATGTGAAGGTGAATGCCCCAAACTTTTGGAAGCAAGATGAACAAAAACATGACATATAGTAAAAACGAAAGATGGTTTCATAAGCATGCATATTTTCACTTTAGCCTTAGACATGCTAAGAGATTTACAGGCTGAGTTAGCACCAACATCTTTAGTTGCATGGAAGGACCTCAAACACCTCCCTTCACAATTGTATAAAAAATAGAGTGAAATGCATGTGTCATTTAGTCATGGAGAGACGAAAAAAAAAGAAAAGAAAGACAGAAGCATCAATCAATGTTTAATGCTGACTTGACTAAATATCAAGCCTTAAGCATGAATATGGCCTGATACCAATAGACCAAAAAAGAAAAAATAGATATCATGTTGCATCAACAAATTAGTTATAGATAAATAAAGAGGGTAAACTGTCAAGATTCTTCAAAACAAAATTCTCGATTCATCAAGGCATAAAGGTTGTGCACTAATTAGAGTGGTTGTCCCTAGATCAAGCCCAATGGGTCGTGTTGAGTTGACATGGTCAATAGGATCAGTCATCCAGTCCTACCAATTCTATTCTAAATCTTCTAAAAAAGATATATATATATATATATATATATATATATATATATATATATATATATATATATAATAAAAAGAAAAAGAAAAAGAAGAAAAAAAAATCTGTTTTAACCATGTTAATATTACTTACATAGAAAGCAGTTACTGTTCCAGCTGAATCTCCCGAGACCATCTTTATTCTCATGCTGAAGTGGCCAAACACATTAGAGCCCTTGGATTGAAATCCAGTCCCTTTAAATAAAAACACAAAAAATTAAAAAGAGAAATTCAGTCCTTTGATTGAAATCCAGTCCCAATTATATTGGCACTTAGATTTGCAAATTAGCAGATTCCAATCTATCTATCAAGAACGTGTTTTTTTTTCTTTGAGAAATGACACTGAAGTGACCCAACAGAAGCTCTGTAAGTGTACTCAATTTTGCATTAAGTCCATTTGTACCATTGATCAAATGACTACCAGAGTCGATTCCCCTGATTTTTGGGCCATGGCCCATCTGTATGATTGTGTCGGCCACTACATATGGGACAAATTGATGGCTGTCAAAGCATGTTTTAGTTGTCCATTTGTTTTCTAGACTTTGCCCCATCTGATGGATCGACTGCTAGATTTGACTAGGAACAGGGCCCAACTGATGGACGGCTTGGATCTTGTAGTTGTTTTCTATCTAGGCACATGTGATGGCATGTAAAATGATTAAGATTTTCAAGTCTCATTACATCCTCAAGCATTCAAAGAAAGGATAGTAAGTGTCATGATCGTATATGCGGTATGCATATCGATATGCGATCGCATATGTCACGCCCCAAACTCGAAAATCGGGTTCACAAAATTCTCGATCGCCAAATCCGGTGCTGACAGCTTCCATAATACCCCATTCTCGGCTCCTAGCGTGCATACGCCAGATTCTGATCTTGGGATCCTACAAGGAGGATTTTTCAACGTACATTTATCTCGTAAGAAGCATAACCACAAGTTTACCTAAATCACAAAAGCAACATCATCATCACATATCCACTAATATAAACTTTTGAATACAATGCTGAAAGAGAAATACATATATCGAAAATCAAAGCTCCAGAAGTCCGCTACATG
This sequence comes from Magnolia changhungtana, assembly GCA_030180095.1. Taxonomy (NCBI): domain Eukaryota; kingdom Viridiplantae; phylum Streptophyta; class Magnoliopsida; order Magnoliales; family Magnoliaceae; genus Magnolia; species Magnolia changhungtana. The sequence goes on along the minus strand of JASAUF010000518.1, from coordinate 389,270 downwards.
CTCCAAGCTCACTGCTGCTACAACCTAACATCACCTGCACGCATCTATCGTGCATAAGCTTATAGAAAGCTTAGAGGGTGGTGTAAGTGTGTGCGCAAGATAAGTGTCAAGCACACAAATACAATACCATAATCATACAATGTTGGAAATACTGACAAGATCATAAATCATACGATATTAGAGTAAGCGGAAACATACTGGTAAATCTATAAATCATTCAATATCAAAATATGCAATGCGGATCGACTATACAAATGCAGAATCATAGAGAGCTAAATATCAGATGTCGATGATGCCATACAATAGCAAATCCTGAAAAGCCACGAATACCATCAATCTCATCTAGGCCATACATCAAACCTGCACGTATCGCACGATCATGTGGGGATAACTCCGTCTCACAAGGAGTCTCATAATCATCTCAGCCCAATGACATCTACTTTAATCAATCATCCATCACAACATGCATACAAATGATGGAGGTCCACAGAAGGACGGTGGATCTAGTCCAAATATCAAGATAAGCTCACTGATTTAAAATGTGTCATGATAGTTAAGGAAAGAATCCAACTTATAGCCACCACAACATCGGACGATGCTCCCGATGTGGGACAAAGTTCTGCCTTCACTGTGTGCACAGTAGACACCGCAATCACTGGTAGCTTGCTCAGGTCCTCATGCCCCACCCACTCAGTGTCTGCCTACATGTGTCCGCCCATATGTGATCACAGTGATGGAGCATCACATTATCCATCACCGAGGGCAAATTTGAGTCTAAGTGCAAAAAGTTGGCTTTCTTACCCTTTCTATCGTGCAATAAACTGGACTTCCTTATAGGGCCCAATATATACACAAGGTGGACTCCAAGGTGTAAGTATCATGATGTTATGCTATCACATACTCATAATCGGCCTCAACAATCAGCCTTGACAATAAGAATCGCTCTCGATAATCAGAATCGACCTCGAGAATCGGAATCGGCCTCGACAATCGACCTCGACAATCGGAATTAGCCTCGATAATCGGAATCGGCATCGACAATCGGAATCTGCCTCGACAATCGGAATTGACCTCGACAATTGGAATCGGCCTTAATAATCGGAATCGGTATCAACAATGAAATTGGCCTCGATAATCAAAATCAACCTAACAAAGAGAAGGTCACAATATGGACATTTAACCATCATTGTCCATCAATGCGGACACTCAACCAACATTGCTCCCAAGTAGTGGCCCACATAGAGCCAAACATAAAGTGGGCCCATGGCCTCACACAAGGGCCTAATATACATCACAATGGGCCTCACTAAAGGGCTACATACACATCACCATGGGCCGCATGACATGGGCCTAATACGCAACATGATGGGTCATAACCCATGGGCCTCAAATACAACAAATGGGCCGCATCAATGGGTCGAGTGGGCCGCATCAATGGGTCGCACCAATGGACCTCATATACACAATAGGTGGGCCCTGCTCATGGGTCTCAACTACATAACATGTGGGGCCTACACATGGGTCTCGTATGCATCAAATGGGCCACGTATCAGGGTCTCTAATTTATCCAATGGGCCACAAATACATCCGTGTGGGCCCCAAAGCTAGTGCACTGCACACGTGCAGACACATCAGGTGGGTGGATCTCCACCGTCCAGTTCTGCTGGATGGTACAGATATAATAAATACATCATAGTGGGTCCCACACGGTGGACAGATGGACGACATGGATATAAGACACATGCATCAAGGTGGCCCACGTCATGTAATGGACAGTGTGAATAAAACCCATACATCAGGGGGTATAAAACACATACACTGAGTGGGTCCCACCGTCTAGAGTAATGGACGGTGTGGATTACAAAATATACATCATGGCGGGTCTTTCAACAGATGGACGACGGGGATTACAAAATATACATCATGGTACGCCCCATGTTATAGCGTCTAAACGGATGGTATAAATGAAATGCTAGGGTCCCCACCGTCCAGATGGACAGTGGGAATAAGATACATATATCATGGTGGGTCACACAGTCCCACGTGCAGGGACGGTGTGGATGTGATCAGACCCACCAAACTTGCTAATTCAATACAACAACTATATAGTAGGAGTGAGGTACTCTAGCCAATCGGCTTCCTAGATGGGTGGGTCCCACGTGGGGCCCACCAGATATATATTTATATATGTATATATATATTATAATTATATTATTATTTCTTTTTTCTATATATTAATCAAACCACCATCAAGCGTCCAACGTCCAGCAATGGACGGATGGCTGGATGAAACCATACATCTTGGTGGCTACTCAAAGCTCCTGCTTGTCCCAGCTAAAAGGATGGACGGTGTGGATGGAAAACATCCATCATGGGGTCCACGTGCTGCACTCAGCACGTCACTAAGGTGGGCTCCACATCCCCTTTCAAAACGGTCGAACGGTTTGGATTTAACACATACATCATGATGGGATCACAGAACTTGCTGGCATCCATCCAGTAGTCGCTGCTGCTGGGATCTCCACGTGGCTGGAGGTGGACGGCCAGAGTAAAACACATACATCTTAGTAGGGCCCACTGTCCAGGAACAGATGGACGGTGTGGATAATACACATACGCCGTGGTGGGTCTCACCGTCCAAGTTGATGGACGATGTGGACACACCACACACATCAAAGTGGGCCCAACGTGATGGATGGCGTGGATATATCACACGCACTAGGTGGGCCACCAAAGGGAAAGAGAGAGAGAGAGAGAGAGAGAGAGAGAGAGAGAGAGAGAGAGAGAGAGAGAGAGAGAGACGGTGAGGAGGCGAGGGACCCCGCCACTATAGGCCCTCCCTATATAATACATACATCAAGATGGGTCCCACACATGTGGGCCCTCAAATCACAAAATTAAATACTAAAATCACCCACCTTTTATCTTCTCGGACTCCTTCTATCAATGCGATTTCGAGCTCCAAGGGGTGGTTTTTAATGGTTGAGATCGGCTTTGAAGGGTTGGATTGAGTGGTAGGGAATGGGCCACACAAAGCTCTCTCATGGAGCTTGCTTGGATGTGGGTTGCTCTTATGGAGCTTGGGAGAAAAATGAGAGAGAGATGAGAGAGAGAGGTGATGTGAGTGATGGAGTGATGGGGAGAGGGATGGGTGAAGTGATGGAAAGTTGACTTTCGGGGATGGGTAGTTGTACTTGGGGATGGGTTGAGTGATGAGAGTGATGTGATGTGTACTTGACATTTGATGTGATGGATTCTCTCGGAATTGCAACGGGTAGTGTTTTCCTCGAACTAAACGCGGGCTCACATCTCCTAGCCCGTGTATCGCCTCAGCGCGCGAGACGCAACATCGGAACCGCGACGATGGCGCGGTCGCAAGGATACAAGTCTCGGGTCGAGCCGACTTTGATATACGAGACATAACTCAGGATCACACACAAATACCGATAACAGATTACGGGTCACCGCAATTCAACCGGGAGGACCGCGGAAGCCTACAGAATGGTATGAGCTAGGATACGAGTCTTACAGCATATGTGCATATGTGGCCGCACAGGACAACACTGATTTCCCTTCTTGGCTATCTATTTACATACCACAATTCAAAGGTTGAGATTGTCCTATCAAGAAGACTTCTAGGCCAAGGTCTATTGTCTAATCATGGAACCATGGGCCAATAAAAAAACAAGTATATTGTTCATATCCTTGGCTTGAGGATCATATGATTCCTTAGAGATGAAACCAATTTAGGCCACCATAACCTTATCATAATTGCAACCCCAGATCACTTCATGAGATAAGCTCGCATCATATGTTGCGGCTTCAACATAACCAGTCTCCAGAGGAACTCTGCCATGCAGAACACAACTATTGGATAGAACACTCACTTCATATATGGATTCGAAGTATATAGGTTCCCACACATCTTTGCTCGTGGACCTCAGTGTGTGTGTAGAGAGAGAGAGAGAGAGTAGAAATGAATGCATGCTATTAAAATAAATAAATAAATAAATAACTGATTCATCTTTTGCCGAATCCACTTTGTAGGCAGTTAGTATTAACCTCCTTTAGTACCTCGAAGCCATTACCATACATGTCATGGAAGACACCTGCCAAAAGAGGACCAAATGAACTTTTTCCATGCAATATATCCCATCTAGAACAAGGATGTTGTTCTTCGTACAGCCACTTGGTAATCAAAATTAGAGGTTTAATTGCAGGCAAGTAGATGATTAGATTAGATAGGTGAGCCTAGGTATCATTTGGCTCGCACGAAAATTAGAGCAGGATCTACATTTATAGCTCGACCTCTCATATAACACTTAAGTGTTTTATTTTTTTTGAAGACACAGGGTGTCCCCACGTCTATTTTGAAGTGAGACTAATCCCTTCAAATACACGCAATCACCCACAATCACGTGTATCGAGTAAAGCCAAGGAGGGGAATCGAACCCTTACCTATTGGGAGCAAACCTATGGTGAAGACCATTCGCCCAAACCTCGTTAGGTCATATAACACTAAGTGTGAGCTTTACAACATTTTATTTAAACGCATGTATAATGCAGGGCTTCTAAGTACAGACTGAAACTCTTTGGTTCTGGAGTACCCTGATTTTGCTAGTAATACAATTACCTATTTACCTTAGAAGCCTCGTTTCCCAAATAAAAGAAAACAATATATACCCACCAGTATACAGTAACACCCATACATGTTTTCATTCCCTTAGGCCTTAACTGAAGGGATAGTTCAAAGCATATTTAACATTTGGTTTCGACATGAAGTGGCAATGAAAGCATGTTTCAATCTGTTTTGGATCAAAATTTCAACCTGCCTCTATAGAATCCTAAAACAAGTCAAACAAACGAATAAAGAAATATTCATGTCACTTAAAGACCTTGAATAGATTAACTTCTCAAAATAAGGATTTGATATAGATAAGATCAGTGGATGTAACCAATCAGTCTAGAAATAAAAGGAAGTTTACAAGTGACACAACTATGCCTTCAAGTATCCAATAACAAAACAGGAGTTTTGAGTACACATAATGCAGAAATATTGAATATGCCAGTTGATAAGAAAAGTACCATCAGGGTTATTGTACCAACAAAACCAGCTTTGACAGTGACGAGAAGATTTAGTGAATTTAATGCTTCTGCCTTCAACTTCAAGTCTTTGAGGACAACATCTCCTACAAGAGAAATGGAACCAATGAGGGGGGAAACAAACTTTTTGCAAGACTAGCTATAGATAAACTGAAGCTGGTGTGGTTAAAGAGGCCAAAAGTGAGAAGGAAAAAAAAAAAGAAAAAAAAAAAAAGAAGAACTTTTCACAATTTAGGTAGTCAGTTAGCAAGAAACAGACCTCAGCAACCTCCCCAATGACCATAAAATGATGAACATCGGTGAAAACTGCAATTTCCTAAGCTCTTAGTTTATTACAAGTAAATGACAAATCGACAATCACAAACCAATAAAAGTTGTCACAAATTCACCACCATAAATGAGTTAACCATATCATCAAAAGCCAACCCTTCAAATCACAAAACAACCACTAGAGATAACAAATCACAAATGATTTTGGATTGTTCAGAAATCATCCAAGGTAACAAATCACAAATGATTTACGTAGATGCTTTTGCTTCTTAATATCTTGAGAACTACCATGTTCTCACTCTAGCACCCAAGCCTATTCTGCTTCGTGTAACTATGAAAGAAGTACAACCGAAAGATTTGAGAGGAAAAATGAAATGGATACAGGTTTATAGAACTAAAACAATACACAAAGCTGATGGATTAACACAGCAAAGAGAAACAATATACAACACATAAATTACCAAACACAACCTGATAGAATTATGCCAATTATATGTCACCTACAAAGTATTTTCAATCTTACAGTTAACTTTAAAAATAAAAAAAAAAAAAAAAAATAAAAAAAAGAAGAGGCGCCAGAAGATTAGCAAATTGAATTATAAGATTAGAAGGTGAACACTTGTGCAAACCTTTCCAGACACTGACTCTTAGAGCTTCTATTGAAAGCCCCTGGACATATTCTCCCAAATATTTTCGAAGCAGATGCAATACCTACAACAAACAACAGGATTACAGGGGTCAGCATATGTTTTCCACCCTCTCTTTTTATTTTTTTTTATATTTTTTAAAGATTGCAATTGTTTTCTACTTTGATAAATGAATCAAAGAAATGCATAACCAGGCCACTGTAATTAACTCTACAGCCAGAATTATTCGTTCAATCAGACAAGAAATCTTTCACCAGTATCCAAATCAAAATGCCATGAAAAATAATGTTTGAGCGGTATGAGTGTAAGGTTGAGCCAGCCCTCCAATAATAAGTGGAACAATGCTATGTTGATGACGATAAAGATATGTGAAGACGGATAGATGGACATGAACTGAAAATAAAAACCTATCCATCAGCACACAATCCTATCAAGACCAATGCAAAATGAAAACAATATGTAAGCTTTATTTTATCATGAATCTAAAATTTCTGAATTTGAACATGTCATGAATCTGAACATATCATAGGCTTGAATTTGAACATGTCATGAAATTTCTGAATTTGAACATGTCATGAATCTGAAATTTCTACGCTCTAGGTGGGCCACACCAATATGTCAAATCAGATCGTCATTTGTCCATTGATTCCAATAGTTTGGCGCATCTGATGAGCAGACTGTCCTGATTTTTATGCCAGGTGAACTTCATGATGGGGCCTACCATTTTCATGTTGACAGGAAAGATGGTATGGTGCTACAAGGGCAATGATTTATCCTGAAGGTGATCCATTCTCTACTGAAAAAGTGTAGTTTAAGAAATGATCTTCTAAGGGCCTGTTTGGATGCCTGTAACTTTTTTAAGTTGTAAGAAAGTTACATTAACTTACTTACAGGTGTAAGTAATTTACAGGTAATCCTATTTGGATATAAGTTCTAACTTACTTACAGGTAACTTTATTTTTGTGTTTGGATAACCTGTAACTTTGTTACAGGTAATAAGTTGGATATTCACACTAGATTGAGTTGAAATAGAGAATCGTTGAAAAATCAAATTGACACATAAAAAAGATTGGGATAAAATTATTCCATTTTATTAAACCCATGTAAATGAATAGTTTGGCCGATTCTTATGTTAAACTAATCAACAGTTGGGCCATAAAAGTGGGTCCATGTTTTCAAAATGCTAGTAATGTGGGCAAAAAACTTGAGGTAATATATCCAAGCAAAAATTTTCATTTTCTTCAAAAAATATGTTTACAATGCTTTAAGGGAAAGAAAGTCAAAAATAAATAATATCAAACTAGAGTAATTTATCTAGGAACCATGTTCTCTAACCATACATGCCTTTGGGCAGGGGATACATTATGAAGGAACCCATGTATAAGATTCGGCCGATCTGAAAGAAACCTAAAAGCCTTATACATCATGTCTTCATCGATAGTTGTCATGTTTTTCAACTCCTCCTATAATTACATTTTCATAAGTGCAGCATCAGTTGTAGACTTAAGGGCAACAAATTTGTCTATTGACCCGCAAAGGCCATCAAATCTTTCTACGACAGTTGATCCGATAGTAGCCTTCTTTTTGTTCGATGGCTCTGGAGTTGAGGTTCCTGTAGTCCGTTTACTACTTCCTCCAAATTATTGAGGTTCAGATTGTGTCTCATCCCAAAATGAAGAGTCCATGGGCGTAAATGGTGTATATGCATCAGAGTTAACTAGAGACAACTGGATATCATCAAAGGCATGAGTTGGCACGCGATTTTCTTCATCAGGATTAGCTGGAGTTCATGCATAACTCCCCGTGGCAGAATCGTCTCCGTATATAGACTCGAACTACTTAAGCAGTGAGAATGGCTTATTTCTAATCTTTTTTATCTCAGGTTTTACCTGTATTAACTCATTCCAAACCACTGCTTCGGCAATCACGTATTTTCTTTCATCGTCCAAGCCAAATCCACTCTTGCTCAACGCAAGCTTATTCAACAGATATTTTCTCTTCAACAGTCGTAATCGATTCCTACAGTTCTCACTACTCACATGCATAGAAAATATTTCTTCTACCATTTTGCACACTTTGTTGATAGTGACCCCTTTAAAAGCATTATCGGCTTTTCTTCTTAATAATGCTTCATCAACTAGTATACTAGCCATACATTTGTCCATATAGTTGGTCCAATTGATCTGTGTCTTTCGGCATCTATTGCTTGGATTTAAAGGTTGCACCATTCCTTAAAAAGATATCACACTTGTAAGTTACTTAAGATATATTAATTGTAAAAAAAAAATAAAATTAATTAAAAACATTACTCTAAAATGCATCCGCGCAATATTACATTCATATACGAAGACTAAAATCAGGATATGAGCATTAATATTCGTTACAATAAATTAAAAAGAAGGATTTAGTTATCATTGTGCTGTGGATTATAGTTTGCCCACATATCAGATGCAACTGCAAGTCTAAAATCTTTCCATCGCTTCTTCTCCCTTCTAACTATAACGAATTCATTCTCAAATTTGTCTTCGTCCTCATTGTCACTAGCTTTGAATTCTCAGTTAATATGTCCATTTGCGTCCACATCTTATCCCATATCGTCGTCGTTATTATCATTATTAGACTCCAACTCAAGATCTTGATCATGATTTTCATTCACAATGTGATTGTGCAGAATAACACGTGTATGAACTATATTTACTTATGTGAGCATAGGATAGGCTGGGGAAGTCTTCAAAATAGGAAATCGTGCTTTTAATACTCCAAATGAACGTTCTATAGCATTCCGTAACGAGGAATGATGAAGATTAAATAACTCTTCTTTCGTCCTTGGCTCGCAACCCTGTCTGAATTCCTTAAGGTGATATCGAACTCCACGGAATGGTGCTAGGAAACCAGGCATGTTTGCAAAACCAGTATCAACTAAATAATATTTGCCTATAAGAAACATAAGCCTGAAGTCACTTAATTTTAAGCTACATATTAACTAATTAATATGTATTTGTTAATTGACTTGAATTTATACCTGTTGGGACAATCAATTTATTGTTTCGTCTTACATCATCTGCTAACATTCATAAATTTGAGGTTGATCCCTCCCACCCAGCTAGTATATATTGGAATTTTAAATCAAAAGAACAACTCACCAGGACATTCTAGGAGATATATTCCTTTTGATTGCGCCACTTCGCTTGTTCCTTCAAATCGACCATGGCTGGAATGTGTGTGTCGTCTATGGCTCCAACACAACCCTAAGGAAAAGAAGTATAACTTATTTTGCCTTACTTTAGGATTGAATTTATAAAATACAAAATATGTACTTACTAGCTTGAAAATAAGGGAAAAACCTCGTACTATTCAATATCTCAGGAGGCAACCCATTCCCGAGCGGTTTTAGAAATTCAGAATGTAACTCGATGATTACGTTAAGCATCCTATTGAAGTGACGACTAATCATTTCCCCAGAATGGTTGAAATGATGCTGCATAATACGGTTCTTTACGTGATGACTAAGTATATGAAGGAAAATCACCAATCATTCCTCTAAGGATATGCCAAATGTGCCTTGCAAGTGACTCTTCTCTCGTATAATGTCGCGATGGTGAAAAAATGTATCTTTGTGCATACGAATGTAATTGAAGCATGTTAGCCCCGGCCCATTAATAATCGCATCTACAGCTTGAGCACCTGTCAAATTCCATGGTTGTTGTTCATGAGACTCTTCTAGCATATTATTTTGCTGAAGCCAACAGATCATTAGTACACTTGTCGCATCTGTTGCAACCATGGTATTTAGCTCCATCATGAGATCTGAATCCGCCATGTTTAAGGTGTGTTTGGATAAACTTTTACAGATAACCAACTGTCCCACATAAAAGGCACATAAAGGTCGGAAATAACCAACAAATCAGAAGATCCTAGCCATCCATTCTCTGGACAATTCTTCACTGAAAATGAATCTTTTGTTGCCTTTTTTTTTTTTACCTTCTATTTACAGGGCACCAGAAGAAGGTTTAGGATTGCCCCATCATTGAAATTTTGAGGCATGAACCATTCATGGTGATGCCTATCAGATCAATGGTCTGGACTGAACTGTGGGGCTCACTTGCACAAACTGAGGACCCAGGCATATAATTCCATGCTACTCATTTGGCTGTAGAATATGTTCCTAGGACCTGTTGTCTTATAAAGGAATGGTTAGCGATTACGTGGTTAGGATCATCCAATCAATGACATTTCTCTGTTTGTCGCCGATCCACAATGTGACCCAGAGTATGACAGTCTAGATGATGGACTGTTATGCAAAAAAAATAAAATATAACTCGGACACAGCTCCTGTAGAAACTTGAAATGTTCATCAGTGTAGAAAGTGTACTCTTCATTAAGGGGTTGGTGTAGTGTTTTTTGAAAGACTTGAAACATATAGTGGCTAATGTCAATGGATGGGAAATTGCTGAATGCAGGCACAGTGGGGACTTCTTAACAGTTGGCTGCAACTAGCCGTAATTTACTGATGATAAGCACTTGAAGGAGCATGACAAATTTGAATGTACTATGAACCATTGTATAACATCAAAGTGAATACTTCTTTTTTCTATTTTTATTAGCAACAATATTACACTTTTTCCATTGTAATACAGTCCCTCAACAATCTGGATTACTAGTTTTTCGGAACCACCTGCACAAACGATGGGCTCAATGATACTATCTGTCTGTCCAGATTCATACATTTCCCCTTTTCCCAGTAGTTTTTTTGGTCGGTATGAGCCAATCATCTAAATCATAACTGGTGTTTGGTTTTTGGATGCCTTTAACTTCAAAATTAGTCAGTTTTAAGTGATTGGTAGACTATTAGAGTTATGATAACGATGCTTATCTCTACAAATTTCACCCATTTGTACTAATACTAATTACTGTTTCTTTCCTCTCTTTGATATATTGCTGCAGATAGATACTTTCAAGAAACCTTTTAGGTGTGAAAGACAAATCATTTTGATGGAATTATTCGTCTTTGAAAATCTTTCCATTCCACTCCTTCAAAAGGGTTCTTGAAGCAGTACATTCAACAGACTGATCCATTTTAATCAGGACAGCCATCTCTCAGATGAAAACAATGGAGTTCTTGAAGCAGTCTGGCCAACAGACTGATCCAATGTACACATGTGACCTCCTTGAGGATGAGACTGACCTGATTTTCTTGAAGCAGTCCAGCTAACAGCCAACATAAATCTTCATGGTGGGGCCCATTTTTTGAATAGTGGTTCATGTGTCGATCATAGCTGGACCAATTCACCCCTGTGGTAAAACATGCTGGGGTTGGTTTTTCACTTGTTCGGGTAGCTGTAACACCATTATCACATGTAAACAATGTCTTGGGCACTATGTGACTATCATGAATGATGTTAATGGGAAAGGGGAGTGCTCTTGATCTACGTATAAGTTATGACCTGGTTTTGAGGTTAGAAGGTTTGGTCTTTAGCAAGGATAAAATACAGGTTTCTATTAGGGTTCTTACTTTTCAAGGGGAAGTTAGTCTCTTGTCTCCCATTTTTTCATTCAGATTCACTGAAGTTGAGTCGATTTATGGTTTTATAAGATATATACAATGAATTGCTAGGTGAGCTCTATGTGATTAGAGAACAGATAAGCTATCCTGTGTGCTCTAAGGTGTTGTGATAGACAGATAGTCTCCATCCTTGAGGGTAACCGTTGTCAATATAATCACGTAAAACTGGTGATGATTTAGAGACTGCCCCTCTGTCAATTCATCAGGTGGCCACACGTGAATGTTAAATGTGGACCATTTGTTCCATCCATATTTTCTGTACATGCTTGCCCACCTGATGAGTGGACCGATCTGAGTTTTGGGCCAGGGAATCAACATGGTGGGCTCACCTGATCCACAGCTAAGATGTCTCTTTTTGGTTCATGTGTCGATCACAATTGCCACATTGGAAGATCCAGACCATTGATTTGATGGGCACACTAGATAACCCAATATTTTCTAGATTGGAAAATCCTGACCTTTGGACCAGCTGCCCACGAATTGATGATTAACACAAAACAGAAGGCAGCAATCTGATTTTAATTGATGAAGGCCAAAGATCAAATGGTCAAGATCTTCCAATCAAACAGAAATGGCAACAATCCTATCATTCCTTACCCAAGAAATGGAAAGAAACAAGAACATCAATCTTAAATCATTAGAACCCACAAATGAAAACTGAAAAATAGATCCTCATTTTTAAAAAGAAAAAGAAAAGAAGAACATGAAAAAGAAATTCATTACATCCATATAAATAGACCAAAATCTTTGGATCTACAGCAATACCAAATAAACAAAAAAGCGACGGAAGTCATGAAGGCTATATGACGTGTTATGTGGGCCAACTATGATGTATTTGTTTCATCCACACCATCTATCCATTATTCCAGAAAATTTTAAGTCATCAGCCCAAAAATAAGGTACATCAAAATTTCTGGTGGACCACATCACTGGAAACAATGTTGATTGAACACCCACCATTAAAAACTTTTTGGTGGGCCACCAATGTTTTCAATCAAACTGATATTTGTTTTGTTCCCTTCATCTAGGTCTTTATGACCTAGTCAATAGCTTGGATGTGAAACAAACATTACAGTGGGCCCTAGTAGTTTTTTAATGGTGGACTTTTAATCATTATTATTTTCGGAAGTGTGGTCCACCTGAGATTTAGATATCCCTCATTTTTGGAATCAAGCCCTAAAACGATCCAAAAGAATGGATGGATGGCATCGATAAAACAAATACAATATGGTGGGCCCCACAGATCATCTACATTATCCATGCCACCTCACCAAACTGCCTCTGTCAACGCAAAAGGAAAAAAAATAACGGAAAGAAAGGAAAGAAAGGAAAATGTAAAAGAGAGAAAAGGGATTTCATACCTTGCAGAAGCTCGATGGGAGAGGGAGAAGTAGATTGAGAGAGGGAGAAGGAGACTTGAGAGAGGGAAACGAAGGCTGAGAGAGGGAGATGAAGACATTGGAAAGGGATGGATATCTATTTATACAGCAATGACCACCAACCTTCTTTAATACAGAGCTCTAATTCTCCCCAATGTCAATCTCCTATCCCTCACTGCACCCGCATGTAGCCTGATAGACTTCAATGGCCTCTTGTAGCCTCGCGTTCAATGGCCGCTTGTAGGCTTCGATGGCCCTTCAACCTTCACTCCGTCTGAGAACGTAGGTACGGTTCTTCAATGCAAGTGCGATTCTTCCCAACGATTTTCATTTTAAAAATTTCAACCGTTTCTTGTAACTTAGTTACAGGTAACTTGAAAAATGACTCCAGCGCCTGTAAGAGTTTTGGCTTTTTCTCTTGTAAGAAAGTCACAGGTTGAGAGAAAGTCACCTGTGACTTTCCTCCCCCAAACACCAAATGTAACAAAGTCACCTGTAACTTTGTTACATTTTAGAAAAGTTACAGGCATCCAAATAGGCCCTGAAAGACTAATATATTAAACAGAGGAACTTTATCAAATAGATAGCATGCATGAAATCTAGCCATTTCATCAAACAAATAGCATGCTATGTCATCCAGCCATTTCATCAAACAGTTAGCATGTATCAAATCAGACAGATAGAAAAAGAGAAGAATATATATATATATATATAGAGAGAGAGAGAGAGAGAGAGAAATGCTACCATAAATTATAATTAATTAGATAAACAAGATTCCACGTCCACCCTACATTTGAAAAATGTAGGGTAATCAGATCTATTGATTTTGTTGGCCATCATTCAGATGGGCCATGACCCAAAAGTATGGCAGTTGGGCTATGATAGCTATCTCGTCGGTAATCTGCAAATGGACCGTTAAAAAAAATTAAGCACAAAATGACTAGTGGTCTGGATTCAACAATCCAACGGTTATGATGGTCCAATCATTGCATTTCTTAGATTATGGTCCCTGCAATTGGTAGGCCACCAGATTATTGGCCCGGTGGACTGCGTCCCATGAAGCGTACATCATGATGGCATTTCTTTTGAGGCCGATTACATCATAAAAACATGAATCAGGAAGAAAATGATATCTAAAATAAAGGGCCGAGAGATGGGTGATAGGGATTTACAGTAATCAAATGAATAGAAACTAATAAAATTGCTTATTCATGATGTCAAACATATGGAGAGGAGCTTCACGGCGTGTGTTTCTTCGAGTAATAGCTTCACGACTACTGCAATGGAGAGAGATAAAAGAGATGATAGAGATGCATTGGAGAGAGAGGGAGGAGAATGAGAGAGAGAGAGAGAGAGAGAGAGAGAGAACGCCGTTTTGGACGTGACTCTATTTTGAGCGAACGGCCAAATTTGGGCGTCGTTTCATGAGGACCATAGACAGTCCTGACAGGGGCTCCGTGGGGCCCACCATGATGTATTTAGTTTATCCATTCCGACCATTAATTTTATTAAATTATTTTAGTACATGATCCCAAACTTAAGGTAGATTGAAGGTCCAAGTGGACCACACCATAGGAAGCAAATGTGATTTAATCTCCATGTTTCCTACCGTGTGGTCCACTTGAGCTTCCATGTAACTGATTCTTGATTTCATGCTCTAAAGTAATATTTCAAAATAGATAGACGACTTAGATAGAACATATATTTTTAGGCCTCATACCCTTACAACACCATTAATTGTTAATGGTGTGTCACCTTTTAAGCTACGGATTAAAACCGTAGTAATTATAGCAACAGTTTATATGCATAACAAAAAACTAACGTGGTCTGTACACTACAAAAAAGAGGGCTTTTAGCGACGAAACTAATTTTCGTCGCTAAAAGACACTTTTAGCGACGAAATAAATTTTCGTCGCTAAAAGCGAGCTTTTAGCGACAGAACTTTTAATGACGAAAATTTTCGTAACTAAAAATAGTGCATTAGACTTTTAGCAACGAAAATTTTCATCGCTAAATACTCCAAACATTTTTAAGCCCAGTGGAATAAATTTCTTTTAGCTGCGAAAATTTTCACAGCTAAAAATACTGTATGAGACCTTTAGCGACGAAAATTTTCGTCGCTAAAGACTCGGAACATTTTCTTAAACTTTTACGGCGAAAATTTTCGCTGCTAGAAGTCTTGTACTGTACAAGACTTTTAGAGGCGAAAAGTTTCGCTGCTAAAAGTCTTGTACTTTACAAGACTTCTAGCAGTGAAAATTTTCGTTGCTAAAAATAAACTAACATATCTTTTAGCGACGAAAATTTTCGTCGCCGAAGGTTTCTTTTTTAAAAAAATATATTCCAGTTCAAAATTCGTACAAAATTTCTGATATACACCTATTAACATTATATTTCATCATATTCATCCTGATATAAACATTTCATTATATTCACTACATAAACTTTTAGCGGTAAAAAATTTCGTCGCTAAAAAATACTATTTAAAACTTTTAGCAGTGAAACTTTTTGCGACTAAAAATTTTCAAAATATTTCTGTTTTTAGCAGCGAAAATTTTCGCTGCTAAAACTAAACTAGCATATCTTTTAGAGACGAAAATTTTCGTCGCCAAAAGTTTCTTTAAAAAAAAAAATATTCTAGCTCAAAATTGTACAAAATTCCTGATATACATCTGTTAATAATATATTCTATCATATTCACATTCACATCCATCTAAACCCAAACTACATAAAGTTTTAGCGGCGAAAATGTTCGTCGCTAAAAAATACTATACAAGACTTTAGCAACGAAAATTTTCGCTGCTAAAAATAAACTGACATATCTTTTAGCAACGAAAATTTTCGTCGCCAAAAGTTTCTTTTAAAATAAAAAAATTTCAGCTCAAAATCCATACAAAATTCCCGATATACATCGGTTAAGAATATATTCCATCATATTCACATTCACATCCATCTAAACCCAAACTACATAAAGTTTTAGCGGCGAAAATGTTCGTCGCTAAAAAATACTATACAAGACTTTTAACAGCGAAAATTTTTGCTGCTAAAAATAAACTGACATATCTTTTAGTAGCGAAAATTTTCGTCGCCAAAAGTTTCTTTTTAAAAAAAAATTATTCTAGCTCAAAATCCGTAAAAATTCCTGATATACACCTGTTAACAATATATTCCATCATATTCATCATGATATACACATTTCATCATATTCACATTCACATCCATCTAAACCTAAACTACATTCATCCAAACACAAACAATCTTATTTGTATCACATTCATTCATGCATAAATACATATAAACTTAACATTATAAAAAAATAAACAAAAAATCACAGAGATGAAGACGGAGATGGTGGGGCATCGGTAGGTAAGCGTGCAGCGAAAGCCTGAAACATCTCCGTCATCCGTCGCTCATGCTCCACCCACATCTTCGCCATCCTCCTCTCCTGCTCCTCCCTCTGCCTTACCAACTCCTCTTCCATCCTCCTCTGCCTCGCCAGCTGATCCTCTATCCTCCTCTCCTGCTCCTCCCTCTGCCTCGCTAGCTCCTCCAGGTTTAGGTTTAGGTTTATGTTCAAGTTATAAGTATAGGTTTTGGGATTTGAGAATAGGTTTAGGGTTTAGGAAATCAGGTTTGGATTCAGGATCGGGTTTAGGTTTGGGTTTTCAAGTTTAAGCTTAGGTTAAGGTTAGGGAGTTGAGATTAGGATTAGGTGTAGGTGTAGGTGTAGGTGTAGGTTTAGGGATTTGAGAATACATTTAGGTTTTAAGTTTAGGTTTAGGTTTTAGGTTATAGGTTAAGGTTTAGGTTTCAGGTTTAGGTTATCTTGTTAGGTTATAGGTTATAAGTTTAGGTTTTGGTTTAGGTTAAGGTTATAGGTTTAGGTTTAGTTTTAGGTTTAGGTTTAGGTTTAGGTTATAAGCTATAGGTTTAGGGAATTGAGAATTGGTTAAGGTTTAGGTTTAGGTAATCGAGTTCGGGTTCGGGATCCGGTTTAGGCTTGGGTTTTCATGTTTAGGTTTAGGTTAGGGAGTTGAGATTGGGATTAGGTGTAGGTTTAGGTTTAGGGATTTGAGAATAGGTTAATGTTTAGGTATAGGTTTAGGTTTTGGTTTTAGCTTATAGGTTTAGGTTTTGGTTTTAGGTTTAGGTTAAGGTTATAAGTTTAGGTTATAGGTTAAGGTATAGGTTATAGGTTTTGTTTAGGTTGAGGTTATAGGTTTTGGTTTAGGTTTAGGTTTATAGGTTTAGGTTATAGGTCATAAGTTTAGGTTAAGGTTTAGGTTACATGTTTTGGTTTAGGTTAAGGTTATATAGGCTTTGGTTTAGGTTAAGGTTTAGGTTTTGGGTTTATGTTAAGGTTATAGGTTTAGGTTAGGTTTAGGTTTAGGTTATAGGTTATAGGTTATAGCTTTAAGAATTGAAAATAGGTTTAGGTTTAGGAAATCGGGTTCGGAGTTCTGGATCGGGTTTAGGCTTGGCTTTTCATGTTTAGGTTTAGGTTTAGTTTAGGGAGTTGAGATTGGGATTTGGTGTAGGTTTAGGTTTAGGGATTTGAGAATAGGTTAAGGTTTAGGTATAGGTTTAGAAATCGGGTTCGGAGTTCGGGATCGGGTTTAGGCTTGGATTTTCATGTTTAGGTTTAGGTTAGGAATTGAGATTGGGATTTGGTGTAGGTATAAGTTTAGAGATTTGAGAATAGGTTAAGGCTTAGGTATAGGTTTAGGAAATCGGGTTCAGGATCGGGTTTAGGCTTGGGTTTTCAAGTTTAGGTTTAGGTTTAGGTTAGGGAGTTGATATTGGGATCAGGTGTAGATTTAGGTATAGGGATTTGAGAATAGGTTAAGGTTTAGGTAGAGGTATAGGTTTAGGTTTTAGCTTCTAGGTTTAGGTTATAGGTTTACGTTTTAGTTTTAGGTTTAGGTTAAGGTTATAAGTTTAGGTTATAGGTTATAAGTTATAGGTTAAGGTTTAGGTTATAGGTTTTAGTTTAGGTTAAGGTTATAGGTTTTGGTTTAGGTTATAGGTTTAGGTTTAGGTTTTAGTTTATAGGTTTAGGTTTTGGTTTTAAGTTAAGGTTTAGGTTATAGGTTTTGGTTTAGGTTAAGGTTATAGGCTTTGGTTTAGGTTAAGGTTTAGGTTTTGGGTTTATGTTAAGGTTATAGGTTAAGGTTATAGGTTTAGGTTATAGCTTTGGGAATTGAGAATAGGTTAAGGTTTAGGTTTAGGAAATCGGGTTTGGGTTCGGATCGGGTTTAGGCTTGGGTTTTCATGTTTAGATTTAGGTTTAGGTTAGTGAGTTGAGATTGGGATAAGGTGTAGGTTTAGGTTTAGGTTTTAGCTTATAGATTTAGGTTTTGGTTCTAGGTTTAGGTTAAGGTTATAAGTTTAGGTTATAGGTTAAGGTTTAGGTTATAGGTTTTTGTTTAGGTTAAGGTTATAGGTTTTTGTTTAGGTTTAGGTTATAGGTTTAGGTTTTGGTTTTAGGTTTAGGTTAAGGGTATCGCTTTAGGTTAAGGTTTAGGTTATAGGTTTTGGTTTAGGTTAAGGTTATAGATTTTGGTTTAGGTTAAGGTTTCGGTTTGGGTTTATGTTAAGGTTATAGGTTAAGGTTATAGGCTTAGGTTAGGTTTAGGTTTAGGTTATAGGTTATAGCTTCGGGATTTGAGAATAGGTTAAGGTTTAGGTTTAGAAATCAAGTTCGGGTTCGGGATCGGGCGTAGCTTGGGTTTTCATGTTTAGGTTCAGTTTAGGTTAGAGAGTTGAGATTGGGATTTGGTGCGGGTTTAGGTTTAGGGATTTGAGAATAGGTTAAGGTTTAGGTTTAGAAAATCGAGTTCGGGTTCGGGATCGGGTTTTGAAGTTTAGGTTTAGGTTGGGGAGTTGAGATTGGGATTGGGATTAGGTTTAAGTTTAGGGATTTGAGAACACATTTAGGTTTTAGGTTTAGGTTTAGGTTTTAGCTTATAGGTTAAGGTTATAGGTTTAGGTTTTGGTTTTAGGTTTAGGTTAAGGTTATAAGTTTAGGTTATAGATTATAGGTTAAGGTTTAGGTTATAGGTTTTTGTTTTGGTTAAGGTTATAGGTTTTGGTTTTGGTTTAGGTTTAGGTTTTAGTTTATAGGTTTAGGTTATAGGTTTAGGTTTTGGTTATAAGTTTAGGTTAAGGTTTAAGGTTTAGGTTACGTTTTGATTTAGGTTAAGGTTATAGGTTTTGGTTTAGGTTAAGGTTTAGGTTTTGGGTTTATGTTAAGGTTATAGGTTTAGGTTGGGTTTAGCTTTAGGTTATAGGTTATAGGTTATAGCTTTGTGAATTGAGAATAGGTTAAAGTTTAGGTATAGAAAATTGGGTTTTGGTTCGGGATCGGGTTTAGGCTTGGGTTTTCATATTTAGGTTTAGGTTTAGGTTAGGGAGTTGAGATTGGGATTTGGTGTAGGTTTAGGTTTAAGGATTTGAGAATAGGTTAAGGTTTAGGTTTAGGTTTAGAAATCGGGTTCGAGTTCTGGATCGGGTTTAGGCTTGGGTTTTCAAGGTTAGGTTTAGGTTTAGGTTAGGAGAGTTGAGATTGGGATTAGGTGTAGGTTTAGGTTTAAGGATTTGAGAATAGGTTAAGGTTTAGGTTTAGGTTTAGGTTTTAGTTTATAGGTTTAGGTTATAGGTTTAGGTTTTGGTTTTAGGTGTAGGTTAAAGTTATAAGTTCAGGGTTTAGGTTACGGAGTTTTGGTTTAGGTTATAGGTTTTGGTTTAGGTTAAGGTTATAGGTTTTGGTTTTAGGTTTAGGTTAAGATTATAAGTTTAGGTTATAGGTAATAGGTTATAGGTTTTGGTTTAGGTTAAGGTTATAGATTTTGGTTTAGGTTATAGGTTTAGGTTTAGGTTTATGTTTAGGTTTTAGTTTATAGGTTTAGGTTAGAGGTTTAGGTTTAGGGATTTGAGAATAGGTTTAGGTTTAGGTTTAGAAATCGGGTTTTCATGTTTAGGTTTAGCTTTAGGTTAGGGAGTTGAGATTGGGATTAGGTGTAGGTTTAGGTTTAGGGATTTGAGAATATGTTAAGGTTTATGTTTAGGAAATTGGGTGCGGGTTCGGGATCGGGTTTAGAAGTTTAGGTTTAGGTTTAGGTTGGGGACTTGAGATTGGGATTGGGATTAGGTTTAGGTTTAGGGATTTGAGAATACCATTAGGTTTTAGGTTTTAGCTTATAAATATTGGTTTTGGTTTTAGGTTTAGGTTAAGGTTATAGGTTAAGGTTATTGGTTTGGGTTCGGGTTCGGTTTAGGTTTAAGTTATAGGTTATAGCTTTGGGAATTGAGAATAGGTTAAGGTTTAGGTTTAGGAAACCGGGTTTGGGTTCTAGATCCAGTTTAGGTTTGGGTTTTCAAGTTCAGGTTTAGGTTTAGGTTAGGGAGTGAGAATAGGATTTGGTGTAGGTTTAGGTTTAAGGATTGAGAAAAGGTTAAGGTTTAGGTTTAGGTTTAGGTTTTAGCTTATAGGTTTAGGTTTTGGTTTTAGGTTTAGGTTAAGGTTATAAGTTTAGGTTATAGGTTATAGGTTAAGGTTTAGGTTGTAGGTTTTTGTTTAGGCTAAGGTTATAGGTTTTGGTTTAGGTTATAGGTATAGGCTTAGGTTTAGGTTTAGGTTTTAGTTTATAGGTTTGGGTTATAGGTTTAGGTTTTGGTTTTAGGTTTAGGTTAAGGTTATAAGTTTAGGTTAAGGTTTAGGTTACTGAGTTTTGGTTTAGGTTAAGGTTATAGGTTTTAGTTTAGGTTAAGGTTTAGGTTTTGGGTTTATGTTAAGGTTATAGGTTAAGGTTATAGGTTTAGGTTAGGTTTAGGTTTAGGTTATAGGTTATAGCTTCGAGAATTGAGAATAGGTTAAGGTTTAGGTTTAGGAAATCGAGTTTGGGTTCAGGATCGGGTTTAAGCTTGGGTTTTCATGTTTAGGTTTAGGTTTAGGTTAGGGAATTGAGATTGGGATTTGGTGTAGGTTTAGCTTTAGGGATTTGAGAATAGGTTAAGGTTTAGGTTTAGGAAATCGGGTTTGGGATCGGGTTTTGAAGTTTAGGTTAAGGTTTAGGTTTTAGGTTTAGGTTAATGTTAGGTAATAGGTTATAAGTTTAGGTTATAGGTAATAGGTTAAGGTTTTAGGTCATAGGTTTTGGTTTAAGTTAAGGTTATAGGTTTAGGTTAAGGTTTAGGTTTAGTTTTAGGTTCAGGTTTAGGTTTAAGTTATAAGGTATAGGTTTAAGGAATTGATAATTGGTTTGGGTTTAGGTTTAGGGAATCGGGTTCGGGTTCGTGGATCGGGTTTAGGTTTGGGTTTTCAAGTTTAAGCTTAGGTTTAGGTTAGGGAGTTGAGATTAGGATTAGGTGTAGGTTTAGGTTCAAGGATTTGAGAATACATTTAGGTTTTAGGTTTAGGTTTAGGTCTTAGGTTATAGGTTAAGGTTTAGGATTTAGATTTAGGTGAATTGTAGGTAATTGGTTATAAGTTTAAGTTATAGGTAATAAGTTTTGGTTTAGGTTAAGGTTTTAGGTCATAGGTTTTGGTTTAGGTTAAGGTTATAGGTTTAGGTTAAGGTTTAAGTTCAGGTTTAGGTTTAGGTTATAAGGTTTAGGTTTAGGTTATAAGGTTATAAGGTTTAGGGTTCGGAATCTGATTTAAGCTTGGGTTTTCATGTTCACGTTTAGGTTTAGGTTAGGGAGTTGAGATTGGGATTAGGTGTAGGTTTAGGTTTAGGGATTTGAGAATAGGTTAATGTTTAGGTTTAGGTTATAGGTTTAGGTTTTGGTTTTAGGTTTAGGTTAAGGTTATAAGTTTAGGCTATAGGTTATAGGTTAAGGTTTAGGTTATAGGTTTTTGTTTAGGTTGAGGTTATAGCTTTTGGTTTAGGTTATAGGTTTAGGTTTTGGTTTTATTTTATAGGTTTAGGTTATAAGTTATAGGTTTAGCTTCTTTTTAAGTTTAGGTTTAGGTTATAAGTTTAGGTTAAGGTTTAGGTTACTGTGTTTTGGTTTAGGTTAAGGTTATAGGCTTTAGTTTAGGTTAAGGTTTAGGTTTTGGGTTTAGGTTAAGGTTATAGGTTAAGGTTAGGTTTAGGTTTAGGTTATAGGTTATAGGTTATAGCTTTGGGAATTGAGAATAGGTTAAGGTTTAGGTTTAGGAAACTGGGTTCGGGTTCGGGTTCGGGTTCGGGTTTAAGTTTGGGTTTTCCAGATTAGGTTTAGGTTTAGGGATTTGAGAATAGGATTAAGTTATAGGTATAGGTTTAGGTTGGGTTATAGGTTTAGGTTAAGGGTGCGGTACCTGCAAATACAGATGTAAATACGGCATGTCCAAATGGCCAGGCCCTTCTAATGTTGTCCATAGGAAATGGACAGCTTCATCATGGTCATAACAGCGGCTCCCACCTTCCAGGGACCCCCGCTCTTCCAGATAGCTCCGACGCACATCCGGGTCTGCTCCATTAATTTCGAGCAAATACATAAATATGGCCTGTCCAAATGGCTAGGCCCTTCCAATGCTGTCCATAGGAAATGGACAGCTTCATCATGGTTATAACAGAGGTTCCCACCTTCCAGGGACCCCCGCTCTTCCGGATAGCTCCGATGCACATCCGTGTCTGCTCCATTAATTTTGATTCCCACCCGATCAGTGGCTCAACCTGATTTAATGAGGTGAGTAAGCCACTATTTTCTCAGCTAGGGTGTTCTACATGTGTGACATTTTTGCAGAAAATGTAGTCTAACATGATAAGCATAGTTGTGTATACTCATCCTTTGCAAGGATGGTGGGAAAGAAAGCTCAGGCAAAGTCATCTTGCAATAAGGAAATTTACCTGTGTAAAATATATAATCAATTGTGCCAATGAATTCTCAAGTGTAGTTTGTGAACTACGGTTCATTAGTCATGGGGTCCATTCTCCTTCTTTGTTGCTCCAAACCAATTCCAACTCCCACCATCCTTGCAAAGGATGAGTATGCACTGACCTGCAATAAAAGCCTAGCAATGTAAAAGAAAAGACCTATGTGAATAAATGTCAATGCCTAACAATGTAAAAGAAAAGAAAATGACACAACTCACCTTGACGCCCTTTTCGCTCAGAGAAGATTCGAAGAAGTATCCTCTTCTATCTTGGAGAATTTGCAGCTACGAGTCCTCCCTGTGTATTGTTGAAGTTGAAGCCTTTGCAAATGTTTTAAAGAAATTCATCTATTGCATTGATCTTGGAATATCACTTCCAAAGCTGAAAACCATGTAGAGAACATCATAATTTCTGACTCACTATTAATTTAGAAGGAATACAATAGAACGCATAGCTTGGGTGTCACGTAGGCAGTGGGATTACACAGAGAAACAAGATACAAAAAACCTGCATGTAGAAATTTCTTGTCAATGACCCACCCATAGCCTTCTGAAAGGAGTCCAACTGAAATTTTCATTTCATACTTGTAAATGATATAATTTTTAGAACAAAAGAAGGCCCTGTCACTTCATTTATGTAATATAACTAAGTTCTACACACTTAAGTGTGACAGTTTTTGCATGATGCTACCAGGAAAAAATTCGAATGCAATTTACATAACAAAGCACTCTCCCAAAGCCTAATAATCAATACAAGATGGTTCAGCCACTTGTGCAATTAGGGAAGGTTCAAAAGGACATACATATTTATTATTTTTTAGTGATTTAATTGCTTATGGGAGATATGTAACACTTTAAAATGCATCTCCAATCAAGATTTTGGAATTGGGGTTTGATGAAATGATTGCTAATTTTATTTGAATTCTTCTGTTTTTCCTATGCTTATGGTTCTTTTCAGTGATTGAAATGCATATTTATGTCTTTCTTTTTTTCGTGCATGTGAATGATATAAAGCATTATAATTCAAGGTTCTTGTAGTCTAGGTCTGATGAATTAATAGTAGGGATTGTGTGATTTGTGCCATTGTTATGATTCTGTTTTTTCCTTTTTTTCTTTAATATATATATATATAGTGATACCAATGCTTGTGGGAGATCAGCATAGCTCTTTATAGTACATGTAAATGCCATAAAACAACTAAATTCATGGCTTTACTTCTATGGATCTGATTGAATGAAAAGGATTTCTATAAACTGTTAGTGTCTTTCTATCAAAAAAGAATAAAAGAAAAGAAAAGAAAAAGGAACTATTTTTATCTGGCTCTCTCTCTCTCTCTCTCTCTCTCTCTCTCTCTCTCTCTCTCTCTCTCTTCTTTTTCTTCTTCTTCTTCTTCTTCTTCCAATGATTTTAAATGCTTCCGTGAGATGGTTATGTTGCTGTTTTAAGTACATGTAAACACTATAAATTAATCCATGGGTTTACTATCTGGATCTAATGAAACAATGCCTAAAATTGTATCGATTCTGCTATTTTTGTTACAATTCTGTTTTTTTAGTTTTTCTCATTTAAGGATGTGTTTAGATGCACAAGTGAATTGAATTGTCAGTGTTCAGTTTGATCAAGAGGAAATGACAGAAAATAACCATGTTTCCTAGTATTTGTATTGAGGGATTAACCATCAAATTCTAGCTACATTCATTTCAAGTCCAACTTGAAACTAATGAAATTGCAATTCCTCATTAGATGAATAATTGCAACTGAAAGGACCTAAAAATGATGAGAGGACCATAAATGAAAGGACAAAGAAAGGAAAATGGAAATCAATTAATATATTGAAATGAATAATCATATAGCTCAATAGAGTTTAAAGAATTAAACATTCAACATATAAATCTATGTTTCTAAAGTTACTTAATCAAGCCTACATTTACTTAATCAAGCCCATCACGATGGTCCTTTCCCATTCATGCAACTCATTACCTCATCTTTATTTCATTATACAGGTGAAATACCATGCCTCATACATCTCAAGTCATGGTATGAACATTTACGAATATCCCACAAAAAAAATAAAATAAAATTGGACGGCAGTCACCAGTTGATCATACAAGTAAAATACCATGTCTCAAAAAACTGAAGTCAGAGTCTGAATATTTACAGATATCCCACCAAAATAAAAAAGAAAGAAATTTTGAAAGGCAATTAGGTCAACAACTTCTCTAGAATCATGTGAACAATACTCAACAATATACATCAAGAAACTTCACAAATTACTCCCATCAGACTTGCACTGTAATGTCATAATCATTATCATCTCATAATGGCAAAGAATTATGAAAAAGATGATACTGTTGGAGAGAGAGAATTACAGTAATGTCATCTTTCTCATATTTCTTTGCCATGTTCATCAACTCTCTTAAATTTGGCAGTTGTATACAAAACCATGAAGAACAAGAGATGTACACCTACACATGTGCAACTGTCTTGATCAAAGAGAAGAACAGTGGAAACTTACAGCAACTTTATCTTGATCAAGGAGCGACACTTTGTATTGCTCTGCCACAATCTCTGAGGTGATTACCATGGGAATCAAGCAGTCTTTAGCATCTTGGTTTGGACGGATATGAACCTGCCCCATCAGATGCATCAGAAGATGGGTAATGGTAAAAACTGAAATTGTTTTGAGCAATCTCTTGAAGAAAGAAAATTAAAGAGCTATAACCTAATCAGTCATTCATAATCCGTGTTTATGATGGGGTATACAAGGTACCCCAAAAAATCTTCGATTCAAGTAACTATGGGCATATGGGTGATGCAAGGATAAAAATAACAAATGGTAAAAGCAAATAACATCATTTGATGTGCATGCCTCCATCACAGTCAGTCCTATAATGAGAGTGGCATTAAACCTCGAACTCAAAAGGGTTAATCATATAATGCACATTACCCCAACTAAATCAAAATAATTTCACAAGCTTTGTGAAAGCCAATAACATCATTCAACATGCATGCATTCATCACAGTCAACAAAGCATTTTCGGACCTTCCATTGTTGGGCCCCATGACATATGCGGCACAACCCAAAAATCACACTGGTTGGGTGATCCAAGCCACTGATTGGATGCTTCTGAGAATTGCACCTCCAGCCAAATATTGTCAACATTAGATAAGAATTATGTCCCTTGATCAGCGGCTAAGAACATCCGATTTTTGAAGTATGGCACGTTCAAGGCAAGGACAACAGATGAACAGTCCAGATCTCATACGAGGTTTCATCAAAATCCCATTGCATGTCATGATGTTTTAAAACTATGGAAGAGAATTACCAAAGCCACGTCCCACAATCGATGGGCTGGATTTGTGGATCACATCTCTGTGGGCCCAAAAAATAATTATGAATGTTTTAATGGAGGGTAACCCCTCTCAACTTTTGTATGTGGTGTGGCCCACACATGTCATAGATTGATTTGATTTTTAATCCCTGGGCCCACCATGGGATGATGCATCTGACTGATGGGGTAGATGTGTGACACGCATCATGGTGGGGCCCACAGAGTCATACAAAACAAAACCCAAATTTGGGCGCGCTCTCAAAATAGAGGCCCGCCCCAAAAAAACTCATCTCTCTCTCTCTCTCTCTCTCTCTCTCTCTCTCTCTCTGCGCCTCTCCCTCTCTCTCTACGCCTCTCCCTCACCCTCTTCGGTCACCTCTCTCTATCTCTTTGTTTGATCTAAAGGTGGGAGACAAAACCCTAACCCTATCACAACCAAACGCCCTCATGAAATCTAGTCACCGGATACTATCCAGAGACGAGAAATCCAGCCAACAATCATCGAATCCAAGTATCTGGTTTGAGATCTTTTGGGTTCTTCTTGTGCGTTGGTGCATTTACCCTGTTTTGGATTATTTTTTTCTTTTTTGTACAATTATGGAATGAAGTAATTGAAAATCTTATACAGAGATTCACTGCGATTTAAACAGAATACCCATTTTAAATTAATAGTCCTTATTTTCCAACTAGGCTCTAACCATTTTTTTTCATTTCTTTCATGCAGGTGTTGGAGATTAATGCTAATCCTCACAGATACTTGTGAAATCTTGCTCGATTTCATCCATAAATCAACCAAAATCATCTACAAATGCATCAAAACAAGTTGTTGAAAATCTGAAGTCGCAGGTGAGAAACCTTTGTGACGATTTTCTATGTATTTTTATTTTTTATTAATGTAAATTTTCCTTCACTTTCTATGTATTAATGTCAATTTCCAAATTTGAGGAATTCAGGGTAGAGAATGGCTTTCAGGTTTTTTGTTTTTTTTTTTTTTTAATGGGATTTGAGGCTTTTGAATTGTGATGCATACCAAATGTTTGACGAAATGCCAAAGGAGACGTGCATACCAAAATTTGACTGATTACATGTCTTTGCCATTTACCAAAATTGTAAGTTTCACTATCTAGAGTCGAGCATTCATTTGGAATATTTTCTCATAGATTTAATTGTGGACACTTGTTTCTTATTAAGAGAAAATATCAGTTTTATAGGCCTTCTACCATTATTCAGCGTCTTTCCAGGTTTATAGGCCATGGATATATAGAGGGTATCGGTTTTGTTATGGGCCTCATATGTATGTAGATACAAGTAGATGCTATAAAAGCCCATGTGTGTTGGTGAGCGAGTAATAGTTTCACTCTTTACAAAGAGCGAGATTCTTTGCGATCATATCCACAAATTGATATTTGGAGAAACATGCAGGGTTATGTCTCTGCCACTAGAGATTCTCCCACAATGAAATTGTAGTCAATCGCAACACGTTTTGTTTTTGCACATGAGATTAGGAAATAGTTTGATTAAGGAATTTTGTTATTAGCAACAATGCCAATGTGTTCAAACTTACTGTTATAAAAAGAAAGAAGAAGCTAATGTGTTCATACTTGTAATTTTGTCTGGATGAACACATTCAATACTTCAAACATGAACACATGCATCAGTAACTAATGGCCTGCTTTGCATGGAAAGTATCCAAGCAAATTTGCATTTGCCAAAATTCCCTAGCAATATGCTGCCCAAGAGTATATGTCACCAAACACATGGAGAAATCCTTTCATGTGTTTGAAAGTATGCCCCACAAGGATTTCATCTCATGGAATTCCGTGATTAATGGGTAAGCAATCATGGAATTTCATGATATGTTGATTGTTGTGGATGGAGTGGGATTCAACATTTTTTGGGCAACATTGTATTCTTTGCCGCCAGTTTGGCAGTTTGTGAATAAAATTATTTGTTTCTCAAAAAAAGAAAAAAAGAAAAAAAGAACATGTTAGTTCATACATACGTATTCAAAAATATCACCAACAAACTCCATATATCTTATGGTTGTCATTGTGTACTGAAGCTAGGATGCTTTTTAATTGGTGGCTATTTGTAAGTTTGTAACTTAAACCTTCTTTTTAATAAGATTCTATTAATTATGAGAAAAAGTACTTTTAATCATATCTCATAAGATGTTTTTGCATAGCTTTTTACAAATGTTTTTACATATCTCAGTTCCTTTCAATTTCAGTTTATGAATTCATGAATGCAGATCACATCTCTTTATGGTGGGCCTTTAGAATTCTTATTTGTAGTTGAAAGTACGGAAGATCCAAATTTTACCATGTCAGATCTCTCATTTGATCAAAGAATATGAGGTAAATAATCTCTTTCCCATCTAACTCACTATCATGACATTTAAGGTTAGGTAAGTCCTTTGATGGATCTGATTTTCCTTTTCAACTCATTAGTCATAGAGTGACAGTACTTGTTTCAATTTTCTTGGATGGATGATGAATGTATTTGCGAATGTAAATGAAAATAAAGAACTTATCATATATATATATATATATATATATATATATATATATATATATATATATATATATATATATATATATATATGTTATCAATGGAGGATACCTTGTTTAGGGGGGACATGAAATTCTTGTAGCTTATGGTATGGTGCTCCAATATTGGTTGCATGTTACTAGTATGTAGTAGGTAATACTAGGTTCAATAGTAGATAATAATAATTCCAAAACCTATTCTCAAATCCCAAAACCTATACCTATAACCTTAACCTAACAAGTAGAAATAATAATTCCTTGTTGAGGCTATTAGTTTCATAGCGGTCTAAGGTAATATGTGAGAATGTTGAGAATGTCTTATGATTGGTGGACCACATTATGAATCTTTTGGAATAGAGGATTTTTGCTAGAAGAGCAGGTGCTCCAAAGAACTGTAGGTCAGCCTTGTTGTAACCATCTTCTTTTTCATTGTTTAGAAGTCCTGAAATAAATAATTAGATGCGTATTTTTAAGGATTGTTAGGGAGCTTTCAAAATAATTGGGAGGAAAATCTTTTTCCAAGAAAATGATTTACTTTTTGCTGTTAAACTCATTTTTCCACAGCTTTTCATATATGAGATAATGTTAATATTTTATGGTAAAAAAATAAAGTTAACTTTTTTGGTATAAAGTAAAATATGATTCTATTTGGGAGCTTCAAAAATTAAAGGAGAGAGTGGAATTTTCTTTGAAAGACATGTACCAAGAAAGCATTTGGAGAGTGGGGAAAAAGGAAAGGGATGTTTTTTTTTTTTTTTTTTTTTTTTTTTTTTTTAAGACTTGCACAACTTTTTATCAAAAAAGGCCATCTTTAGGAGCTTAGAAAGTATTTTGGGTGGAAAAATATTTTTCAAGAAAATGACATTTCACTTGAGTGGAAGTTCACATTTGTGTGCAAAACATTTTCTAAGATAGCTTTTTCATAGAAGAAGTCCTAAAAATATTTCCATGTGCCCCCTAATTTTTTTCCTTCCCAAATGCTTACTTGGAAAATAGCTTTAAAACAAATGTCACTCTTTCTTCTTTCTTTTTCCAAGCTTCCAAGGAGCCTATTTGGGGGCTTAGAAAATAAGATGGATTTGCATTTTCTTTGAAAATTATTTTTCAAGAAAGCATTTGGAGACAAAATTTAAAAGAAAAAAAAAAAAAAAAAAGTAAACCAGAAAATTGTGTGGGTGGGATTTTTTTTTTCTATAAAGCCACTCTTGGAAAATGTTTTCCACTGTTAAGTGAATTCGCAATGAAGGAAAAATGTCATTTTCTTATAAACTATTTTTCAAGCAAATACTTTTCAAGCGCCCAAACAAGGCTACAAGAAATTTATTTTCTTAGAAAATCCTCTCTGAAAATTTCTCATTTATTCCTTTATGTTTTTTAATTCTAAGAAAATTTTGAACTCTCGACAGACATCAGCAACTGAAGAAGGTGAGATCAAAGCGAATTGTTCATTCTAAGTCCTTATAGAGTAAGTTTATTTTACAACTGAATGACCTGCAAATGATGCAGTTGCAATCCTACTTCCTTCTAATATTACTGTATTTACTCTTGATTTTTTTGGATCGGGCTTATCTGGTGGAGATTATGTCAGCCCTGGTTGGCATGAGGTATGATGGCCCTTGTGATTTCTTTAATGATTCTCTAGTTTCAATGCTCAATTGATTTTCTTTAGTGTTTATTCTTGTTGTTTGTCTGCTGTCGAAAGATGATCTGAATACAAGTGGTTTCTTTTCTACACAAAGAACTAGCAAATTTCATGCATAGGACTTTGGGGATGATCAATGGTTGCCGTCACGAGGTGGTTATACATCATCCTCTATTCAATGATTTCTTACACTGCTAAACTCATGAGGCATTCTTAATTAATTTTACAATGAAGACGACTTAATTAGTTTTACAATGAAGATGACCATTCCAGTTGTAAAAAATATGTATTTGTATCATATTATGAGATGGTGAAGTAAGGAATTCCCACATTGGCTTAGCATCAGTATAATGCAATAGTAGAAGTGCTCCGTTGTTGCTTCATTACTTGAGAAAGAAAAGGAACTTCAACCTCTCTTTGACTGGTCCAATTCCTCCTGCTTTGGGTAATGTGACCATGCTCAAAATTTTGTATTTTTCTATAAATCAGATTTCAGGTACAATTCCTACAGAATTAGGGAATCTCAAGAATTTGGTTGAGTTGACGTTGCAACGAAACAATCTGACTGGTCTGATTCCTCATGCTTTGAGTAATTTGAGAAACCTTACATTGTTGTTGGTTCGATTCCTCCTGCAAGTAAGCTTGCAACAATAATTTTTTTATAACTACAGGTATATGTGTAGCTTTTTGGATTATTAATAAAATTCCATCATTTAAAAAAATGACACAACTCTGTAAATATCTAGGGTGATTACATAGCTGAAATGAGAATGTTCAGATAGATTATCAGATATTTCTCATATTATTTATGTGAAGCATATCATTTCTCAGATTTTTTTTTTTTTTTTTTTATATTTGATTTAAAGTTGAAAGAGGGATGTTTCTTACTCTTAATCTCGGTCAATGAATTCTATTTCATTTCGATTGATTTTACTTTTTTCATTTCCCTCTCTTTGAGAGGTCTGTTCCTTGCAACGACGTTGAATAAGCTTGTTCGATAACTGTTTCTTCTGTGGGGCATTCTGTGGTCCTTATGGCATGGGATCAACCCTAGCCAATCTATCATGTGGGCCACCACATTTCAGTGGTGCTTTTTGAGGATGTGTATTGATTTCTATGGTGTGGCCAACAAGGAGTTGAGATGGTTTCCAATGGGATTGCCACCAATTGTGTTGTAGTGCTGATTTTGTGTTTCTGTTTGTGGCCATGTTTGGATTGTGCTTCTAAGGGTTGCTTGTAGGCTGGGTTTTTTTTTTTAAAATAAAATATTATATATATATATATATATATTTATTTTACACACTCACACTCACACACACCCTACACACTCACGCTAGTGGAATTTCACCACTCATGGGTACTCGAACCCTTGACTGGGTGTTGAAACTCTTGAGAGTCTACCACCCAAGCAAGAGTAAGGACCCACTTGTAGGCTGGTTATTTGTAACCAATTATGGAAAAATGCCAAGACATTATCAGTTTCAAGAGGGGCCTTAAAAATTCACTTCCTATGGTTTTAGTATTTTCTCCGCCTTGAAGATCGCCAACATGTGAAATCTTACCATCTAATCACTGTCCATATTTTTCCTAAATAATTTATATTTATATTCTATATTCTTTGACATAGCTTATCAAATTAAAGTTTATATCTCACAACTACTGGCCACACTTGTAATAGGTAACATGACACTTCAACCTAATACAAGTAAGGCTCAAATCATGGGCATACATGTACTATTCCAAACTCAAACCATGGGCCCATCTTTAGACGGGGCAGGGCTTCAAATCCATCTCACCATTTGGCATTCTTAATAGACATCGCATCAAGCCTTGTGTCACCCCATTTGCACATGAGCCATGTCCACTAGTGTAGGGTGATAGTTGCATTGCCTTAGCATGTAAGCATTGGCTTTCTTTTCTGTTGCTTATTGTTTTTGTAAGTTAATATCCAATTGTAATTTTGGAATGACAACAATCTATAATTTGTAGCTGAATTGGGCTTTCTTTGGAATTCTGATTTCATTTGGAATTTATAACTACCTTTTAGTATCTCTGTTTAGAGCACTCATGTTTAGAGCCAATTCCAATGAAGGAAGGAATACCAAGACTGTTTGTGTAGGATTTTCATTCTATTATCTTGGTGAATTCTTCATTATAGATCTTTTGCTTCTCACTTTAATAAAATGGATATTACAAACTTACAATGGAAAATTCTCCCATTCATGTATTGCATGATATTGTGTTGTACCTTACTATGGAGGTAAACAATGTGGAATAAGCCAGGGAAGGAAGGAGTACCAACACTGTGTTATGCGTAGGATCTTCCTTCAATTATCTTTGGTGAATTCTTCTTTACGGATCTTTCATTTTTCACTTTAATAAAATGTATGTTACTATAGAAACATTGTCCCATTCAAAAAAGAAAAAAAGAAAAATTCTTATTGTTCCATGTTGTGTAATGTTGGGTTTCATTTTCCATGTTCATAATTTATTAATTGCATGTGTACTATCGTAGATGCTATTTATTTGCATCGTAGCTTTCTTTACTGCAATGCTTGCTTGCTCGTGATTTTTCCATGGACAGAGTAGGCGAAATTGTTTTACATTAACTGCCATTTCTGGGATGAGTAAAGTGTCTTTTGTTTGTTTTTTTTTACCCTGTGGAAGATGCGGTTTCTCGTGTCATTTGGGAATTCCAAGCGCGAGCATGAATTAGATTTTTCATCCCTCCGTTCTCGCTTAGGTCCTTTAGTCCGCAGTAAGTATTTCCAATTCTAATGGATTTCAATTTATTCAAATTTTGTAGTAGATAAGTATATCCTAACATATGTACTCTCATATCTGATTCTTCTTTGTATTGATATGCACACATGGATGTTGTTTGATACATTTTTATCTAGTTGCCTAACTTTGTCATGGATCATTAGATTGTTCCGTTGAGTCCACTGTAAGCATTTCATTGTTATCTTTACCATTTCTTTCATGCTAGCTCAGGAACCGACTTTGTGATGAGCATTATCAGGAATGGCATAGGCTACTTGATGACAGGTTCTATTTATTTCTTTTTCTTTCTTCTTTTGTCCTTTCCATTGGTATACTTCCTCTGTTAGGATTCTGATATGGGACAACACAGATTTGAGTTTTTTGGGCATTTATGGCTAGCTATAAAGAAAATATACCTGAAATTTTATGTAGATACAAACTCCATCAAGTAGAACTTAATCTCAGGCAGGATAATGAAATACAATACAATAAATAGCCATAGGGATAGAGAATATGATGCAGGACGCTGGAATGAATATGATGAAATATATTGTATAACAGGTGTATATCATGATGAATATGATGAAATATGTTGTTAACAGGTGTATATTAGGAATTTTGTGCAGAATTTTGAGCTGTATACTAAAAAAAAAAAAGAGACTTTTAGCGACAAAAATTTTCATAGCTAAAAGTTTAAATGTTTTGTAATTCATTTTTAGCAGCGAAAATTTTCACTGCTAAAAACTCTTGGGTATTTTTTTTTGCGGTGAAAATTTTTGCTGCTAAAAAGTCATGGGAATTTTTTTGGTAGCGAAAATTTTCGCTGACAAAAGTCTTGAAAATTTTGCTACTAAAAAGTCTTGGGTATTTTTTTTGCGTCAAAAGTTTTCGCTGCTAAAAAGTCATGGGAATTTTTTTTGCAGCGAAAATTTTCGTAGCCAAAAGTCTTAAAAATTATTATTTTTTTTGCAGCGAAGAGTTTCGCTGCTAAAAGTTTTCAAAATTTTGTTGCTATTTTTTTTACGGCGAAAATTTTCGCTGCTAGAAAGTCATAGGAATTTTTTTTGCAGCGAAAATTTTCGCTGCCAAAAGTCTTGGAAATTGTTTCGGCAGCGAACATTTTCGTTGCTAAAAGTCTTTGAAAATATTTTTGGCGACAAAAATTTTCGTTGCTAAAAAGCATACATTTAGCGGCAAATTTTTTTTGCCGATAAAACCCTTTCTTTTAGCAACGAAACTTTTCGTCGCTAAAAGTTTTTACCAAAATTTGAGTTTTAGCGACGAAAATTTTCGTTGATAAAAGTGGTAGTGAAGATTATCCTTTACTTTTTTTTTGTTTTTAATTTTATTTTATTTTTATTTTTTATTTTTTATTTTTTTTTTGTAGTGTCTGATAGAAAGAGAGCTTGAAGGAGATTAAGAGATATCAAGAGGTTAAGATGAAAAGAGAAGAAGAAAAAAAGAGATTAGATGAGATTATAGGTGGAGAGGAGCTTAATGGACCATTCAATAGCCAATCCGAGCCAATCCAACCATTCATTTGACGTAGAAAGTGCATGGGAGGATCAAAACCCTCACTTGTGATTTTTTATTTTTTATTTTTTCATTTTGGTAGGGTCATAAGGGTGAAACCACCTTAATCAAGTATGGATTGTATGATGGACCCCATAGTGGCGGGGCCCCACCTCGATGGCGGGATCTCTTCCCTTGCATTTCTTTTCTCATTCTTTCTTATAAAATTATGATGTTGTGGGGCCACAAGTGGGCCACACTATTGGAGAGCGTGCCCCACATACTATCACAGCGTCGACCACATTGCTGTGATGTTTATTTTCCAATCCAACATCTTATTTGGTCATACAAATTTTGGATGGTGGAAAATCACCAAAAATTGGATCGATCCGTAGCTCATTGGCCCACCATGACCTGGCCAATCTTTAATGAATGAAGTGGATTTGTCTAGGTGGACAACACCACCCCTCAGACGAACCAAAGATTGAGGGAGGGGCAACATCTATTGCTGCTGGATGCAAACAGCGTCCAGAGACGTTGTTGCCCAGCAGCAAGTGCGCCTGGATAAGTGTGCCCACTCATGGGACCAATGTTAATGTATGCGTCCCATTCACGCCGTCCATCTAATTTACCTTCTCATTCTAGGCATTGAGCCCAAAACGTAAGCCGATCAGGGGACACACTATTAGCAGCAGTGGGCTTGGGAGCCAAGCGTCAGTGACCCTGCTTGCATGAGAGGGCAGTAGGAGTGGGTTCTCACTCGTGGGACCCACTATGATGTATCATGTTGATCCACACCGTCTATCCTTTTTCCCAGATCATTTTGGCCAAAGGACCCAAAAACGAAGCTGATCCAATTATCAATTGGACCACACCATATGAGACTGTGTTTGGGAGCACCCCTCACGTCAGCCCTGCAAAGTGGGATGGGGTGTCCCCACTCGTGAACCCCAACATGATGTATATGTTAAATCCATGCCGTCCACCTGTTTCTCCGGATCATTTTAGGCCATGGGCTGAAAAATGAGGCAGATCCGAGTCTTGAGTGGGATGCATGGAGGGAAACAAATTCTTGCCATTGAAACCTTACAGGCCTACTATGATATCTTGGTTCGTCCAAACTAGTCCAATTCAAGGCCCATTGGACCCCACTTTAGCTGGCCTATGCGGTGTATGGAGTAGGTCATCCTACTAGGCCCGGCTTTGACAGTGTATCCAAGCACAAGCACAAACAAAACAAAAAAAAAAAAAAAAAAAAAAAGAAAAAACCTTGGGGTGTGGAGTGGGGCCACTCGTGGGACCCACCTTGATGTTTCAGTGACATCCATGCGGTCCATCCTTTCCTTCAGGCCATGGGCCCAAGGTTCAAATAGATCCAGATCTTAGGTGGGCCGCACCAAGGGAAAGGCTTTCCCATGAAATCCGCGTCCCTATGCGGTTACAGGACTGTGGGGCCCACGTGTATGTGTTTTATGATTCCGTTCATCTGTTTTATGGCTCATTTTAACACTGCAAAATGGATGCCTAACGCGTGACGCGGATAGAAAACATACATCAGGGTAGGCGCGACAGACCACCACCACGTTGGGGTGCGGATTAGGTGCCGCACAGGCCTAACCCAAGACTCTGCTGTCATTACCATCGGGCCCATTTGAAGCATATCCGAATCTAAGGTAGACTATGCTATATTAAACAGTAAAATTTCCCATTAAAACCTTCTTTTAATACTTAAAACTTTTGGATTTGGATCATGTAATTAATATTTTATTATTTCCTTCATTCAGGCTTATGCGACCTTATGAGATGGTAAATATATGTTGTAGAAACATTACGCGAATCCCTAGGCTGTTTTTAGTAGTGGGGCATTCAATCACCAATGTTTCCTATGGAATGGTTCAGCGTGTGAAGGCCATAAAATTCGACTGCGACTCATACTTCTCTACTGACCGCAACTTCATCGTAGGCATCACTTTCACTCACCAAGCACGCCATGCGTGGGATTTGTAGAGCCATGTATTTATATGTGGCTGATTGAAGGATTTGAATTTTCTGTCTTTGACATTTTCCGTCACCGAAGTAGGCCCACAATGTGTCTGAAGTGTGAAGACCATAAAATTCGTCTGCAACTGGCACTTTTCTAAAGACCGCAACCTCCCTGTAGACATCACTGTGGCTCACCAAGCGTCAAATGTGTGGAACTTTTAGAGCCATCTACTTATAGGCAGCTGATTCAAAGATTAGAATTTTCTGTCTTGGATATTTCTACGAACCGTAGGTGGGCCCATAACTTGTCGGAAGAGTGAAGACCATTAAAGTCATGTGCGACTCATACTTTTCTGCAGACCACGTGTAATATGTGAATATGTGAATATGCTGCTGATGCTCTCTCTCTCCTGTTTTTAATTTGTGCGATTCTGTCTGATTTGTTTTTTTTTTTTTCCTTTTATTCTTCTATCATTGATAAGGGGCCATTTGGATGATACGCTACCTTACATAAGCTTCTCATGCCGCAAGTAGCTTATCTTACTTTCACTATATGAGCAATGTATATTTGGTAAATATGTTTTTAAAACACCTCATCATAAAGGCACATTGCATTGTTGAAACGCCTAATCCAGTAATGCCATGATAGTGGGGCACCTTAATGTTTATGTTATGCATCCACTTTGTTCATCCATTTTTTGGAGCTCATTTTAGGGCAATGGCCCATAAATGAACCAGATCCAAATCACCACAGGAAATTGTGGTCATTTTTCACGCACCATTAAGAACTTCCTAGGGCCAA
The DNA here is from genome assembly GCA_030180095.1 of Magnolia changhungtana. Taxonomy (NCBI): domain Eukaryota; kingdom Viridiplantae; phylum Streptophyta; class Magnoliopsida; order Magnoliales; family Magnoliaceae; genus Magnolia; species Magnolia changhungtana. Next base: position 351,863 of record JASAUF010000518.1, on the reverse strand, counting down.
CAGTAATGTTTATTTTCCACCCGACTGGTTGACAAACTCACATCCCTGAAGGTGGGTGATGTCGAATGCGTCACAAATACATTCCTAACATGCTTGGACCAAAAGGTGGACCATAAATTAATTATAACTTAGGATTCGGGTATCGTTACGGCACACTAGATCGAGTATCATGAACCGAAGTAGCACGAGATCTCGATGACGAGTTCTTTTGAGTTGAAGGGGACTGATGTAGAGCAGGTCGCGGACACTTTCATATCCAATATGGATCAGAGAATGCCCGATCAGAGGCAGAAGTCATCAAGACCATCGAAATATTAAAATAGGCATATCCTACAAATAAGAATGAGTTACTCGACGTACCATATATGATTATGGGGTAGGACGAGCTACTTTAGCCAACCAACCCAGCATAACCGGGTTACCTATACCGAATTTGCAAGATTTCATCATATCGACGGCCGAATTCCATGTTTAATTCCATTTTTACTATTTATAGTAAGTTTTAGTTTGATTACAACTCTTCATCCATAAGGCTTTAGTTGTGTCCAACATGAAAAGTTGTTAGAATAATTAGGAGAATAACGTGGTTAAGCTACATAGTATACTTACTATAAAGTAAATTTACTATTTATAGTAACGAATTTTAGGGAGTTTTAGTTATAGTTTGCTTCTGATTGTGAACTCATTTATTTCATTCATCAATCAATTTATTCAACGATTTTCTTTCATATATCTTAAAATTATTTCTATTTTTCTACCTGGATTCGAGAAGTCTCTATGAGGAGTCCAGAGAAGCTCCATGAATTTGTAGTAGTTATCCTTGAGGAAGACGGTGCTCGACCTCATCACGTTCATCCCTGCGTTAGTGGGCCAAAAGCTTGTCTGAACTATGGAGACCATAAAATTCGTCCGTGACTCAATACTTTTTCTGAACTAGTAGAGCCATCTATTTAAGTGCAACTGATTGAAGGATTAGAAAATCTATCTTAGATATTTTCCATCACTGAAGGCGGTTCATTGTTAGCACTTGGTTTGTTCTTGGTCATGCGTGGTGTGTGCGGGGCATGATAGAATCAATATAATGGCTCGATACAAATTAATCAAATTTGATCCCAAGCACTAAAATAGGAAGATACATTAAATCTTGATGGTATATAACCAAATATGATGAGAGCGGTCGCCTACTTAGCCACTTGTAGAATATCTATAATGATTAGGCGATAATCAGATGATGAGGTTTTTCCTCCCAAGATTGGTTGTGCCTTGCCTTTGATAAGAAATGACTTTTCTATATACCAACGCAATCAAATAAAAGAAAAAACTTACATTTTGTCACTAAGAACAGCTGCAATAATGTCTTTTGAAAGAATTTCTTGTATTGGATAAGTAAAGCTCAGCGTATGAGAGTAAAATTGAATTACAACTAAGAAATTCGCTCTACTCGATTATCACTACTCCTAAGATAGATTGAGCTAAGATAAATTGATAGATTTGATTTGTTTGTAGGATTCAGTTGTATTTTGTGTGTATTTGTTCCACTAATCTTCTGACTATGTATAGATCTTTGCCACAGCTATTCCCTGGATGTTTCGCTTCTTTATTAGATGGTTAAGGCAGTAAAAAAAGTCACCATCTAGATTGTTCTCTTGTTACATTTCTCTTTTTAAATGTTCCTTTTCTCTTGGCCAAGCTCTATTCCTTTCGTTCATGGCTTGTTCTTCGACAGCATTTTGCACCTGGATGCTCAGCCACACTACTTTGTCGATTACCTGATGACGTGCAGTATTAAATCGATGCCAACCACACCCAGATCCATAGCTCAAGTGGTAGACTGAGTGAAAGATACCTCATTTCAACACTGAGGTCTTGGCATCGATTCCCTAGTGGGGGTGGCTAACAGTGAAGTGTGATCTAACAGTGGGTGTACTAACGAGCTAACAAGAAAAAAAAAAATCGATGCCAACCATGATTCCGTAAAAGGTGCTCCAAATATGTTAGAAAATCTTTTCATACACCTTCTATCTCTCGTGTAATACCACATGTCACACACATATTGGTTTTTTTGCTGGAACAGTTAGAAATAGGGTACAACATTGCCCCCCCCCCCCCCCCCTTATTTTACCTTTGGGTAGAAGGTGAGAGCGACATTGTTTGGTTGCCCGATGCAATTAATGTGAACAATTGTTCGTCCATGTGTCTATCTCCCCTTGATTCACCTGATCGAGGCTAAACCAAATGACGATCTTTACCTCTAATATGTTGACTGTCCTTATGACATGTTGCACACAATCATCTTATATTAGGAGTCATGGTTGTCCTTTCATTAATGTGAATGTATCACAACTAATATATATATATATATATATATATATATATATATATATATATATATATAAGCACTACACAGGGTTAGTGTTTGATTTATTGCGCCTCTTACTTCTCCATCTCACTTGAACTCTTTTTTCTTCCAATCTTCCTTCGATCGTCATGGTTGCATCTTCCTCCTCCTTCGTTATGGTCTTTCACCAAGAGACCTTCATAAAGGATTTAGATGTTCCTTACTTAGGTGTCTCCAATAACCTCCTCTTCAATGCTCCTGTTGAACTGAACAAGACACGAGTAACATTCGGTCCATCATTTCATCCTGAAGTCACTCACGATCAACTTCAGGAAATAAAGCATTGTTTCCCAAGGTGCCTTGATGAAGTTTTGCCTATCTAATATGATTGTTTCCTGAATCCTACCAACATCTTTAAGGCTTCAAGAGCATGGTCGAAATTAATGAATGGTCGGGAGAATTGGTATACTCATGTAGAAGGACAGCATGATGATACATGGAGACAAGCTGGTATCTATGATTGTATCAGTCTTTTTTTGCACGAATTTCCAGCCAACGCCCTCCTCCGTGCAACAACTTAAATTTTTTACAATCGATCAACCAATTTCTTCCATTTTAGATGCGACTTCATGAATCCAACAATCATGGATTTTTGTTCCTTTGCTTATCTTCTCCCCTTTGATGTGCCTTTTTATCCCGATTTTGTCTTAAAGGATCAACATACATTCATCCTTCTAAACAAGACCAGCAAAGTCTACTCCACTTTTATGGTTATTCAATGCAAATCTCATGACAAAGTTAATGATCAAAAGCATAGAGCTTTTCTCTTGATGTGGATCTGTCGATTTTTGCTTTGTATGAGCACTCTTCAAATTATGAAGGAGTACATTCATCTAGCCAAGGCACTTGCCCAAAGACGTCAGCTTGCCCTTGCCCCATATGTGTTCGGCCACTTATACCTAGAGTTTGTTTGAAGCAACCATCAAAGGTTTTCTCCACTATGGTAAACTTTTTAAGCTCATCCAAATGTGGCTTAATTTATGAATATTTGAGGTGACTTTTATCAAATTCGTTCACACTACTTTAGATTTTGATTCTTTCAACCATCCCAATATCCTTTCCCCCCAAAATTCACCATTCTTTTGCTGAGTATATGAACTTCTTTCTTTTTTCTTTTTTAACCTTGATAAATCCAACCATTTTTTCTATCATTTCAATAACAAAAAATAAAATAAAATAAATATCAGCCTGGCCTAGTTCATAGAAGAATATGAATTAACCGATATTGAGATGGTTAGTCTCAGAGATTAAGCTTGGAAATACTATTTGATTACAAAGGCCTCATGTCACGCCCCGAACTCGGAGACCGGGCTCACAAAATTCCGAATCGCCGAATCCGGCGCCGACAGCCTCCGTAGAACCCCATTCTCGGCTCCCGGCGCCCATACGCGAGGTTGTCTGATCCTGGGATGCTACAAGGAGGATTTCTAATAATCCATTTGATTCGTAATGAGCATAACCAAGCATAACCCACGAACAATAAGCACAAGAACACCATCACAAAATCCACTATGAACAAAAACTTTGAATACAGTGCGTAGAAAGGGAAATACAAGGTAGTGCAAATAACAAAAACTCCAAAAGCTCGGCGGCACGCTCCAACTGTGGCGAGACTACAACTGCGTCCTGGCGTCACCTGCACGCATCAATCGTGCATAAGCTTATAGAAAGCTTAGAGGGCGGTGTAAGTGTGTGTGAACGTGCTCAGAATGCAATGCCGGAGTAATGCAAAATCATGCTGATGAGTACGAAATGTAACTAGCCGTACCAAGGCTATGCAGTACAAGATGTGAATGCTATCGGCCATACCAAGGCCATGCGATGCAATATGTAAGACAAGCATGTCAATCCTCATACCAATGCAACTTCCCTAGAGCATCAACTCAGTACGGTTCTCAGTATGGATAATCACCGGGGTTCAATACACTCCAAGTGGCACTGTCTCTCTCCAAGCAGCACAGTCCAAGTGAGCGTAAGAAACCTCACTATCCGCCTGGCCAATGGCAATAGTCCCAATACCTATCCCAAGCACGTCGATAGCGAACCCATTTCCGAGCTGGTCAAACTCAGCCTAGTAATGCCCCCCCGCTCTCTGGGCGAGTAAGGCCACCACTCCTTTCCAACCGACCATGACACAGTGGGAGACGCGGCCTCATGGTATTCGGCCCTCGTGCGCTCGTATATCCACTCGGTCTCGACGTTGGAGTCATCCTCTGGTACCATCGGGTTCAGGGACTCTCACCCAGTGGACATCTATGGCGCCCAATTGCTTGAAACAAGATTTTCCCAGGTATCCAACCGCCCACCCACGATATATCTCGTGGAGGCTATAGCCACGATGTCGCTAGAGCATAACTCAATCATACAGATGTAAGTGCATGAATCATACTGCCAGACATGCATCAATCATGTGCGTACATGCACTCATGTAGGGCAACTCCGCATATCGGGGAGCCCGTAATCAGTCTGCTCGAAGGCACGTGCTGTGATCAGACACTCCTCATCTCAAGCATACATATGATGCGTATGATCATGAATCATGGGACTGTACGTGCTAAACGTGTTCTAAAGCAATAAACTATCCTTTAAATGAAGATGGGCCTATATGGTCTACATGAAACAGATACGGGCCTGTCAGTAGCCTTAGGGAGAGTTATAATGTGGACATCGAACCAACATTACTCGTACAATGTGGACGTCAAACCAACATTGTCCCCAAAGCTCGGCTCGCCTCAAATACCATTAAATAAATCCTGGTGGAATTACACATTGCAATGTGCCTTAGGTACATCCCATGAGGCCCTAAATATATCAAATGGGCCGTATCTCATAGGCCTTATATTCATCAAGTGGGCTACCTCAATAAGCCTCACCAATGGGCCTTAGGTACATTGCAATGGGCTATCACCCATGGGCCTTACATTCATCACAATGGGCCTCACAATATGGGCCTTATACAGACCCAAGTGGGCCTCAACAACGGCCACACATGCATCAAATGGGCCTAATATCATGGGCCTTATATATATACCAAGGTGGGCCTCAACAACGGCCAGAAATACATCAATATGGCTCCATCACATGGGCCTAGGGCCCACCATAATATTTGTTTGAAATCCAACCTATTCATAAGGTCACTTGGACCTTGGATAAGGCCCACCGTAATGTTTATTTGCTGTCCAAACTGTTCATGGGGGCCGGCCCCATGAGCACTTGTTTCTGTAACGTAGTCCACTTGAGATTGGGATTTACCTCATTTTTGGGCTCGTGCCTTAAAATGATCTCATCAAATAGATGGACGGCATGGATGAAACTCACACATCATGTGGGGCCCACGGCAGGGAGCCGTGGGTCCGTGCCTCACTCACGCCAAGCAGCGCGGCCGTCAAGCGTTGGCAATAGCGGCAAGCTTTCGCTTTCCCTTTTTTTTTTTTTTTTTTTTTTTGTAAGTGGGGTCCATTTTGGACGAATCCAGACCGCCCAATCTGTGTGCCTCACTAGTCTGGCCGTCCAGACCGAGTCTCAGCTGCATCCAATCCTCGTGGGTCCCACCAAGTATTTTTATATGGTTTAGGTATGTCTTCACATGATTTAGATGGTATGGCCCACCCGAGTTCTCATTTACGGCGATTTTTGGAGACACCGCACGTGATAAAGGAGACCCACCACATGTATGGTGTTGATGTTCGAAACGCATCACGTGGGGCCCACGGCCGGAGCCGTGGGGCCCGGCTCGTCCGCCCGCCATCCATGCGAGCGTGCTGCCACTAGCCACCGCTTTTTGTTGTTTTTTTTTTTTTTTTTTTTTTTTTTTGTTCGTGGGGCCCGCATCAAGCAAGATCCAAATTTCACCCATTATATGTGTCCTACAAGTCCGGCCGTCCGCACCAAATTTCATCTGCATCCAAACTCCAGGTGGGTCCCACCAAGTACTTTTATATGTTCAGGCATCTCTTCACATGGTTTTAGAAGGTATGGCCCACCTGGTGATCAGATCACCTTGAAACTTTGGCCCAACGCCTAAAATGATCTGTTAAGTCAAATGGACGGCGTGGATTGAACACATACATCAAGGTGGGGCCTATACAAGCAGCCCACTGCAACTTCCCCTCTTTTCATTTTTATTTTTTATTTTAATCGGCCGCCCCGGGTTAAATCCGCCCGCTCCAGACACCTGGACGGCGTGGAACAACAGATACATTCCGGTGGGTCCCACATGGACGTGCATCATGGTGGGTCCCACCCACATTAGCCACCTCAACTAGGGATAGATACCAAGGCCTCAAGTGTTGAAACGAGGTGTATCCACTCAGTCTACCAGTTGAGCTATAGATTAGGGTATTTCATGGTGGGTCCCACCATTCATGATGGATGGTATAAATGGAGCTCTAAATGGTGGAGCCCACTACATCCAATGGGTAAAAGAGAGTAGAAGAGAGAGAGAAAGAGAGTGACGGTAAAGGAGGGAGGGACCCCGCCACTAATGGGCCCTCCCTTAATCAATACATACATCATGTGGGTCCCACAACAAGTGGGCCCTTTAAAATTGAAAACAATGGTATAACACCCACCTATTGCACTCCACCTTGCTCCCTTGGCTTGGAAACTCCTCACCTACGGTTCTTATGGACGTTGATCGAGTTTTAACGGTGCGGATGATGATCGGACGGTTGAGATGGAAGATGAGGAGGTGGACCACACTTAGAAGTTTTGGGAGATTGAGTTGCTTAGAGAGCCTTGGACGTGTGAGAGAGAGGGAATGAGAGAATGAGAGAGAAGAAGAAATAAATTAAAGAAAGGAGGGATGGAGGGAGTGGTGTGATGATGTCATGGGTATGGGTAGAGTTGAAAAGAGAGGGAGAGAGTAGACTTGGGCTTGCTTGTGTAAGAGAGAAGCATGGGTTGTTGTACTTGGGTAGGTGTGACTTGACATTGATTGATTGATTTGATTGATGGGACATCTCGTAGAGATTCCCTCGAGATTCGCAACGTGCGGCGTTTCTTCGAACCGAACGCTGACCGACATCTTCTAGCCTGGGTATCGGGTCGGTGCGTGAGTCGCGGCGTTAGAATCGCGGTGACGGCGCGGTCGCCAAGATACAGGTTTCGAGTCGAGCCGACTTCGGCATGCGGGACTCGGCTTAGGATCGTGCGCAACGTCAGAAATGGGTCGAGGGTTGCTGGAACTCGACCGGTAGGATCGCGGAAGCCTACGAAACTGTACGGACTAGGGTACGGGTCTTACAGCTCTCCCCTCCAAATGAAAATTTCGTCCTCAAAATTTACCCAATCATCGCAAGAAAACATAACTCATAATAAAAGAGGAACAAGACATCGTCATAGAAAATCGAAGACAGTATACAAGATACAGAACATGATCAATCATCAAAGAGATGGGGATAACGCTCCCGAATCTCAACCTCGCGCTCCCAAGATGCCTCATCAACAGAATGGTGACCCCACTGAACCTTCACTAGAGGTATGACCTTGGTCCGGAGGACCTGCTCTTTTCGATCAAGGATACGAACTGGCTGCTCAATGTAAGAAGCATCCTCACGAACCTCCAACGGCTGCCAATCAATAACAGGAACCACGTCTGACCCACACTTCCTCAACATAGAGACGTGGAAAACGTTGTGGACGCCAGACAACTGAGGTGGTAAGGCAAGCCGATAGGCCACGGCACCAACACGCCCAGTGATCTCGAAAGGTCCTATAAATCTCGGGGCAAGCTTGCCCTTCGCTCCAAATCGAACTACGCCCTTCATGGGCGAGACCTTGAGATACACATGGTCCCCTACATCAAACTCCAAGGGACGACGTCGGCGATCAGCAAAACTCTTCTGCCGACTCTGAGCTGTGCGCATCCTCTGCCTGATGATATCAATAGCCTCTGAAGTCTCCTGCACAAGCTCGGGACCTAGGAGACGCCGCTCTCCAACCTCGGTCCAACAACTCGGAGATCTGCACGGTCTGCCATACAATGCCTCAAAAGGAGCCATGCCATGGTCGCCGATACCGTTGTTGTACGCGAACTCAGCCCAATCGCGGATGCTCATCCCAAAGCCACCACCGAAGTCAATCGCGCAGGCCCGAAGCATATCCTCAAGGATCTGGTTGACCCTTTCGGTCTGGCCATCGGTCTGCGGATGATACGCGATGCGCAACCGGTCCCCATCGCTCTCTGGAAGCTCCCCCAAAACTGAGACGTAAACCTCGAATCTCGGTCAGAAACGATCGAGACTGGAACGCCATGCAGTCTCACAATCTCCTCGATAAATAACCTCGCAAGCCGGTCCATAGACAAGGTCGCACGCATCGCGAGAAAATGTGCCGACTTCGTCAGACGATCCACAACAACCCAAATGGCGTCATGACCGCGCTGAGTCCTCGGCAAGCCCATAATGAAATCTGTCGACACGTGCTCCCACTTCCACATCGGGACGCTCAACGGCTGCAATAGACCAGGAGGTCTCTGATGATCGGCCTTGACACGCTGGCATGTGTCACACTCGGCCACAAAACGGCACCGGCGCTTCATCCCCGCCCAGAAATACTGTCTCCTCATATCACGATACATCTTCGTCGAGCCAGGGTGGATAGAAAACCGCGATCGATGTGCCTCGGTCATAAGATCTCTGCGCAACTCTGGAATATCCGGGACACATAATCGGCCTCTGAAGCGAAGTCCACCATCAACACCCATCTGCCAATCTGTCTGACTCTCAGATGCTGCCTCTGCTCGGTAATCCTGTAACGACTCATCTGCTCCGCTGAGCCTCGATCACCCTTGCGACAAGAGAGGGTTGAATCGACGTGCTCGATAGGCCGAACGATAGAAGACTGCGGACCAAAATCGAAGTCGTACTCTGCGATATCCTCGAGCATCCTCCACTCTTGAATCATCAAGTGTGCCACCGCCCTCGTGGGCCGACGGTGAGGGCATCCGCCACCACGTTTGCCTTGCCCGGGTGGTACGGAGGTCAAAATCATAGTCCTTCAAAAGCTCCATCCGGCGTCTCTCGTCTCATGTTCACTCGGGACGAGAGAATAGATACTTCAAGCTCTTGTGGTCGAGAAGAGCTCGAACCTGACCCCATAGAGATAGTGCCTCCACACCTTCGGTGCGAAGACAACCGCCGCGCTCCAAATCATGCGTAGGGTAGTTCGACTCGTGGACCTTGAGCTGACGAGACGCGAAGGCTACGGGCCTGCCGTGCTGCATCGTGACAAAGACACCTAAACCAATACGTGAAGCATCGGTAAATACAACAAATCCATCACTCCCGTGAGGGAAGAGTGAGGACAGGAGCGGACGTCGACGGTCCTTCGGCTCCATGAATGCCTGCTCACATGCATTGGTCCCAAACAAAATCTGCGCCCTTCCGAGTCAACACCGGTCATCGGGGCGCGATACGAGAGAAGCCCTCATGAAACGTCGATAGTATCCCGCCAAACCAAGGAAACTACGGATCTCGACGCGCGGTCGTGGGCTGGTTCCACTGACGCACTGCCTCAACCTTCGAGGGGTCCACGGCGACACCCTCCCTCGTCACCACGTGACCGAGGAACTTCACCTCCTCCTGCCAGAACTCGCACTTCTCCAGCTTCGCATATAGCTGGTGGGCACGGAGGGTCTGCAAAAGCGATCTCCAAATGCTGCATATGATCCTCACGAGTCCTCGAATATATCGAATGTCGTCGATGAAGACCACAACAAACTGATCGAGATATGGACGGAAGACCTCATTCATCAACTACATGAAGACCGTGTGTGCATTGGTCAGTCCGAAGGACGACCTGAAACTCAAAATGACCATAATGTGTCCTGAAAGCTGTATTCGGGATGTCCTCCTCTCGGACCCGAATCTGATGATAACCAGAACGCAGGTCAATCTTCGAAAAGAACTGTGCACCCTGCAGCTGATCAAATAAATCGTCTATCCTCGGGAGTGGGTACTTGTTCTTAATCGTGACCCGGTTGAGCTCGCGGTAGTCGACGCAGAGCCTCAACGAGCCATCCTTCTTCCTGACGAAGAGTACCGGCGCTCCCCAAGGCGAACTGCTCGGACGAATAAATCCAAGCTCTCGCAACTCGTCCAACTGCCGCTGCAACTCATGCAGCTCCATCGGTGCCATACGGTATGGGGCCTTCGAGATAGGCGCGGTACCAGGCACAAGATCAATCCCGAACTCAATATGGCGTCGAGGCGGCAATCCCGGAATCTCCTGAAACACATCGGGAAAGTCGCAGACAATCGGAATATGATCGATATAATCGACAACAGGCTCCACATCGACGCAGGACATCAAGCATGACAACGACTCCCCTCGGGGCTCGGCAACAAACTGAAACTGCGGCAAGCCGGGTATGCAGAACGTGACTATCCTCGCGGAACAGTCCATGATGGCGTGGTACTCGGCAAGCCAATCCATGCCTAAGATAACGTCGAAATCTGTCATCGGCAGCACAAATAAGTCTGCAGGTAAGAATATATCACTGACCAGGACAGGGCAAGACGGGCAGAAATGGCCCAATACTGTAGTCTTCCCTAAAGGCGTCGATACGGTCAATCCCTCGCTAGAAAACTCGGTCGGCAATCCAGTCGATCGACAAAAATCCTCAGACATGAATGAGTGCGAAGCGCCGGAATCAAACAATACTCGGGCGATGCATGAAGAGACAGGAAGTATACCCTCAACGACTCCTCCTGAGGTCTGTGGGTCCTGCTGAGCAAAGATAAAACCTAGCCTGAGCTGGCTGGGGAGGTGCCTGTCCCCTCTGAGGTCCCTGGTGCTGCTGCTGCCTCTGCGGCTGCCTATGCTGCTGTCTCTGCTGCTGCTGGGGCCTCGGTGGCTGAGGTGGCTGAGGTCGCTGCTGATGGGGCCGCTGCTGCTGTGCTGAAGGCTGCTGCTGTGGTCGCGGCTGTCCTGGAGACTGCTGCGGCCCTCTAGACTGCTGCAGATGAGGACGGGGGCACTCAGATATGCGGTGTCCAGAACCGCCACATCCAAAACACGTCCCTGGAAACAGCTGCTGGGGTGGCGCAGAAGGTGCCGCTGACGCTGCTGGTGCTGCTGGTGTCACTGGTACTGCTGGTACTCTAGCGGGTGGATGATCCCTATACCTCTGTGGTCGTCGATGCTGCTGAGAGCTACTGGACTGGGCTGGCCTCTTTCGGCCTCTCCTCTGATCTCGACCGCTCTGAGAGTCAGCCCACTCAGTCTCGTAGATCTGGGCCCTCCGTACTACCGCCTGAAAGGTCGGGAGCTCGTGCCCAATAACACGGCCTCGAAGACCGTAACGTAAGCCGCTCTCGAAACGGCGGGCTTTCCGCCCCTCATCATCAACCATATATGGCGCATACCGTGACAGCGCCACGAAGCGAGCTGCGTACTGCGCCACGGACATATCTCCCTGTACTAGAGTCTCGAACTCTCGTGCTCTCTGACGACGAATGTGGTCAGGGAAGTACTGCTCCTCGAATCGGCTGACAAAATCCTCCCATGTCCAGACATGATCAGGTCCTGCGACACGGGTAACAGAGGTCCACCAGTGCTCTGCCTCGCCCTGGAAAAGGAATGTGGCCAATCGGACTCGCTGCTCGGTCGTACATGACATAATATCAAAAATCTTCTCCACATCGGAGCGCCATCTCTCAGCTGCTGACGGATCTGGCTCGCCCTGAAATCGTGGAGGATCCATCCGTCTGAACTCGCGAAGAAGGGCACTCGCGCGCTCTGCTCTCGCCCGAGCCGCGTAAACAATCGGGCGTCGCCCCGCCCCGAAGTGCACTGCCACACGGCCTGTAACATCTGCTATAACTGCGAGGCACTCACAGGCACGGTCGGATCCCCACCGGCATCAGGTGAAGAAAAGTCATCCTCAGGCGGAGGGCAGAATCTCTGGGGGTGGAACGGAGGCGCGGGTGGTAAGGCTGGAGCCTCAGGTGGTGGATCGGGCGCGCTCGGGTCGCTCTCCTAGGCGGCATGTCCTATGGAAAAGACAAGGCGCCAATAAATTTCGAGAATCGCACGTTAGGGAAGTCAAACGGAAGGTTTCGCACTTGGAACCTAACCGCCTTCAACTCATAGCAAACATGTGATGCCGTTCTCGGTTATTCCCAAGTTATGCTTTGATACCAACTTCTGTCACGCCCCGAACTCGGAGACCGGGCTCACAAAATTCCGAATCGCCGAATCCGGCGCCGACAGCCTCCGTAGAACCCCATTCTCGGCTCCCGGCGCCCATACGCCAGGTTCCGATCCTGGGATGCTACAAGGAGGATTTCTAATAATCCATTTGATTCGTAATGAGCATAACCAAGCATAACCCACGAACAATAAGCACAAGAACACCATCACAAAATCCACTATGAACAAAAACTTTGAATACAGTGCGTAGAAAGGGAAATACAAGGTAGTGCAAATAACAAAAACTCCAAAAGCTCGGCGGCACGCTCCAACTGTGGCGAGACTACAACTGCGTCCTGGCGTCACCTGCACGCATCAATCGTGCATAAGCTTATAGAAAGCTTAGAGGGCGGTGTAAGTGTGTGTGAACGTGCTCAGAATGCAATGCCGGAGTAATGCGAAATCATGCTGATGAGTACGAAATGTAACTAGCCGTACCAAGGCTATGCAGTACAAGATGTGAATGCTATCGGCCATACCAAGGCCATGCGATGCAATATGTAAGACAAGCATGTCAATCCTCATACCAATGCAACTTCCTCACTAGAGCATCAACTCAGTACGGTTCTCGGTATGGATAATCACCGGGTTCAATACACTCCAAGTGGCACTTGTCTCTCTCCAAGCAAAGACACGGTCAAGTGAGCGTAAGAAACCTCACTATCCGCCCGCCAATAGTCGCCAATACCTATCCGGCACGTCGATAGCGAACCCATTTCCGAGCTGGTCAAACTCAGCCTAGTAATGCCCCCTGCTCTCGGGCGAGTAAGGCCACCACTCCTTTCCAACCGACCACGACACAGTGGGAGACGCGGCCTCATGGTATTCGGCCCTCGTGCGCTCGTATATCCACTCGGTCTCGACGTTGGAGTCATCCTCTGGTACCATCGGGTTCAGGGACTCTCACCCAGGGACATCTATGGCGCCCCAATTGCTTGAAACAAGATTTTCCGGTATCCAACCAGCCACCCACGATATATCTGTGGAGGCTATAGCCCTGATGTCGCTAGAGCATAACTCAATCATACAGATGTAAGTGCATGAATCATACTGCCAGACATGCATCAATCATGTGCGTACATGCACTCATGTAGGGCAACTCCGCATATCGGGAGCCCGTAATCAGTCTGCGCTCGAAGGCACGTGCTTGATCGTGATCGACACTCCTCATCTCAAGCATACATATGATGCGTATGATCATGAATCATGGGATGCGTACGTGCTAAACGTGTTCTAAAGCAATAAACTATCCTTTAAATGAAGATGGGCCTATATGGTCTACATGAAACAGATACGGGCCTCAGTAGCCTTAGGGAGAGTTATAATGTGGACATCGAACCAACATTACTCGTACAATGTGGACGTCAAACCAACATTGTCCCCAAAGCTCGGCTCGCCTCAAATACCATTAAATAAATCCTGGTGGAATTACACATTGCAATGTGCCTTAGGTACATCCCATGAGGCCCTAAATATATCAAATGGGCCGTATCTCATAGGCCTTATATTCATCAAGTGGGCTACCTCAATAAGCCTCACCAATGGGCCTTAGGTACATTGCAATGGGCTATCACCCATGGGCCTTACATTCATCACAATGGGCCTCACAATATGGGCCTTATACAGACCCAAGTGGGCCTCAACAACGGGCCACACATGCATCAAATGGGCCTAATATCATGGGCCTTATATATATACCAAGGTGGGCCTCAACAACGGCCAGAAATACATCAATATGGCTCCATCACATGGGCCTAGGGCCCACCATAATATTTGTTTGAAATCCAACCTATTCATAAGGTCACTTGGACCTTGGATAAGGCCCACTGTAATGTTTATTTGCTGTCCAAACTGTTCATGGGGGCCACCCCATGAGCACTTGTTTCTGTAACGTAGTCCACTTGAGATTGGGATTTACCTCATTTTGGGCTCGTGCCTTAAAATGATCTCATCAAATAGATGGACGGCATGGATGAAACTCACACATCATGTGGGGCCCACGGCAGGAGCCGTGGGTCCGTGCCTCACTCACGCCCGCGCGCCGGCGCCGTCTGCCTGCGTTGGCAGCGGCAGCAGAAGGTCTTTGCTTTCCCTTTTTTTTTTTTTTTTTTTTTTTTTGTAAGTGGGGTCCATTTTGGACGAATCCGACCGCCTAATCTGTGCCTCACTAGTCCGGCCGTCCCGCACCAGAGTCTCACCGCATCCAATCCTCGTGGGTCCCACCAAGTATTTTTATATGGTTTAGGTATGTCTTCACATGATTTAGATGGTATGGCCCACCCGAGTTACATGCTTACTGGTGATTTTTGGAGACACCGCACGTATAAAGGAGACCCACCACATGTATGGTGTTGATGTTCGAAACGCATCACGTGGGGCCCACGGCCGGAGCCGTGGGGCCCGGCTCGTCCGCCCGCCATCCATGCGGCAGCTAGCCTTCTTGGCCACCTTTTTGTTGTTTTGTTTTTTTTTTTTTTTTTTTTTTTGTTCGTGGGGCCCGCATCGTAAGATCCAAATTTCACCCATTATATGTGTCCTACAAGTCGGCCGTCCGCACCAAATTTCATCTCGCATCCAAACTCCAGGTGGGTCCCACCAAGTACTTTTATATGTTCAGGCATCTCTTCACATGGTTTTAGAAGGTATGGCCCACCTGGTGATCAGATCACCTTGAAACTTTGGCCCAACGCCTAAAATGATCTGTTAAGTCAAATGGACGGCGTGGATTGAATACATACATCAAGGTGGGGCCTATACAAGCAAAGCACTTCCCACCTAACTTCCCCTCTTTTCATTTTTATTTTTTATTTTAGCGGCGTG
Organism: Magnolia changhungtana; assembly: GCA_030180095.1. NCBI lineage: Eukaryota > Viridiplantae > Streptophyta > Magnoliopsida > Magnoliales > Magnoliaceae > Magnolia > Magnolia changhungtana. The sequence goes on along the minus strand of JASAUF010000518.1, from coordinate 336,451 downwards.
CTCACGAAATCAGGCCCGAGAGACACCGGACGGCGTGGAACAACAGATACATTCCGGTGGGTCCCACATGGACGTGCATCATGGTGGGTCCCACCCACATTAGCCACCTCAACTAGGGATAGATACCAAGGCCTCAAGTGTTGAAACGAGGTGTATCCACTCAGTCTACCAGTTGAGCTATAGATTAGGGTATTTCATGGTGGGTCCCACCATTCATGATGGATGGTATAAATGGAGCTCTAAATGGTGGAGCCCACTACATCCAATGGGTAAAAGAGAGTAGAAGAGAGAGAGAAAGAGAGTGACGGTAAAGGAGGGAGGGACCCCGCCACTAATGGGCCCTCCCTTAAACAATACATACATCATGTGGGTCCCACAACAAGTGGCCCCTTTAAAATTGAAAGCAATGGTATAACACCCACCTATTGCACTCCACCTTGCTCCCTTGGCTTGGAAACTCCTCACCTACGGTTCTTATGGACGTTGATCGAGTTTTAACGGTGCGGATGATGATCGGACGGTTGAGATGGAAGATGAGGAGGTGGACCACACTTAGAAGTTTTGGGAGATTGAGTTGCTTAGAGAGCCTTGGACGTGTGAGAGAGAGGGAATGAGAGAATGAGAGAGAAGAAGAAATAAATTAAAGAAAGGAGGGATGGAGGGAGTGGTGTGATGATGTCATGGGTATGGGTAGAGTTGAAAAAGAGAGGGAGAGAGTAGACTTGGGCTTGCTTGTGTAAGAGAGAAGCATGGGTTGTTGTACTTGGGTAGGTGTGACTTGACATTGATTGATTGATTTGATTGATGGGACATCTCGTAGAGATTCCCTCGAGATTCGCAACGTGCGGCGTTTCTTCGAACCGAACGCTGACCGACATCTTCTAGCCTGGGTATCGGGTCGGTGCGTGAGTCGCGGCGTTAGAATCGCGGTGACGGCGCGGTCGCCAAGATACAGGTTTCGAGTCGAGCCGACTTCGGCATGCGGGACTCGGCTTAGGATCGTGCGCAACGTCAGAAATGGGTCGAGGGTTGCCGGAACTCGACCGGTAGGATCGCGGAAGCCTACGAAACTGTACGGACTAGGGTACGGGTCTTACACCTCATATATGGTGGCACAATAGATTCAGGTGTCAATGCCCAGGCCGGGATTGAGTAATGCTTTCCCAATCTCCTTGCTCATTAGTTTGGTTTGGCCCAAGGCATTCCCCTATCCATTTATCCATCAAACTTGCAATCAACCTCCGAACCATGGGCCAATACATTCTGTACCCTCAACAATTTTAATGATATAAGATCCACTTTTATGTTTCTTCTCTTCCCTAGCTATCCCCAACAACTATCTTTATTTTACCATTAGTAAAAAAAATAAAATTACTATGGGACCGTAACTAGTGAATCCCATGAGTTAATCAAAGCCCGACTCTCCCACTTCATCCAAAGTGGAGAAGCTTATGGTCGAGAAGAGGAAAATAATGAGAAAATATACTAAAAAGTCGACTACACCTTAGTTGATAGTCTCACAGGCCACCCCACTCGAGCCTGATGTGAAATGCTCCTGCATTAATCACCCCCAACGAAGAGTCTCGAACGCAAGACCTCCTACTTTGATACCAATTTGATGCAGACAATTAACCACTTGCTCTAAAAGCTCGAACTTATAGAGCATGACAAATCAATCTCATTATCTCATAGTTTAGGCCCCACATCTCATGGGTTAGGACCTTGGGCGAACCCCCTCGTGGGCTCGACATCACATGGGTACTGCCTCACACAAGTCACTTGCCTCACACGAGCCAGCCTCACATGGGCCGCTCACCCTGATTGTGCCCCTGCATTCCACTAGCCACCCCACTCGAGCCCGGTGTGAAAATGCCTCTGCATTACAGACGAGTTCAATTACAGTTTATGGTGATTGCATGTACAAACTCGATGGGTCTGCCCTTCCAATATCTTGGGGTTTCAACCTAGAGAAGCTTTCACTGTCCGTAACGTGGCGAATTTGGTTCCCTCGTTTGAGGTATTGCTTATGATACAAATTTTTTTTATCTTATGCCATGTTTGGTATATGCCTAAAAAAGAAGTCTTATTTTAGTTAACACTATGTATTAGAGATAGTGGTCTTTTACATCATTATTGTTACCACGAGCTCATGATGCATTGGAGATCAAGATCTCTATTAACACAATTACGGTTAATTAAAATGAGATGAACTCGTATTTGTCGTCTACCAAATAGGGGCTTAACATTTTATTTAATATGTACTTAAAAATGCCACCAAATTGACAAATTTCCACAAAGGCCTTCAAAATTCTTGACTAGCATTAGCTGTCTTTTTTCTTCTTTTGTTTGTTTGTTTTTTTTTTTTTTTTTTTTTTTGTTTTGTTTTGTTTTTTTTTTTTTTTTTTTTTTTTTTTTTTTTTTAATTTTGTTTTTTGTTTTTTGTTTTGTTTTGTTTTGTTTTTTTAAATCTTTATTTTTATTTTTATTTTTTTACAGAATGGTCCCATGGAAACTAATGCGGCACTTGATTTTGTTGTAAATCTCTTGAGGCTAGTTCTCTCTCTCTCTCTGTTGTAAATCTCTTGAGGCTAGTTCTCTCTCTCTCTCTCTCTGTTGTAAATCTCTTGAGGCTAGTTCTCTCTCTCTCTCTCTCTCTCATATGTGCACATGCACATGCTATTGGAATTTGCACCAGATTGTAGCCAGAGAGGCTAAAGGTGATTGTGTGGAGCCATTTGTTGAACTTCTGCTAAGCTACCATGAGAATAAGCGACCTTAAATAGCTGGTGCAAGGCAATGACGATAATGAAATACACGTGAAGTTTAAGGAAGCCCCTCTACATGCTTTGACATGTGCCAACATGGTATCGGTTGCTAGACTCGAGTTGTCCCTTAAGTGGGTCATAGATGCATTTCTAAAAAGGTTCACACTGGTTGAAATATCAGGTGGGACACAATTTCAAGTCAAGTGTGTGGCCAAAAAAAATTGGCAAACTTCTCATTGGACATCCATTTTAAAAAAAATAAAAAATTCTAACATCATGGCTCATCCCATGACTGGAAACGCCTTAATTTTTGGACCAAGAAACTGTTGGTGTCAGATGCCTTCAATTTGACAATTCACTGTTTGATGACATCGAAGTCGGTCAATGTCATCGAAGCTAATTCGATGACATTGAAGCCAGTCAATGCCATCGAGTTTTTTCAGGATTTTGAGCCCCGGTCGATGGACTGTTTTTGTCATTTTTCGATGACATCGAAGGTAGTTCGATGCCATCGAAGGTTTATGCAAATTCGTTTGCAAAAACGGAGATTCTGCGATTTTTATTTCCTATTCCATTTTGGTTCATTTCTAAAGCTATAAAAAGGGTTGTATACGGGACGGGGATGTAAACTAAGGCATTCTAAGTTTTTAAAAGGGTTTTAGGGTTTCTAAAATGGGGCTCTAGGGTTTCAAGGGGTGAGAAAGGTGAGGTTTGAGGAATGCTCAAGTCAAGTAAGTCATTTATCTTTGTAATTTGTGCTTTCATAGTAGAATTTCCTATCGCTTTATGCTGTGGTTTTTTCCCACAAGGGTTTTCCACATTAAATCTCTGTATTTCTTGTGATTGCTTGGTGCTCTTGGATTGCTATCTTAGATCCATCTCTGTATGATTCTGCAGCATAAATCCCAACAACTAGTATCAGAGCAATCGTTGGGGCACAAATTTGAATCGGTAGGATTAACATTAATAAGAAACGCCAAGTTTGATATTGAGAAGTACTCAGGTAAAAATAATTTTGAGTTATGGAAGATTAAGATGATTAGTCTATTAACCAAGTAAGGTGAAGTTAAGGCTCTCAAGGAGCATAAATTGACTATGAAGGGTGAAGAATGGGAGACTCATAATAGTAATGCTTTAGCCTCCATTCGTTTGTGTCTCACAGATGAGGTTCTTTATAATGTCATGATGGAGAAAATTGCGGCTAAGTTATAGGCGAAGTTAGAGGATGTCTATGTGAAAAAATCCTCTGAAAATCGTTTACACTTGAAGCTATAGTGGTATAACTTCAAGATGGCAGAGGGTGAAGATCTTGAGGCCCACATCAGTAACTTTAATAAATTGGAGTGCAAATTACTGGATATGGAGGAAGTTATCAAAGATGAGGAACAAACATGTATGTTGTTGACTTCTCTTCCAGCATTATATGAGTCATTCAATAACACGATGTGCACCACAAATAAAACCCTGAGTGTCGACGCCGTTATCTCAACTCTTAAAGGGAAAGCTATGAGAAAACTTAACGGTGACATGGGGACATCTTCTGATACACTAATTACGAGGGGTAGAAATTCTAAATAAGGTACATGATCTTCAAGCTCTAGATCCAAATCCAAGGGCAAGGGTAAAGGTAAATTAAAGTGCTGGAACTGTGGGATGAAAGGACACATGAAGAAGGATTGTGTAAATCCTCAATCTAAGAGAGAAGAATCCAGGGCTTTGTACAGGAATGCCAACGTTGCCACATCAGATAGATTGAGTGGATGTGATGGTGGTGTCTTGTCTATGTCTATGATTAGACACCCATACGATGATTGTAAGGGTGAGTGGATTCTAGACACAGGGGTATCCTTTCACATGACTCTTCATCGGAGTTGGTTTGCTAGATACAGGGAGTACGATGGTAGACAACTGTTTATGGGCAATAATAGTGCCTACAATGTTATGGCTGTTGGTACAGTGCACATCAAGATGTTTGATGGGACAGAGTATACCCTGACTGAGGTGAGGCACGTTCCTGACATGAAGAAGAGTCTGATTTCTCTCGGTGCACTCGAGGCTATAGGGTGCAAGTTCACGACTATTGATGGTACCCTTAAAGTATCTAAGGGGGTACATGTAATCATGAACGTGCAATGACTCGGTAATCTTTATAAGTTGATAGGGAGCACTTCAACAGGTCGAGCTGCAATGGCTATAACCAATTCCACCTCTGCACATGTGTGACATGTTGGGCATGGTGATCGACATGAGTGGGCAGGGCATGAAGGCTGAAATGCATCGATAGAGATACAGAGCAGGTGGAGCAGCCACCTATGAGAAGAATCACACAGCATAATCGCAAGACATTGACAAGGTACATGTACGACTCGTATATCGCATATGCTCTTATTATAAATGAGGGGGATTCGTCTACTATTCAGATGGCTCTAGGTGAGCTTGGTGCTGAGAAGTGGAAGGTGACTATGGATGATGTGATGAACTCATTGTACCAGATCGACACATGGGAGTTGGCAGAGCTTCCAATGGGCTGAAAAACAATTGGATGCAGGTGGATCTATAAGTGGATACAATATAGATACAGAGCGAGGCTGATAGTGAAGGGTTATGCTCAGAGAGAAGGGATCGACTTCTTAGAGATATTCATGCCGACAATATAATAGGTGTCTATTAGATTCGTATTGGCGCTTGTTGCCCAATGCGATCTCGAGCTGGAATAGATAGATGAGGAGACTACACTTTTGTATGAAAATTTGGAAGAGCGATTCTTCATGAAGCAAAAAAGAGCAGTTCAAAGTTTAAAGGGGTAGAGAAAAAGTTTACAGGAGGTCGTTGTATGACCTATCGCTTAGGCAATGGTATAAAATTTGATTCCTTCATGCTAAGTCAGTAATTGTATGTTGATAACATGTAGATCGCCAATAATGACATATCTGAAATCAACGACGTAGTAAAACTCGGTTAAGTGGGACATTCGAAATAAATGATAAGGGGGTTGTAAAGATGGTTCTCGGCATAGATATTCATGGAGATAGGAAGAGGAGAATGCTTTGTTTATCTCAGACAGAACCTTAAGTAGGTATTGATCAAGTATACGATGGACCAGGCAAAGCCGATGAGCATTCCCTACGTTGCTCACTTCAAGTTTTCCTCAAAACATATCCCAAAATAGATGAGGAAAAGCAGGATATGTCTCATGAGCCTTATTCGAATGTAGTTGGCAGTGCATGCCATGGTCTGCATTAGACCGATTATTTCATAGGCAAATAGTGTTGTGAGCAAATACCCTGGTAAGCAACATTGGGAGGCAGTGAGATGGTTACTTTGATACATACGTGGTATAAAAGACTACATCTTCTTTTTTTAGAAGATAGGAGCAAAGGTGGTAGGGCATGTGGGTTCGTTCCTTCAGAGAAGTTCAAGTTCTATGTAACTTCTCTAGGCTTGGCAATGATGTAAAAGAAGGACGGAGTGTACATGAGAAGCGTTGATGAAGCTATGATAAATTACAGAGATAAGAGAAGAGGACAAGGAGTTACGTTTAAAGATTGAAGACATGGTTGAGATTGTTGGTGTCAGATATCTTCAATCTGACAATTCACTGTTTGATGACATCGAACCAGCTTCAATGTCGTTGAAGCTAATTTGATGACATCGAAGCCGGTCAGTGCCATCGAGTTTTTTTCAGAATTTTCAGCCTTGGTCGCTGGACTGTTTTTATCATTTTTCGATGACATCGAAGGTTTATGCAGATTCATTTGCGGTAGCGCAGATTCTACGATTTTTGTTTCCTATTCCATTTTGGTTCCTTTCTAAAGTTATAAAAAAGATCGTATATGGGACCGGGATGTATTCTAAGGCATTCTAAGTTTTTTAAGAGGGTTATAGGGTTTCTAAAAGGGGGCTCTGGGGTTTCTAGGGGTGAGAAAAGTGAGGCTTGAGGATTGCTCAAGCCAAGTAAGTCCTTTATGTTTGCTCGTACCTTTACGCACTTCGTAACTTTTCTGCACTGCGTAAGTTCTTGTGCCATCGAACCTTCCTTCGATGTCATCGAGAAGTCCTTCGATGCCATTAAAGGGTCTTCGATCCATCGAGAATGTGCCCAAAATAGTCCAGTGAGTTGCTTCACAATTCTTCATAAATTTTGTTGCCATCAAACAGGATTCGATGTCATCGAGTAGATCTTCGAGTCATCGAATAGTTCCTCGAGCCATCAAAAAATATCTTCAATTTATCTAGCGGCCAACTCGATTTTCATGTAAAAATTTGATGTCATCAACCTGTGTTCTATGTCATCGAGCAATGGCTTTGATGTCATCGAATGGTGGTCGATGACACAAAAAGTGAAGTGAGTTTCAGTACTTTGTTCTTTCGACTTCCTTCTCCACTTGGTTTTCTTAAATCTTGGGGTCTTGAAATCTTCAATCTTGGTATCCAAAGATCCATTTTTTGCCTTGGCAATTCTTGAGCCTTAAGTCCATGCTTTTAGCATTCTTTTCAATCCAAGCTCTTAAACTCACCTTGCAACAAAAACATGTATAAAATATACCATTAAGCAGTATCATGTTCTTAAAACTAAGATGTAAATGGGGAATATATATAATATTTGACACTTAACAGCCTTAGGAAGTTTTTAATGGTAAGTGTTCAATCATCACAGTTTGTTGCGGTGTGGTCCACCTAAGATTTGAGATTTGGATATGCTTAATTTTTTGGACCGTGTCCTAAAATGGGCAGTAAAAACAGATACATAGGTTGAATATACAACATGTGATCAAGGTTGGCCCAAAGGTAATGGTAACTCCCACTGAGCTGTTACCCTAGTAACACCTAATCCACACCCAGAAAATTGTAAGATAACATGCTTACCAACCCCTACACTGGAGGACGCGGGTTGCCTACTGAGGCTAGCTATTGAATGGTGCTTTGTGGGCCTCATCATGATGTATTTCTTTTATCCATGTCGTTCATCCATTTTCTGGCTCATTTATTGGCATGAACCCAAATATGAGATAAATCTAAATCTCATGTGTACCACACATTAGGAAACCAGTTTTGATTAAATGCCCAACATTAAAAACTTCTTAGGGGAAACAAATGTTTTGGATGCAGTTGATATTTTTGTTTTCCCTTCATCATGGTGGATGGCAAATAACCATTACATTGGGCTTGAAGAAAGTTTTTAATGATGAGAGTTTAATCACCACTGTTTTCTTGTGGTGTGGTCAACTTGAGATTTGGATCTATCTAATTTTTTTTGGATCATATCCTAAAATGATCTAGAAAAATAAATGAATAATGGATAAAACAAATATATCATTATGGACACCACAAAGCACGTCTAGTAGCCACCTCCATGCTAGCAGGGTCAGTAGGCAATCCACGTCCTACAGTGTATAGGGCTAGATTCCTATGTTAGTTTAGCACTATTTTTTAAAACAGTGGTTTCTCATACCATACATATGGCGCAGTTGCATGGCAATTCAAACCGTACAAATTGTTGTCCCTTGACCTTTGGATGCCTCATTCTTTACCTCATGCTCTAAAATGAACTCTCCAAATGGATAGACTGAGTGGACATAACACATACATCATGGTGGGGTTCACAAAACTTGGTGACATCACTTTAGTAACCAGATAGCCACTGAAGTTGTCAGTAGTCTGATGCAGAGAAGGATGTGAGGTTGAACATGGTCTTACTCAGGGGGGATAATTGTTTTGAATCCACAGAACTTCTTCTTTGTACTCCTCACAAAGAAACCTCGAATCTACAAGTAAAAGAAAATAGAAATAATTCTAAAATATTTGAAATAATTTTATTAATGATGAAAAATGAATTTACAACTCATTAAATAAGGCTATGAACCTTAGGGAAAAGTTTCAGAATCATACTATAAGTAAAACTCCTAGAAATCGCGTCTTACTATAAGTAGTAAACTAGACGGTCATGATTTCCACTAGACCTCATTGTTTTTGGCAAAAAATAGTAAGCGTCCTATTTGGCTCAACCATGCTATTCTCCTAATTATTCTAAGCACTTTTCATGTTGGGCACAACTCCTAAAGCCCAATGGATGAAGAGTTATACTCAAACTAAAACTTACTATAAATAGTAAAAATGAAATTAAAATAAGAATTCAACCATTGATCTGATGGAATTTCACAAATTTGGTGTGGGAAACCAGGCATAGCGGAGTTGGGTGGCTAAATTTGCTCGTCCTACCCCAAAATCATACATGTTCATCCAATAGCTCATTCCGCTTTGCAAAATACGCCCGTTTTAAGTTATGATGGTCCGGATCACTTCTATTGTTGACCGGGCCTTTTCTGATCCATCTTGGCCATGAAAGTGTCCATGACACACTCTACATCAGGTCAGCAGCTAATCGGTGTTGCATTCCGCACAAATGAAGTTATGGAATGCTACGGGGGCTGCACTGGGATGTCAATGAGAAATCCATCTCGTCCATCAGTTTCTACATATCATGTTAAGACAAAAACAATAGGCAGATCCGAACTTCAAGATTGATTAGGTCCAGTCCAGGCCAATCCAATCACAATCTGTGGTTAGAGATTGAGCTAGGGCTAGGCAAATTTTAAGTGGGAATGGGCAGGGCCTGTGTAATGGATAATGTGTCAGGTTCGAGCTAAAATTTTTAGCTCATTAAGGAAATGGCTAGGCCTTGGGCAGACTCTAAACCGACCATTTCGACCCTGAAATGCGGTCCACGTTATCTAAAGGTATGAATCGAATTGAGATGTTACTTTGGGTGAATGAAAAGACGAACCTTCTTTCCATTCAAATTTAGATGGCTGTGATTGAGGGGAAATGAGTTATTTGTGAGACAGTCAAAATAATTCCTACATAATAAAACTCTCACTAAGGCAAACCCCAAGCCGTTGTAATAAAATATCTAATGGCCGTTGATCTCATTCACAGTATCATCGGAAATCTCTTGGAATCCATTTCTAGTCTTATTTCCATTCCCATTGATGATGGCATGTGAAAATACCAATTCACTCATCAAATTGCTTCCTTGATATCTAATTCATAATATTTGAAAGTTGTAATTGAGCCCATGGTTTAAAGACCTGAAAACCCAAACTATATCTATCTCAACATGTAGGTGTGGCCCATCTAGTGGGTCGACCAGATTGATTTTCAAGACGGGTGAACTTTACGGTGGGATCTACTGTTTTCATGGGACGGATGCCCTATCTAGGTGTCATGCTAGTGGAGAGGAATGTCACCAAAAGTTCTGCTGATTTATTCTCACTATAAGAAAACTGGCCTTTATTGGCAGTCAAAACCGCCGGCAAATGCCAAGAAAACCATAGGCAAAGCCTTTGCCCGCGACTATCTAACAGCCGGTAAAGCCTTAGTCGGTAAAGGCTTTACCGGCGGCCAGAACCTTTACTAGCGATAGTTGTCTTTGGACGCCAGAATCATCGCTTTTGTTGAAAAATGGTCAAAAGCTACGGATAAAATCTTTAGCTAAATATGACTAGCCCCACAGTACAACCGTAGCCATTGGTTCCGTAGCCACGGTAAATTGGGTTCAGAAAGTTGGATACAAAGATAAAAACAAAAACAAAAATAAAAAAGATGATATGCATGAATCTGAAGGGAAACAAGCATCAATTAATCAAGAAAAGTCAAGAAACCAAATTAAAAGTTACACTTCGTAAAAGCTAGAAAGAACATACAAGATGTGCAAGTTCAAAGAATTGAGATAACTCGTGGAAGGCTCCCGTGATAAGTTGTTATTGTCCAGTAAGGTCGCAAAGATTCATTTTCCAATACCTTGAATGTAATACAACCGAAAAAAAAAAAACCCATTAGCTTAACTTACAGTGTGAACAAGAATTGGTAATTTGGAAAGCTCAGTGGAATTTCCCCACTGATTGAATTATTGTTCATGTGCCTTATCCTAAACACATGTGTTCTATGTTTAGGGAATGGATGAATATTAGGGTTCTTGATATATAGATCAAAAACATTAAAAAAAGGATAAGGATAAAAAAGAAAAGGTAAAAAGTCTTATGATGTTCGGTCGCTTAGAACCTATACGCCCCACACCAATGTCAAAAACTGATGTGTTACCTTTTCTCTCACAAAATTGGGCAAGATAATGATACTTGTGCCGGAGGAAATCCATTGAAGGGCGAGAAGCGGACTCCCGGACACATCGGCATCATGCATCCAATCAAAGGCGCTAGGTGGTCACAACAGCTTTAGGAGAGGTGAGGAACTATGATAAGAAACACACCTGATGCAATGTTAACTGAAATTGAAAATTGTTGAATTCATGCCAGTACCTGCAACATTTGAACTCATAGAGGTAACCATTTAGCATCTAAGACTTCCATATGATGGATTGATAAAAACAAAATACATGTTCACAAATTTTAAAAGAAAATGAAAAAGAAATCTACAAGAAGGACTTTTAAAACAAGTTAAAATGAAGTATCCTCCGATATGCAAATTTGTAAACAGGAAGAATGTTGTGAAAAGATGATCATTCTAATCCAGTTTATGTAAAAAGTTCCACAAATCTGCGAGCTAAATCTTCGGAAGTGCTCATTGTCATCAATTCCATGAAACAGTTAATGCAAAGGCATGACTTATTCATAACCATAGAAATGTTGAGCACCCACCATTCCTCCATTCTTTAAAGCGCTTTGATTTTAATTCTAATTCCATTAGCTCAAGATATCTCTTGATGCGCACTGCTTTCTCGGCTTCTTCAATAGTCGCTTCAAGCCTTCTTTCTTCTTCTTCAACCTTCGAGTAGCATAAAAATAAATAAACGAAAGATCTTGGAATGGGGAGCAAAGAGATGCTAAGGTAAGAGAGTTATGGAAAGGAGACTTGCTTGCAGTTGTTGTGTTGGAGAAAGATGTGTCTAAAGACGAGAGTTCCAAGTTTAAGAATGCAATTCTGAGAAGGCTAGGTATCTTGCTTGGTGGTCTGTTGGATGACGCACCGCCAGAGGAGGATTTTGCCGGAAAAAGCGGCGCCTAACACTTATCGAGCTTCGCGAATCGGTTTTTCGGAAGGATTGGCTTGTTTGGACTTGGGCGGTCCACACTTTCCCCTACGCCGACCACCTATCAAGGCCTTGGAGAGGCCATTGCAGCAGAATTTCTAAAGTCATCCAAGCAAGTAATGTTGTTTGTTGTTCTTGCTTCATCCGAGGGGTTTTCTAAAGATTCCAAGCTCAACACTCGCTTCTACATTAGCATCGGGAATCATGCTCGGTGTTTATGAAGATGAGAGGTTCAAGACAAAATCCAAGAGGCTATTGCTCAAGTCAGTGGATATTCTTGGTCTTGAAGCTAGAGCTGGAATAGACAGCAAGCTCAAGTATACGGGTGATGTTTGCTCTGGGGTGATTTTGGCAAGAGACCTTGCAAATTCACCTGCGAATGTACTTACACCTGTTCTACTGGCAGATGAGGCTTCAAAAATTGCCTCCATGTATGGTGATGTTCTTACATCAACGATATTGGACGAGGATCAATGCAAAGAATATAAGATGGGCTTGTATTTGGTAAGAGACCTTGCAAAGAATATAAGATGGGTTCATATTTGGCAACGATATTGGACGAGGATCAATGCAAAGAATATAAAATGGAATAGATAGCAAGCTCAAGTATACGGGTGATGTTTGCTCTGGGGTGATTTTGGCAAGAGACCTTGCAAATTCACCTGCGAATGTACTTACACCTATTGTATTGGCAGATGAGGCTTCAAAAATTGCCTCCATGTATGTTGATGTTCTTACAAAGAACGATATTGACGAGGATCAATGCAAAGAATATAAGATGGGTTCGTATTTGGGCGTTGCAGATCCGCAAACCCCCTCGTTTCATCCACATCCATTATAAACCTCCAAATGGGCAAGTGAAAGCCAAATTGGCGATAGTTGGGAAAGGACTGATGTTTGATAGTGGTGGCTACAACCTTAAGACGGGGCCAGGCTGTTTTATTGAGCGCATGAAGCTTGATATGGGAGGTTCTGCAGCAGCGGCTCTCGGTGCGCAAAGAAAATCCATAGGGCAAATTAAACCCCCAGAGTAGAGGTCCATTTCATTGTTCTTTGCTTGTGAGAACATGATCGGCGATACTAGCATGAGACACGGGGATATAATCACGCCTTCTAATGGAAAAACAATTGAGGTTAATAATACCGATGCGTGCAAGGTAGATCGACGCTTGCGATGCTTTGGTTTATGCTTGTAAGCAAGGTCTTTGAGAAGGTAGTTGATCGGCAACGCTAACCGGGGCATGTGTAGTTACCCTTGGGCCCACTATTGCGGGAGTACTCACACCAAGTGATGAGCTAGTGAAGGAGCTTCTTACGCTTGCAGAGGTCACTGGGAGAAGTTTTGGAGGATGCCATTAGAGGATAGCTATTGGGAGTCGATGGAATCGTGGAGTGGCAGTGCATGGTTAACACTTGGAGGATGCCCAGCAAGGCTATCACAATTTGCACTTTTCTTTAAACATTTTGTTGATGAGAAGGTCCAAGTGGCTTCATATTGACATGGCGGGCCCTGTTTTGAACGAGAAGAAGAAATCTGCCATAGGATTTGGGGTCTCGACGTTGGTGGAATGGGTTATGAAAAATTCATCGTCTTAGCTTCTGGCAGAAATTCTCCAAAATCGGCATAAACCTCCTGTTTAGGAATAGGTGATAAAAAAAGCTCAAATGGGTTGTGAATAAAAAGATGGATTGGAATGGGAGAAATCTGCAGTGAATGTATGTAGTTTATTTATATTGTTAAAGGCATCTTCTGTTGTTCATAAGATCTCAGAAATGTTAGGATCAAATGGCATCTTCTTGGGAGTGAATGCATGAAAATTGAAAGCATTAAAAAAAAAAATAATAAATAAATAAATGTTCGTCCACATTAAAGTGATTGGCCACAGCATCATTTGAATGGAAGTAACCAGAAATGATCTTTTCAATCTGTGTTTGTATTTCTGCAAATTGTTTGATGCTCTCCTCTTTCTTTATTCTCATATCTTCTACCAATGGAGCAACTGACGCAAGTTGTTCTTTCAGGGATGCTAACCTTTTCTATCTGAAAATGTAAACCCATAGAATATATATATATATATATATATATATATATATATATATATATATATATATATATATATATATATATTTGAGTTGCAGGAAGACCAATGGTTCATGATAAACTCAATTCAAGTCCAAGCATTGAAATGTTGTTGATCCAATAACATATCAGGTGTTTTAACCGAAATGAAGCTTCCACTAACATGATCGTGAACAAAATAATGACCCAAGATATATGATGCAAGATAAATAGCTTGGTCTAATTAAAATACGATAACTTCTAGGGATCCGCAGTAAATACGATGCAAGATAAATAGCTTGGTCTAATTAAAATACCATAACTTCTAGAGATCTGCATTAAATCAATGCATGATCAGACATCTAGTGATGTGCATTTGGAAATCTTCCTAGTGAATGAAGAGAAAAAGAAGAAAGAATGAATGAAAAGGAAAAAAGAAAAAGAAAAAAGAATACATTCTCAAAAAGACAATTCAGTTGGTACAAAACTGGAATAATGTGAGATGTGTAGAAAAAGTTGTGGCTTCAATTTGAAGAGTCTGAACTTTCATAAGTTCTGATATATAATGGGCCTATTATAAAAAAGAACTCACATCAGATCACACAAAACCACAACATCTAAATTACGAAAAGAAAAGAATTATGTAAATAAAATTACGATGAGCATCTCCCATCGATCACATAACAGACACATAAATGAACCCAAATTGCCCAAAAGCATCCACAGTATTTCATGTCATAATATCTTACCATTTAACAAGTAATGGTGTAAACACCACAACAATCAATCATCAAAAGCGAGTCAAGTGAAGTGTGAAAGCCATACATACCAAACAAAAGATAAAAAGAAAACAGAATTTTTTTTTAAAAATCCACAAACCTTGCAAAAGAAGAAGTGATGAAACACACTCATACCAACTATTCGCATTAGGAAATCCTCAAGCTCCGGTTTTCGTAAAACCACAAATAATACCTTGATATCATCTCTAGTGAGTTGATCACATGCATCTGTACCATCACAAAATAAACAAAAGACTCATTGTTAAGCTTAAAAATACGATACCTTGGACACACTTAAAAGTATAATACAAACCTAACAACAAATCACAAAGAAGTTTTCAAATTAGAAAGTATATGATTTTAAGCTCTAGAAATCGCAAAAAATAAAATTAATAATAAATAAAAATAAATAAAAAATCTATGAATAGATCCAGCGACTAACCAAGCTAAAAAACAAAAAAACATTAGCTTAAAACCGTAAATCCACACAAAAGAATACAATTCAAATCAAACAACAGATCTCTGCAAGTTGCCAATCGAAAAATCTACCACATTTAGTTAAAAGAAGAAGAAGAAAACACTAATTTAAACAAACCCAATAACTAATAAAACAATATTAAGAGAAGCCTTTTTAGCTTAAAAGGGCCATGCAATTCTCAGCATTGTAAACATGATTTGCTCATTGATACCCTACTTCCGCAGGTTAGGATGACACTCATTGTGTTTGTATTATCTCATATAGTTATTAAAAAAAAATAAGCAAACACTCACAAATGTTAATTGCTTTTCCAAAGGTTGTCAAGCTTCAAGATCTTGGACCTTTCATATCGCCTCAAGGAAAAAAAGTTTTCCTTTTACCGCTTCTGTCATTGCAATGTCTCTTAGTTCCTGCATGTTTTCCATGGTAATGTTGTCATTGTATTTCAACTTTGCTGTCTAATGGCAACAGGAATAGTAGATGAATGCCTATAGAGTAACTATTCAAATGGACTTTGTAGATTGTGAGCTGAATTGAGATTTACTTACTAGAGCCCTTTTCCAAGTATCTTCTGCCAACTTCATCAACACCAAAATAAAGAAAATCAAGATAAATGACAAATCAATCAAAACTAAAACTGGAAGAAGATGGCACAACACCAACCTTCTTTTTGGGGGCTACAATAAGTTGGGCATTGGCATCTACATATGTTGCCATGTCATTGACAGCAGTGTTCACCTTGTCCAGTGTGAGCCTCCCCTCATACAATTTTGAATGCGAGAAAAATTGAAACCCTGGATTAGTTGGGCGACTTTGGCTATATCTACTTAGTTGATACATGCTGATGTAGAAGTTGAATTGCTTGAAAACATGCAATATGATGCCCTCAAATTGTGATAATAAAAATTCTCCCTTGTCAATTCAGATTTCCCTGCCCACGTTCCGACCACTTACAAGGAGAAATAAAATGGCCGACAGAGTGCCTTGTGCCCTTCTTGCTAAACTCGACAGTCTTTCTTTTCTCTCGGTAGGTATGAGACAATTAAGAATATATGAACAAGAGATGCTTTGTGATCAATTAACTCAAGTCTGAGACTTATGTTACATAACCACAGCAGTATTGTTGCTAGGCCCACTACATCCAGTAGACATCTGAATTCTCCACACAAATCTACTAAATTTAGCCAGTGAAGAAGCTACTTGTAGCCTACTGATGAGGGTCGAATATTGCATCTCAGACCCCGAATATTACCTATTTTACGTACATGATAATGTCTAACATCGTATTTTAATTGTATTTTTGTTACAGGATGAAATCAGGAGCGTTGATTGAAAATTGATATTAAAAGCATGGATTTGACGTTCCGAAGTTACCAGAGCAAGGGATGGACTCCAAAGGACCAATATTGAAGAATTTACATGCTGGGGATCCGAGGAATCAAGCCGTTCACGTTAAAGAGGCCTGAAATTGGTGCAAAATGTAAGATCATATGGTTCCTGCCATCCGATTTACTCGAAACTTCATACATGTGATGGAGGCCGTAAATTAACCGTACATATTAAATTTCAGCCATTGAAGATCTCGAAAAGTGGTCCAACGAACAAATCAGCCCATTAATCTCCAATTTGGGGCCCACCTGATATTTGAAACCGTCTCAACTTTGGTATTGACAACTAAAATAATATGATAAAGAGGATGGATGGTGTAGATTTCTCGTAAACATCACGGTAGGCACTGTGTATGAGGAGTGTGCACACTGCACACTTACACCAGCGGCAAAGACCGGATCAAGCCCAGCGGTGTCAGCCACCGCGCCTTTCTTCACCAAAACGGCAGTTGCCGTTTCCAGCGTCCGCAAACTACGTATGGTCGTTAGTTGTGGGTCCACACCATCCATCAAACCAACAATCTGAACCGTTCATTGTTCTTCTGGGATAGGGAAGACCCTCACCTAGGTGGAATTTTGGCTTAATACAGACGATCACTCGATTCCCACCGCCAAACGTAAGACGGACGGTGGAGCAGAAATTCAGGTGGACCTCATCAACGGAAGGTGAAAATATGCACTCCTGATCGAAATTTCCTCCTCCATCCAATGGACAGAGTGGATTTTCCATTCGAGTGAAGGAGTGGGCCCCACAAGCAGTACAGCGGACGAGATTCGCAGCCTCTGTTACAGCGTCCGAAACCGACCGGGGTTTGGGGCTGTGGTGTGGTGTCGACGTTGATCAGATGGAAGATCTGATCTGTCCATCGGTTAAGAAAATCAAAACCGTCCCAGGAGACGTTATTTTGCCAAAAGCATGTAAGGAAGAATGGAGTTGTGAGGCTCCGATTTTTACTGCGTAAGGAAAGCTTTGACTGTTGCTGCGTAAGCTTGGCACCAATTTTTGTTGCATAAGGAAAGCTTCAGCACGAAGTTTTCCCTCTCCACCAATGGTACCAGCCTATAAAAGAAAGCGAGGAAGAAAGAACCAGGGGAGGAGGGCTACAAGGAGTTGAGCAGCCGTAGATTGCAGGAGGATTTCAAATTGCTGTTTCGTTTTTGCTATTTATTTATTTATTTCTTTTGAGAGATCTAGTCCCATCATGTTGGGCTAGATTTCGCAGCTAGGGCTGAGATGAAGCCCCTAACTTGAATGACCTTTGTTATATGTTGATTTCATCCTAAATTTAATTGATTTGTTTCTTTCTCTAAGTGGGCTTGATTGGTTTAAATTTTGTACTTCTCCATCTATGAACTTGACCAAAGTCTATATATGGATGTTGTCTGGATGCTTATTCTAGGTGCTTGTGTCTGATCATGAACAGGTTTCCTATAGAGGAAGGAACAGGGTGCTTTAATGAACTATACATTCCATGTGCCCGACCAAGGACATGGGATATGTTATTCATGGCATTGCTTAAAGGAATTTGACATTCTGTATGCCCGATTAAGGACACAAATTGTGATTTCTCTATATAAGTGGTATCAATCTAGATTAAGGTGAATCAACAGACAAAACAAGGGTTAGGATAATTAGGGGTGGATTCGAAAGTCCTAGTGCTCTTTCTCTGATTGAATTTTCTTCCCTGTTCTTAATTGTTTTTCCTAGAATTGTGCTTAGTAATTCGCTCCATTATTTGTTGGATTAGTTAAGGAGAATCATAGATTTGAATTATAACGACCAGTACTCGTGGGAACGATCTCGTAATACGTACCATATCTACATCTGATTCGTATACTTGCGAGTTTAAAAATCATTTAAATCATGTTGGTTTAAATAAAACATCAAGTTTTTGGAGCCGTTGCCGAGGACTGTTTCGTTCCAAATTGAATTTAGGATTCTCTCTTATCATAATTCATAGTCTTAGGATTTTACTAACTTTAGATTATAGTTTTTGTTAGAAACTAACCTATTTCCTATTTTGTAAGGTCCTGACATAAATTTCTAAGTTGGTAATCCCTTTCTAAATTCTCCTCTTTCTAATTTCTATTTTTAGAATTAGGATTTTACTTTTTAGAAATTTTCTAATTCTAGAATTTCTTTTTTGAATTGTTCAATTTTTTATTTTTAGATTTGGATTCTTCTTTTAAGTAACTTTCTATTTTACTTTTTTTTTTTTCTTTTGTTCTTTAGAAAATTTCTAATTTTAGATTTTCTGTTTTAGAAATTAACTTGTTTTATTTTCTTTTGCAGGATTCTAACATAGATCTCCAAATTGGTAACATCTTTCTAAATTCTCTAGTCTTTTCTACTTTCTATTTTGAGAATTAGGTTTTTATTTTTTAGGAATTTTCTATTTTCTAAGTTTGGATTTAGAAACTTTCTATTTTCTAGTTTTAAAAACTTTCTTTTTTAGAAATTAACCGTTGCTTAGGATTTTTCTATCATTATTTTAGGAAACTTAATTTGTTTTTGTTTTTATTTACAGGAATTGAGGAAGGAAGCTACTAAATGAAGGAGGAGCTTCTTAAATTTTCTGACATCAATCATCTCCTTTTCCGGGTTCTTTCTTCCCATTCTTATTTACATAGTTTTAACTTGTTTTAGAATCTCATAGTTTCTAGTTCTAGTTTTATTTCTCTTAGGTTGCTTCTTAGTTTAGTTTTCTTTCTTACATTGCAATAACATAGTTTATGCTAAGACGTAGATCTCTGAACATAGAACTAGCACCTTTTGATCCTGAAATAGAAAGAACTTTTCGTAGAAGATTTAGAAACATCCTATTTGAAATGGCGGAAGAGAATGGAACTAAAGCTCTTAGAGATTATTCAGCTCCTGTCCAATTCAATGCGCCTTCATGCATAGTGTTGCCCGCCACCACGGCAACACACTTTGAACTCAAGACTGGGGTCATACAGTTGTTGCCTTCCTTTTATGGTTTAGACAAGGAGGACCCATATCATCATGTGAAAGAATTCCTAGACATTTGCTCGACCTTTAGGTTTCAAAACTTTTCAGACGATTCGATCCGTTTGCACATTTTTTCTTTTTCTTTGAAGGATAAGGCGAAAGCATGGTTGAATTCTCTGGAAGTTGGGTCTATCACTACATGGGACCAATTGTCTAGGAAGTTCTTAAACAAGTTCTTCCCTGTTCACAAAACTAATGCTCTCCGTAGGGAAATTACCAGTTTCACACAAAAAGAGGGAGAGCACTTTCATGAATGTTGGGAAAGATGGAAGGACTTACTTCTTAAATGTCCACACCATGGTTTTGAAAAGTGGCAGCAAGTTCAATACTTCTATGACGGTCTGACACCCCAGAACCGTCGCATGGTTGATGCCACTAGTGGAGGGTCATTCATGACCAAAAGTGATGTTGAAGCATGGAACTTCTTTGAAACCCTGTGTGAAAAATTCCAACAATGGGACTATTCAAATAGAGGTGACAGAAGTCCCCAACTACAAAAGAGAGGTGGTATATATGAGATAGGAGTCACGTCAGATCTCTATGCCAAGATTGATGGCCTGACAAAGAAGGTTGATGCTCTGATGTTGCATAATGGACCTCCACAAACAGCTTAAGTCGAGGCACGTGCCATATGTTCTAGTCCTGCCAATCCTACGCAGTCTTGTCCATCGGGTGCAGCATCTCCAGAACTTCTTTCTAAACAAGTACATGCAATGAACACTTTTCAAAGACCTGGGAATAATCCTTACTCAGAAACTTACAACCCAGGTTGGGCTAGACATCCAAATTTTTCTTGGGCAAAAAGACCACAACAAGGAGGACCATCTGGAAATCCTCCCATGCAACCGCACCCCTAAGTTGGCAGTCAACAACTTCAATAGTTTCCGCAATATCAACAATTGCCTGCGCAATCAAGGAAACCATCTCTTGAGGATACACTCAATCTTTTTATGCAGAGTTCTCTCCAATTCCAAAAAGACACCCAATAAACCTTACTAACCAACCAACAAAGCTTACATGCAAATGCGCAATCCATTGCCAAGCTGGAAGTACAAATGGGTCAACTAGCTGCCACATTGAGTAAGAGAGAGAAGGGTAAGTTCCCTAGCCAACCTGTGGCTAATCCAAAGGGACAGTATGAGATTGGCTCTAATTCCAACCAAGGGCAATATCATGAGCAAGCCAAATCGATCACTACCCTTTGGTCAGGCAAACAGATTGACAACAGAATAGAGATACCTAAGGATGAATCAAATTCTAAAGCAGAAGATCAAGATGAAGCAGAGAGACACATTAATGCATCCAAAGTCCAAAAGCTCTCTGACTCTCCAAGAGCCACTAATGTGCCACCCTACGTGCCCAAAGCATCCTTTCCTCAATGTCTGGCACCAATGAAAAAAAGAAATAACTTTGATGAAATCTTGGATGTGTTTAAAAAAGTGCAAGTCAACATTCCGTTGCTTGACGCTATCAAGCAAGTCCCTCCTTACGCTAAGTTTCTTAAAGATTTATGCACTCAAAAGCGTAAGCAGAATGTTCATAAGAAAGTCTTCATTGCAGAGCAACTCAGCTCCATTATTCAACATAACACCCTTCATAAATTTAGGGATCCAGGAGCTCCCACCATTTCTTGCGGCATAGGAGATTATAAGATCGGGAAGGCATTGCTTGATTTAGGGGCGAGCGTCAATTTGTTACCATATTCGGTTTATGAGCAGGTAGGACTTGGTGAGTTGAAACCGACTAAAATAACATTACAACTAGCTGATAGATCTGTCAAGGTGTCCCGGGGTGTTATTGAAGATGTGTTAATCCAGGTTGATAAATTTTATTTTTCAGTGGATTTCATAGTTATAGATACTCAGCCTGTCCAGAATCTTCATAGTCAGATCCCAGTCATCTTGGGTCGTCCATTTTTGGCCACATCTAATGCTATTATAAATTACAGGAATGGAGTTATGAAGTTGTCCTTTAGTAACATGAATATTAAACTCAATGTCTTTAATGCAGGACAACAATCCGCAGATTTGGATGACATATCTGAAGTGAACATGATCGAGGGTCTAGTGCAAGACTCCTTCCGTAAATCTTTTGAAGATCCACTTGAGACCTGCTTAGCACAATATGGCATGGATTTTGACATAGATAGTCCCATCCACGAAGTCAATGCACTGCTCAACTCTACTCCTATATTGGAGACTGAAAAAATGGAGAGCGAAAGTGGAACCTCTTCATCCCTCTGAGACTCTTCCTGACAGCACAATTTCTAACTCTGAGAAGGCAAAAGAGAGCAGGCTGCTTAATGTTCTTAGAGCATATAAGGCAGCGATTGAACGGAAGATAGCGGAAATACAAGGAGTATGCCCCACTGAATGTATGGATCATGTTACGGGAAAGTCGTGTGAAATGCAAAGGAAGCGTGATCCTAACATGGAAGAAGTCGTTCGAGCAGAAGTCCTTAAATTATTTGACGACAGTATCAGTTACCTCATTTCAAATAGCACAGTTCATGGGAACTCAAATCATTTGCCTGGGATTGGTTAATCAAGGTGTTGAGGTAATTTCTTTGGCGGACCCTGGTTATAAAGATTAGTTAATTCATGGTCTGTTCTTGTCTGGCTGAAGACGTTAAACTTAGCGCTCCTGGGAGGCAACCCAGCCTTTTTTTTATTGTATTGCTTTTTCCTAGTTAGTTACTTCAATGTTTGTGGGTAACATTTCTGCAAACCCTCACAAGACTACAACTCGTCCACTAGGGGTAACCTAGGGGTTTAAAGGCTTGTTGCATATGCTAAATGCAATCGAGAGCACCTGCGAAAGTGGTATAGGTAGGATTTTTTATGATTTTATTGTATTGATTTCTCTCTTACGCTGACACGCTTTTACGTTAATATTTTTTGAGGAAGCCTCTTGAGTCTCCATCCAGGTACTATCTTTCCCTCATTTCTCTTTTATTTTCATTGTCCCATATGCATTGCATGCTTATTTCTTTACATTGAGGACAATGTAGATTTTAGATTGGTGGTGGGAGATTAGGTTACCTAATCAGTATTTTCTTGGTCTTGAGCAAAATTTGTGAAAATTTTAACATTTTTTCTGAAATTTCTGTTGAATTTAAAGTGATTTTGAAGGATAGTTGTGATTTTAAATTACAAGATACAGAATGTGAGTAATTTATGACTCTTGGATTCAGTTGTCTGGTATTTTTCACAGTTAAGTTTGAATTGTTAATCCATGATTAGCAGTTGTAAACATTGATTGACCCAGGATTGCACATATCAGATCTCACTTACACATTAAGTTTTCAGTTCGATATTAAATGGTAACTTGGTAATCATTAGGCATGTAAGGAACCAGCCTGAAAAATAAAAATTTTAGCATCAGTTTATAAAGAAGAATTGAAAGAGTAAGTCGCATAATCGTCATCATAGGTTTGCTCCCTATAGATGAAGATTCGATTCCCCATTGTTGACATGAGAAAAGATTTAGGCGACAAGTTTTCACCATAGGTTTACTCCCTATAGGTGCAGATTTGATTCCCCTCCTTGGCACCATTGTTTATAAAGGAAATCAAAGGCTGATAGAACGAAAAGATGATATAAAATGCTAGTGTTAGTTTCAGGTTTGGTTGTCACAAATTACTAATGATATCATGAAATTGACAATTGGATCTTTTAATGATTGTAAGCCGAGATTACACTATACACTCATGGAACTCAATGTTTAAAATTGTTCTAATTAATGGATTAATATTTTGAACTTGATTATGAAGCTTACTGTAAGCTTGATTTCAGGAGAAAAATATTTTCACCATTCATGAATCTTAGAATTTTCACATCTCAACTATCTGTTCACAAGTTACTTGAGTTTACAGGAATTGTCTTTTATTTCTGAAATTATTTTTGAATGTTTTGCTCGGGACTAGCAAAATGCTGGTTGGGGGTTGTGATGAGGGTCGAATATTGCATCTCAGACCCCGAATATTACCTATTTTACGTACATGATAATGTCTAACATCGTATTTTAATTGTATTTTTGTTACAGGATGAAATAAGAAGGGTTGATTGAAAATTGATATTAAAAGCATGGATTTGACGTTCCGAAGTTACCAGAGCAAGGGACGGATTCCAAAGGACCAATATTAAAGAATTTACACACTGGGGATCCGAGCAAATCAAGCCGTTCACGTTAAAGAGGCCTGAAATTGGTGCAAAATGCAAGATCATATGGTTCCCGCCATCCGATTGACTCGAAACTTCATACATGTGATGGAGGCCGTAAATTAACTGTACATATTAAATTTCAGCCATTGAAGATCTCGGGAAGTGGTCCAACGGATAGATCAGCCCATTAATCTCCAATTTGGGGCCCACCTGATATTTGGAACTGTCTCAACTTTGGTATTGACGGCTAAAATAATATGATAAAGAGGATGGATGGTGTAGATTTCTCATAAACATCATGGTAGGCCCTGTGTATGAGGAGTGTGCACACTGCACACTTGCACCAGCGCAGCACCGGATCCGCTTGACCACGTCTTCTTCACCAAAATGGCAGTTGCCGTTTCCAGCGTCCGCAAATGACATCTGGTCGTTAGTTGTGGGTCCGCATCGTCCATCAAACCAACAATCTGAACCGTTCATTGTTCTTCTGGGATAGGGAAGACCCTCACCTAGGTGGAATTTTGGCTAAATACAGGCGATCACTCGATTCCCACCGTCAAACGTAAGACGGACGGTGGAGCAGAAATTCAGGTGGACCTCATCAACGGAAGGTGAAAATATGCATTCTTGATCGAAATTTCCTCCTTCATCCAATGGACGAAGTGGATTTTCCATTTAAGTGAAGGAGTGAGCCCCACAAGCAGTACAGCGGACGAGATTCGTAGCCTCTGTTACAGCGTTCGAAACCGACCGGGGTTTGGGGCTGTGGTGTGGTCTCGACGTTGATCAGATGGAAGATCTGATCTGTCCATCGGTTAGGAAAATCAAAACCGTCCCAGGAGACATTATTTTGCCAAAAGCAGACAAGGAAGAATGGAGTTGTGAGGCTCCGATTTTTACTGCGTAAAGAATGCTTCGACTGTTGCTGCGTAAGCTTGGCATCGATTTTTGCTACGTAAGGAAAGCTTCAGCACGAAGTTTTCCCTCTCCACCGATGGTACCAGCCTATAAAAGAAAGCCAGGAAGAAAGAACCGGGGGAGGAGGGCTAAAAGCAGTTGAGCAGCGGTAGATTGCAGGAGGATTTCAAATTGCTGTTTCGTTTTTGCTATTTATTTATTTATTTCTTTTGAGAGATCTGGTCCCATCATGTTGGGCTAGATTTTGCAGCTAGGGCTGAGATAAAGAGTATTCAAATTTGGGGCTTCATCTCAGCCCTAGCTGAAAGATTAGCAATCCATAAAATTAATTAGGAAAGAAGGAAAAATAAATATAAAAAATAGGAACATCCCCCTTCTTCCTTCCTCTCCTCTCCTTTCTTCTTCTCACTGGATCTGCTATTTTCCTCTGGATCTGGAATTCTCCAATTTTTGAATGAATTTCCTCACGTTTTGCAACTCTTTTTATAGCTGATGGAGTGGCTGGAGTGGTGAAAATCGGATTTGGGAAGCTGTCGCATGCGCAGCAAAAGCCTTTTCGCAGCCAAGTTCGGGGCCTCGAAACACCATACTTTCCTCACTCAAATTATAAAAAAGCACCGTCACTTAGGACTTTCTTGGGTCCTCTACATGATGGACGGTTCAGATCTGCCATATGATCAAAGATGGTGGCCCACAACCGCCTGGAAAACTGGATTTTCTAATATGTGCAAAACCTTTCGCACCCATCGCTGTCATGATCGGTGGGCCCCACAGAAGTATTTTCTGAAAAATCCACCCCGTCCATTGGATTCAGGACGAAATTTCAGTTAAGAATAGGTAGTTTTGAATGTCCATTGACGCGTCCCAGAGAAGAAAACACAAAAAGATCAGATTTGAACGTTGTAGGGCAGCCCTTTTGTGGCCTCTGTATCACACACATGTGCACGCATGGTTGCAAAGTAGCAACATGGTTTTGTAGTATTCGTGGTCATCTACAAGATGAACGACTTGGATTGTCTGGAAGGACGATGTATGGGGCCCACATTCAGCCGCAAAACTAGCCAGCGGCCGTCGTTACGTAGACGCGAAGACGTGGACGCGGATCTCTTCTGCTGTCCGTTCTGGTGGGGCCCACTTCGATAATTTTTTTATCAATCCAAGACATACATTGGATTTCTCTCAAAAAATCGTTCATGAAAGGATAGTTCTGGTGTCCATTGATGCGGTCCACCTGATTTTCTGTTCCACCGTCCAATATGTTTTTGATCGGTTAAAAACCAATATTCGTTGTCTTCTGAAATACTGCCACCTAGGCGATGATAATGGCCTTCATTTAGACCTGATGGACAGTCCAGATTGTTGGTTTGATGGACGGTGCGGACCCACAACTAACGACCAGACGTAGTTTGCGGACGCTGGAAACCGCAACTGCCGTTTTGGTGAAGAAGACGCGGTCAGCGCTGCTGACCGCGTCAAGCAGATCCGGTGCTGCGCTGGTGCAAGTGTGCAGTGTGCACACTCCTCATACACAGGGCCTACCATGATGTTTAAGAGAAATCTACACCATCCATCCTCTTTATCATATTATTTTAGCCGTCAATACCAAAGTTGAGACAGTTCCAAATATCAGGTGGGCTCCAAATTGGAGATTGATGGGTTGATCTGTCCATTGGACCACTTCCCGAGATCTTCAATGGCTAAAATTTAATATGTATGGTTAATTTACGGCCTCCATCACATGTATGAAGTTTCGAGTCAATCGGATGGCGGGAACCATGTGATCTTACATTTTGCACCAGTTTCAGGCCTCTTTAACGTGAACGGCTTGATTTCCTCGGATCCCTAGCATGTAAATTCTTCAATATTGGTCCTCTGGAGTCCGTCCCTTGCTGTGGTAACTTCAGAGCATCAAATCCATGCTTTTAATATCAATTTTCAATCAACGCTTCTGATTTCATCTTGTAACAAAAATACAATTAAAATACTCCATTAAGCGTTATCATATACGTAAAATCTGGTAATAGTCGGGGTCTGAGATGCAATATTCGACCCTCATCATAACTCCCAACCAGCATTTTGCTAGTCCCGAGCAAAACATGGGAAAAATAATTTCAGAAATAAAAGATAATTGAGATGTGAAAATTCTTCGATTCATGAATGGTGAGAAGATTTTTCTCCTGAAATCAAACTTACAGTAAACTTCATAATCAAGTTTAAAATATTAATCCATTAATTAGAACAATTTTAAACATTGAGTTCCATGAGTGTATAGTGTAATCTCGGCTTACAATCATTAAGAGATCCAATTGTCAATTTCATGATATCATTAGTAATTTGTGACAACCAACCTGAAACCAACAGTAGCATTTTAGATCATCTTTTCGTTCTATCAGCCTTTGATTTCCTTTATAAACAGTGGTGCCAAGGAGGGGAATCAAATCTGCACCTATAGGGAGCAAACCTATGGTGAAAACTTGTCGCCTAACTCTTTTCTAATGTCAACTATGGGGAATCGAATCTTCATCTATAGGGAGCAAACCTATGATGACGATTATGCGACTTACTCTTTCAATTCTTCTTTATAAACTGATACTAAAAATTTTGTTTTTCAGGCTGGTTCCTTTCATGCTTAGTGATTACCAAGTTAATCATTTAGTTATCGAACCGGAACCTTAATGTGTAAGCAAGATGTGATAGGTGAAATCACGGCTCAATCAATGTTTACAACTTCTAATTATAGATTATCAATTCAAAATTGACTGTGAAATCAAGCAGATGACCGAATCCAAGAGTCATAAGTTACCAACATCACATGTCTTATAATGTTAAAATCACAACTATCCTTCAAAATCACTTTAATTCAACAGAAATTCCAGAAAAAATGTTAAAATTTTCACAAATTTTACTCAAGACGAAGAAAATACTAATTAGGTTACCTAATCTCCCACCCCCAACCTAGAATCTACATTGTCCTCAATGTAACAGAAATAAACATGCGATGCACATGAGACAACGAAAAGCAAAGAGGAGTGAGGGAAAGATGGTACCTGAATGGAGAATCAAGAGGCTTTCTCAAAAATATCAATGTAAAAACGAGTCAGTATAAGAGAGAAACCAACAAAAGCAAAATAAACATAAAATTACCAAAAGAAAATCCTACCTATACCACTTTCGCAGGTGCTCTCGATTGCATTTAGCGCATGCAACAAGCCTTTAAACCCCTAGGTTACCCCTAGTGGATGAGTTGTAGTCTCGTGAGGGTTTGCAGTAATGTTACCCACAAACATTGAACTAACTAACTGGGAAAATGAAATGAAATGAAAAGGCTGGGTTGCCTCCCAAGAGCGCTAAGTTTAACGTCTTCAGCTAGACAAAAATGGACCATGAATGAACTAATCTTTATAACCAGGGTCCGCCAAAGAAATTACCTCAACACCTTGATTAACCAATCCCAGACAAGTGATGTGATTTCCCATGAACTGTGCTACCTAAAATGAGGTAACTGATACTGTCGTCAAATAATTTAAGGACTTTTGCTCGAACGACTTCTTCCATGTTAGGATCACGCTTCCTTTGCATTTCATGCGACATTCCCGCAACATGATCCATACATTTAGTGGGGCATACTCCCTGTATTTCCGCTATCCTTTATTCAATTGCTGCCTTATATGCTCTAAAACATTAAGCAGCCTGCTCTCTTTTGCCTTCTCAGAGTTAGAAACTGTGCTGTCAGGAAGAGTCTCAGAGGGATGAAGAGGTTCCACTTTCGCTCTCCATTTTTCAGTCTCCAATATAGGAGTAGAGTCGAGCAGTGCATTAACTTCGTGGATAGGACTATTGATGTCAAAATCCATGCCATATTGTGTTAAGCAAGTCTCAAGTGGATCTTCAAAAGATTTACAGAAGGAGTCTTGCACTAGACTCTCGATCATGTCCACTTCAGATATGTCATCCAAATCTACGGATTGTTGTACTGCATTAAAGACATTGAGTTTAATATTCATGTTACCAAAGGACAACTTCATAACTCCATCCCTGCAATTTATAATAGCATTAGATGTGGCCAAAAATGGATGACCCAAGATGACTGGGATCTGACTATGAGGATTCTGGATAGGCTGAGTATCTATAACTATGAAATCTACTGAAAAATAAAATTTATCAACCTGGATTAACACATCTTCAATAACACCCCGGGGCACCTTGACAAATCTATCAGCTAGTTGTAATGTTATTTTAGTCGGTTTTAACTCACCAAGTCCTAGCTGCTCATAAACCGAATTTGGTAACAAATTGACGCTCGCCCCTAAATCAAGTAATGCCTTCCTGATCTTATTATCTCCTATGCCGCAAGAAATAGTGGGGGCTCCTGGATCCCTAAATTTAGCAGGGGTGTTATGTTGAATCATGGAACTGAGTTGCTCCGCAAGGAAGACTTTCTTATGAACATTCTGCTTACGCTTTTGAGTGCATAAATCTTTAAGAAACTTAGCGTACGCAGGGACTTGCTTGATGGCATCAAGTAACGAAATGTTGACATGCACTTTTTTAAACACATCCAGGATTTCATCTTTCTTTTCTTCATTGGAGCCAGACGTTGAGGAAAGGGTGCTTTGGGCACATAGGGTGGCACATTAGTGGCTCTTGGAGAGTCAGAGAGCTTTTGGACTTTGGATGTATTAGTGTGTCTCTCTACTTCATCTTAATCTTCTGCTTTAGAATTTGATTCATCTCTAGGCATCTCTATTCTGTTGTCAATCTGTTTGCCTGATCTAAGGGTAGTGATTGATTTGGTTTGCTCATGATATTGCCCTTGGTTGGAATTAGAGCCAATCTCATACTGTCCCTTTGGATTAGCCACAAGTTGGCTAGGGAACTTGCCCTTCTCTCTCTCACTCAATGTGGCAGCTAGTTGACCCATTTGTACTTCCAGCTTAGCAATGGATTGCGCATTTGCATGTAAGCTTTGCTGGTTGGCTAGTAGGTTTGTTGGGTGTCTTTTTGGAATTGGAGAGAACTCTGCATAAAAAGATTGAGTGTATCCTCAAGAGATGGTTTCCTTGATTGTGCAGGCAGTTGTTGATATTGCGGAAACTGGTGAAGTTATTGACTGCTAACCTAGGAGTGCGGTTGCATAGGAGGATTTCCAGATGGTCCTCCTTGTTGTGGTCCTTTTTCCCAAAAGAAATTTGGATGCCTACCCCAACCTGGGTTGTAAGTTTCTGAGTAAGGATTATTCCCAGGTCTTTGAAAAGTGTTCATTGCATGTACTTGTTCAGAACGAAGTTCTGGGGATGCTGCACCAGATGGACAAGACTACATAGGATGGGCAGGACTAGAATATATGGCACAAGCCTCGGCTTGAGTCGTTTGTGGAGGTCCATTATTTAATACCAGAGCATCAACTTTCTTTGTCAGGTTATCAAGCTTGGCACACAGATCTAGCATGACTCCTATCTCATATATACCACCTCTCTTTTGTGGTTGGGGACTTCTGTCACCTCTATTTGAATAGTCCCATTGCTGGGAATTTTCACACAAGGTTTCAAAGAAGTTTCATGCTTCAACATCACTTTTGGTCATGAATGACCCTCCACTGGTGGCATCAACCATGTGACGGTTCTGGGGTGTCAGACCGTCATAGAAGTATTGAACTTGTTGCCACTTCTCAAAACCATGGTGTGGACATTTAAGAAGTAAGTCCTTCTATCTTTCTCAACATTCATGAAAGTGCTCACCCTCTTTTTGTGTGAAATTGGTAATTTCCCTACGGAAAGCATTAGCTTTGTGAACAGGGAAGAACTTGTTTAAGAACTTCCTAGACAATTGGTCCCATGTAGTGATAGGCCCAACTTCTAGAGAATTCAACCATGCTTTCGCCTTATCCTTCAAAGAAAAAGGAAAAAGGCGTAAACGGATCGAATCGTCTGAAAAGTTTTGAAACCTAAAGGTAGAGCAAATGTCTAGGAATTCTTTCACATGATGATATGGGTCCTCCTTGTCTAAACCATAAAAGGAAGGCAACAACTGTATGACCCCAGTCTTGAGTTCAAAGTGTGCAGCCGTGGTGGTGGGCAACACTATGCATGAGGGCGCATTGAATTGGACAGGAGCTGAATAATCTCTAAGAGCTTTAGTTCCATTCTCTTCCGCCATTTCAAATAGGATGTTTCTAAATCTTCTATGGAAAGTTCTTTCTATTTCAGGATCAAAAGGTGCTAGTTCTATGTTCAGAGATCTACGTCCTAGCATAAACTATGTTATTGCAATGTAAGAAAGAAAACTAAACTAAGAAGCAACCTAAGAGAAATAAAACTAGAACTAGAAACTAAGAGATTCTAAAACAAGTTAAAACTATGTAAATAAGAATGGGAAGAAAGAATCCAGAAAAAGGAGATGAAGAATCCAGAAAAAGGAGATGATTGATGGCAGAAGATTTAAGAAGCTCCTCCTTCACTTAGTAGCTTCCTTCCTCAATTCCTGTAAATAAAAACAAAAACAAATTAAGTTTCCTAAAATAATGATAGAAAAATCCTAAGCAACGGTTAATTTCTAAAAAAGAAAGTTTCTAAAACTAGAAAATAGAAAGTTTCTAAATCCAAAGTTAGAAAATAGAAAATTCCTAAAAAATAAACACCTAATTCTCAAAATAGAAAGTAGAGAAGACTGGAGAATTTAGAAAGATGTTACCAATTTGGAGATCTATGTTAGAATCCTGCAAAAGAAAACAAAACAAGTTAGTTTCTAAAACAGAAAATCTAAAATTAGAAATTTTCTAAAGAACAAAAAAAAAGGAAAAAGAGTTAGTTTCTAAAAAGGAAAGAAATCCTAAAATTAGAAAGTTACTAAAAATAAAAAGCTAAGTTAGTTTCTAAAAAGAAAAAAAAATTCTAAAACTAGAAAATAGAAAGTTACTTAAAAGAAGAATCCAACTCTAAAAATAGAAAATTGAACAATTCAAAAAAATCTAGAATTAGAAAATTTCTAAAAAGTAAAATCCTAATTCTAAAAATAGAAATTAGAAAGAGTAGAGAATTTAGAAAGGGATTACCAACTTAGAAATTTATGTCAGGACCCTACAAAATAGGAAATAAGTTAGTTTCTAACAAAAACTCTAATCTAAAGTTAGTAAAATCCTAAGACTATGAATTATGATAAGAGAGAATCTTAAATCCAATTTGGATCAAAACAGTCC
The DNA here is from genome assembly GCA_030180095.1 of Magnolia changhungtana. Lineage (NCBI taxonomy): Eukaryota > Viridiplantae > Streptophyta > Magnoliopsida > Magnoliales > Magnoliaceae > Magnolia > Magnolia changhungtana. Next base: position 304,650 of record JASAUF010000518.1, on the reverse strand, counting down.
CCAGCAACGGCGCCAAAAACTTGATGTTTTATTTAAACCAACATGATTTAAATGATTTTTAAACTCGCAAGTATACGAATCAGATGTAGATATGGTACGTATTACGAGATCGTTCCCACGAGGACTGGTCGTCACAATTCAAATATATGATTCTCCTTAACTAATCCAATAAATAATGGAGCGAATTACTAAGCACAATTCTATGAAAAACAATTGAAAATGGGGAAGAAAATTCAATCAGAAAGAGAGCACTAGGACTTTCGAATCCACCCCTAATTATCCTAACCCTTGTTTTGTCTGTTGATTCACCTTAATCTAGATTGATACCACTTATATAGAGAAAGCACAATCTGTGTCCTTAATCGGGCATACAGAATGTCTAATTCCTTTAAGCAATGTCATGAATAACATATCGCATGTCCTTGGTCGAGCACATGGAATGTACAGTTCATTAAAGCACCCTGTTTCTTCCTCTATAGGAAACTTGTTCATGATCAGACACAAGCACCTAGAATAAGCATCCAGACAATATCCATATATAGACTCCAGTCGAGTTCATAGATGGAGAAGTATAGAATTTAAACCAATCAAGCCCACTTAGAGAAAGAAACACACCAATCAAAATAAAGTAAAATCAAAATATAACAAGAGCATTCAAATTAGGGGCTTCATCTCAGCCCTAGCTGAAAGATTAGCAATTCATAAAATTAATTAGGAAAGAAGGAAAAATAAATATGAAAAATAGGAACATCTCCCTTCTTCCTTCCTCTCTCTCTCTTTCTTCTTCTCACTTGGATCTGCTTTTTTTCCTCTGGATCTGGAATTCTCCAATTTTTGAATGAATTTCCTCACGTTTTGCAACTCTTTTTATAGCTGATGGAGTGGCTGGAGTGGTGAAAATCGGATTTGGGAAGCTGTCGCACGCGCAGCAAAAGCCTTTTCACAACCAAGTTCGGGGCCTCGAAATACAATACTTTCTTTGCTCAAATTCTAAAAAAACACTGTCCCTTAGGACTTTTTTGGGTCCTCTACATGATGGACGGTTCAGATCTACCATATGATCAAAGATGGTGGCCCACAATCGCCTGAAAAACTGGATTTTCTAATATGTACAAAACCTTTCGCACCCCTCGCTGTCATGATCGGTGGGCCCCACAGAAGTATTTTCTGGAAAATCCACCCCATCCATTAGATTCAGGACGAAATTTCAGTCAAGAATAGGTAGTTTTGAACGTCCATTGACGCGTCCCAGAGAAGAAAACACAAAAAGATCAGATTTGAACATTGTAGGGCAGCCCTTTTGTGGCCTCTATATCACACACATGTGTACGCATGGTTGCAAAGTAGCAACATGGTTTTTTAGTATTCGCGGCCATCTACAAGATGAACGACTTGGATTGTTCGGAAGGATGACGTATGGGGCCCACAATCAGCGGCAAAACTGGCCAGCGGCCGTCGTTACGCAGACGCCAAGACGGGGACGCGGATCTCTTCTGCTGTCCATTCTGGTGGGGCCCACTTCGATAATTTTTTTATCAATCCAAGACGTACATTGGATTCCTCTCAAAAAATCGTTCAGGAAGGGATAGTTCTGGTGTCCATTGATGCGGTCCACCTGATGTTTTGTTCCACCGTCCAATATGTGTTTGAACGGTTAAAAACTAATATTCATTGTCGTCTGAAATACGGCCACCTAGGCGATGATAATGGCCTTCATTTAGACCTGATGGATAGTCCAGATTGTTGGTTTGATGGATGGTGCGGACCCACAACTAACGACCAAACGTCATTTGCGGACAATGGAAACGGCAACTGCCGTTTTGGTGAAGAAGACGCGGTCAGTGTTGCTGACTGCGTCAAGCGGATCCGGTGCAGCGCTGGTGCAAGTGTGCAGTGTGCACACTCCTCATACACAGGGCCTACCGTGATGTTTACGAGAAATCTACACCATCCATCCTCTTTATCATATTATTTTAGCCATAAATACCAAAGTTGAGACAGTTCCAAATATCAGGTGGGCCCCAAATTGGAGATTAATGGGCTGATATGTCCGTTGGACCACTTCCTGAGATCTTCAATGGCTGAAATTTAATATGTACGGTTAATTTACGGCCTCCATCACAAGTATGAAGTTTCGAGTCAATCGGATGGCGGGAACCATGTGATCTTGCATTTTGCACTAGTTTCAGGCCTCTTTAACGTGAACGGCTTGATTTCCTCGGATCTCCAGCGTGTAAATTCTTCAATATTGGTCCTCTGGAGTCCGTCCATTGCTTTGGTAACTTCGGAGCGTCAAATCCATGCTTTTAATATCAATTTTTAATCAATGCTCCTGTTTTCATCCTGTAACAAAAATACAATTAAAATACTCCATTAAGCATTATCATATACGTAAAATCTGGTAATAGTCGGGGTTTGAGATGCAATATTCGACCACGCGTCAATGGACGTTCAAAACTACCTATTCTTGACTGAAATTTCATCCAGAATCCAATGGACAGGGTGAATTTTCCAGAAAATACTTCTGTGGGGCCCACCGATCATGACAGCGAGGGGTGCGAAAGGTTTTGCACATATTAGAAAATTCAGTTTTTCAGGCTGTTGTGGGCCACCATCTTTGATCATATGGTAGATCTGAACCGTCCATCATGTAGAGGATCCAAGAAAGTCCTAAAGGACTTTTTTTTTTTTGGAATTTGGGTGAGGAAAGTATGGTGTTTCGAGGCCCCGAACTTGGCTGCAAAAAGGCTTTTGCTGCACGTGCGACAGCTTCCCAAATCCGATTTTCACCACTCTAGCCACTCCATCAGCTATAAAAAGAGTTGCAAAATGTGAGGAAATTCATTCAAAAATTGGAGAATTTCAGATCCAGAGGAAAATAGCAGATCCAGTGCGAAGAAGAAAGGAGAGAGAGAGAGAGGAAGGAAGAAGGGAGATGTTCCTATTTTTCATATTTATTTTTTCTTCTTTTCTAATTAATTTTATGGATTACTAATCTTTCAGCTAGGGCTGAGATGAAGCCCCTAATTTTTATACTCTTGTTATATTTTGATTTTACTTTGTTTTGATTGGTGTGTTTCTTTCTCTAAGTGGGCTTGATTGGTTTAAATTCTATACTTCTCCATCTATGAACTCGACTAAAGTCTATATATGGATGTTGTCTGGATGCTTATTCTAGGTGCTTGTGTCTGATCATGAACATGTTTCCTATAGAGGAAGAAACAGGGTGCTTTAATGAACTGTACATTCCATGTGCCCGACCAAGGACATGGGATATGTTATTCATGGCATTGCTTAAAGGAATTAGACATTCTGTATGCCCGATTAAGGACACAGATTGTGCTTTCTCTATATAAGTGGTATCAATCTAGATTAAGGTGAATCAACAGACAAAACAAGGGTTAGGATAATTAGGGGTGGATTCGAAAGTCCTAGTGCTCTCTTTCTGATTGAATTTTCTTCCCTGTTTTCAATTATTTTTCATAGAATTGTGCTTAGTAATTCGCTCCATTATTTGTTGGATTAGATAAGGAGAATCATATATTTGAATTGTGATGACCAGTCCTCATGGGAACGATCTCGTAATACATACCATATCTACATCTGATTCGTATACTTGCGAGTTTAAAAATCATTTAAATCATGTTGGTTTAAATAAAACATCAAGCCTACCCTGTGAATTATCGCCAATTTATCCAACTGGTTTGACACTCCATGTTCTAAGAGTTCCATTTGGCTCCTATACAAATCCTAAAAATTTAGCAGAACTCAAGCCTCTGTGGGAAAAGTGAGCATTCAATAGTATATGTAATGTATGTCCCTAATAATTAGATGCATTACAATAGATATCTTTCTAGGAACTCTCTTCACTCGTCTCTCACAGCATTCTTAGAAATCCATCTCCATGTATATACTAGCATATAGCGGGGTTCTGGGCAACCCATTATCAACAGTGACATTGCCTTTAACTAAAGCAATTTCTTCCTTCCAACATTTAGTTGAAAGATCAACAAGTTGAGTATAGATTGGTTCTGGAGCAATTTGCTTCCACCACATACTCAAAAATGGTCGTGAATGGTCCAAATAAAGGACATCATTGATTCACTATGATACTAAGACACCATCAAAATCAATGTTCGATAAGGAATATCTACTCACGATGACGAGAGTCAAGCTCCTCTAGTTGATAAACCATGAGGTGTGATGCACGGCCCTTTTTCTCCGCAGATAAAACAAATCAATGTGTGAAAAATAACAACGATACTTTCATCAGCCTAAATCAGAAATTAAAAATTAAAAATATTAATGTACCAAATACATCAAAGGTTTCGGCTAAAAAATGGGGGAAAAGAAGAAGAAGAATGCAACGCAATTCAAGACAATTCAACAGCAAAACCAATGGCAAAAAGCAATTTAGTGGCCAAATCGGATCTACAACAGAACAATCAGATTCAAACAATCCATGGCGAACAAATCAAAACGACATCAGATGAAATGCACTTTGAATTCTCAAATTACATAAATAAACAGTGAAATATCAAGCAAAAGAAAATCAAAATTTTTGCAAATCAAAATCAAATTCTGATACTAACCAATATGGTCTCTTTACTTTAAGCACCCATATGTCTACCAATCAGGCCCACTGGATAGCATAATCCTCCAATCTCATGGGCCACCGATCCAAACAATGCAATCTATTTGATCAATGATGGCCCACCAACTTCAACATCTTATGTAATGCATAACCAAATGTATGCTACAGGCTCATGGACTAAGATATCAGCATCTTCATGCAAATGGACCTCGATACACCGACCGTCTTCTCTTAGACAACACCTCTATACTAATCCACATGCATGTATCCTAGTTTTTTTTTTACCGTCTAAACAACTAACATACCTTGGCTAATGTTAATGATCTCCTTGTTGCCAATGATTGCCATTGTTTCCAAGGGACCGGTTTCTTCTGTCGATCTTTGGTGAGTCAGTAGCAAGAAAAAAGGCATCGCACCAATTAGCACTTAAAATTAGCTCACACTCCAAATCACCCTTCATTGTGTTCTGAGTGGCTGTGACATGTAAAACACAGATCTGTCTTCAATTTACCTTGACATAATATAATAATGGCAGAGAAGAGGAAGTGTGCCAGTGTCACCTATTTGAAGATAAAACTGAAGCACATTCAAGTTACAATTTGATCACACCACTAAAAATAGTGGGGATTGAATGAACCATGTTAAAATGTTCTTGATGGGTTTTTTTGATCCGTTGTCCTTCCGTAACTGGGATGCCCAAAGTCCTTTCGCAACTAGGATGCGCAAGTCCTTTCGCAACTAGGATGCGGAAAGGAGTTTCCTAAAACTATAAAAAGGGGTCCCTAGGATTTTTCTACAGATATTGTGTTGATGAGAAAAATACAAGAGGGCTATCAAAGGTGAGAGAGAGGGAGAAAGAGAGAGAGGAAGCTTATAGAAGGGAGGTTCTGCTCGGGGAGGTTTTTCTACTTTGCATTTATATGTCAGCGCTTCTATGTCCTCATAATCGGTTAGATCTCTTCGTTTTCTCTATTTCTCTTATTGTTCATCCACTCCTGCGTGAGTGAAGAAGGTTGTAAACGTTCTACCTCATAGTGGATTGTTGATTTGGACGAGGTCCCGTGGTTTTTACCTCTTTGAGGGTTTTCCGCGTAAAAATCTCTTGTGTGGTGTATGATTGATGCTTTGATTTATTTCATTGCTTTATTATCCATAATTCTGGCTTGTTTCGGGAGGCTAGATCTTAAGGTTTGTGCAAGGCATCCCAACAAAGTGGTATCAGAGCTAAGTTCATTGAACGGGTAGGATCGGTTTTGAATTATGGAAGGTGGCTCAAGGATGATCAGCCTCAATAGTTCTAACTGGACCATATGGAAGGCTAAGATGGAGGACTTGCTTTATTGCAAGGACCTATATTCTCCAATCTCATGCATATCAAAGAAAATCCAAGGATATGATGATGATGATTGGAAGAAGATGGACCGAAAGGCGGTGGGGTTTATTAGACAATGGTTGGATGATTCTGTGTTCCACCATGTGTCTACTTTAAACCTCACCAAAGGCCTATGGCTAAAATTACAAGGGCTGTATGAGAGGAAGACAGCCGGTAATAAGATATTTCTGATAAGGCGACTTGTGAATCTCAAGTTCAAGGATGGTGGTTCTGTGGCCGAGCATATGAATGAGGTCAGCAATATAGTGAACTAACTCACCTCTATGAAGATGGTCCTGGATGATGAATTGCAGGCTTTACTATTGCTTAGTTCATTGCCTGACAGTTGGGAGACATTGGTGGTGTCTCTAAGTAACTCCGCGCCAGACGGAAAGATATCCATTGAACAGGTAACCAGTTGTCTCTTCAATGAGGAGACAAGGAGGAAGTCTTAGGGGTCTACACAGCAAGAGGCTCTTGTAACACAGGAACGGGGGAGAGGAAAGAACAGGAAGGGCGGGAAGGCCCGAGATAAATCAAGAGGTAAGTCGAGTAACAGAAAAGAGGTTGAATGCTGGAATTGTGGCAAGAAGGGCCACTACAAGCATGAATGTCATGGTAAGAAAAACGACAAGAAAGGAAAAGAGACGGAAGATGAATCAGATTCTACTGCGGTCGCTTCAGATGGCGACATGGTAGTTATTCTTTCTACAGATCACGATGTATGTCTCACGGCTCCGAGTCAGGGCACCAATTGGGTGATAGACTCGGGAGCTTCTTTTCATGCGACTCCACACAAGAACTCCTTCACAAGCTACAAGTCAGGTGACTATGGGACTGTGAAGATGGGAAATTCTGGCGTATCAAAGATCGTGGGAGTCAGTGATATTTGTGTGAAGACCAATGTGGGCTACACATTGGTTCTCAAGGATGTGAGGCATATCCCAGATCTTCGCCACAACTTGATGTAGACGGGAAGGCTTGATGATGATGACTATGAAAGCCGGTTTGCTGGTGGGCGATGGAAGCTCATCAAGGGTTCGTTGATCGTGGCTAGAGGAAAGAAGTGTTGCACCCTGTACAAGGCAAGTGTCAGTATGTGCAAGGGTGGGTTGAACGCACGGAAGATTCGGTATTGGCATGTGGCACGGCGCGTCTAGGCCACATGAGTGAAAAAGGGCTTCGGCTATTAAGCGAGGAAGCAGCTCCTTCCAGACGTGATGTATGCCTCTCAAAACCTGTCTTGATTGTTTATCAGGGAAACAGCATAGAGTTTCATTTATTAAAACTGTTTCTCATGTTAATAAAGTGCATGCATTAGATTTGGTTTATTCTGATGTTTGTGGTCTTATGAGGACAAAAACCTTGGGTGGGGCATTGTATTTTGTTACTTTTATAGATGATGCATCTAGGAAGGTTTGGGTTTATGCTTTGAAATCCAAGGACGAGGTCGTTGGTGTGTTTAAGTTGTTTCATGCTATAGTCGAGAGAGAGACAGGTAGACCATTGAAGTGCATCCGCACTGACAATGGTGGTGAATACATTGGCGACTTTCACGAGTACTGCAAGTCCCAGGGTATACGACATAAACAGACGGTTCCCAAGACCCCCCAGCATAATGGTGTAGCTGAGCGAATGAATCGCACCATTGTTGAGAGAATCAGATGCATGTTATCCCATGCGAAGTTGCCCAAGACATTCTGAGGAGAAGCAATGCGCACAACGGTGTATTTGATAAACAGGTCTCCATCAGCCCCGTTGAATGGAGAAGTACATGAGAAGGTGTGGACTGGACAGGATCCATCGTATAATCATCTCAGTGGTGTTGGATGCAGGACATCCGTTCACATACCAAAGGACGAGAGGTCCAAGCTCGATATGAAGATCAGGCAGTGTGTGTTCTTAGGGTACGGTGATGAAAAATTCAGTTATAGGTTATGGGATCCGACCGAGAAGAAGCTCGTCAGGAGCAGAGATGTGGTTTTCTTTTAAGATCAGTGTATCGAAGACATTGGTAAGCCAAAGAAGAACCAGCCTAGTTTAGGTGAGCTAGAGGACATAGATCCGATTACTCCTCCCGTGATACCTGATGACGGGAGAGTACAACAAGGTGCAGAGGACGAGAGAGTTCCTTCAGAAGATGGACCAGGGGAGCAGCCCCCACTTGATCCACCTGTTGAACCACAAGTGAGGAGGTCATCTAGGGACAGACAGCCGTCCAAGAGGTACTCGCCGCATGAGTACATTATGCTAACCGATGGGGGAGAGCCAGAAGATTATTCTGAGGCCCTAGCCGACGAGCATAAGGGGGAGTGGTTGAAAGCTATGCAAGAGAAGATGGAATCCTTGCATAAGAACCACACCTATGACATGGTGAAATTGCCTAAGGGCAAGAAAGCTCTGAGCAACAAGTGGGTGTTCAGAAAGAAGATTGAGCAGAAGAATTCACAGATGAGGTTCAAGGACAGACTTATGGTGAAAGGTTTTGGTCAGAGAAAAGGTATAGACTTCGAGGAGATATTCTCACCAGTGGTGAAGATGACATCCATACGGGTGTTGCTTGGGTTGGCGGTTAGCATGGATCTGGAGATAGAGCAGTTAGATGTTAAAACTGCCTTTCTCCATGGTGACCTGGAAGAAGAGATCTACATGCACCAACCAGAGGGGTTCGAAGTCAAGGGCAAGGAGCATATGGTGTGTAGGCTGAGGAAGAGCTTGTATGGGCTGAAACAAGCTCCATGGTAATGGTACAAGAAGTTCGACTCATTTATGTTGAAACATGGGTATGACAGAATGGAGTCGGACCACTGTGTGTTCACGCGCAAGTTCTCAGATGGTGATTTCTTAGTTCTGCTATTATACGTTAATGACATGCTCATCATGGGAAAAGACATCAAGAAGATCGACAGGCTGAAACAGGAGTTGGGCAAGTCTTTTGCGATGAAATACTTGGGCTCGGCTAGACAGATCCTAGGAATGGAGATAACCCGTGACAGAAGCAGCAGGAAGCTCTGGCTGTCACAAGAGCGGTATATTGAAAAAGTCCTAGAGCGGTTCAATATGAATGCAGTGAAGCCGGTCAGTACTCCACTAGATGGTCACTTCAGATTGAGCGACAGGCAGTGTCCCAAGACGAATGCAGAAGTGGAAGAGATGTAGAAGATACCCTACGCATCAACGGTAGGAAGTTTGATGTATGCTATGGTATGTACACGCCCAGACATAGCATATGCGGTTGGTGTTGTCAGTCGGTATCTTACCAATCCTGGCAAAGAGCATTGGGCAGCGGTGAAATAGATACTACGATATCTAAGAGGCTCATCCAGGTTGAGCCTATGCTATGGTGACGGTAAACCTGTGTTAGAGGGCTACACAAAGCGCAGATATGGCGGTGATATAGACTCCAGAAAGTCTACATCGGGTTCATGTTCACATTTGCGGGGGAGCGGTTTCTTGGCAGAGCAAGCTATAGAAGGTCGTAGCATTGTCGACGCACGTAGGCCGAATACATCGCATCACGAAGCATGTAAAGAGATGCTTTGGATGAAAAGGTTCCTACAAGAACTTAGCCTAAAGCAGGAGGAGCACGTGGTCTATTGCGATAGTCAGAGTGCTATACACTTGAGCAAGAATCCAAGTCAGCATTCCAAGTCGAAGCACATAGAGATTCGGTATCACTGGATCAGGGATACTTTGGAACAGAAGGTGTTACAGCTTGAGAAGGTCCACACGGATGATAATGGGTCAGATATGATGACCAAGGCCTTGCTTAAGGACAAGTTTGAGGTTTGTAGAAACCTGGCTGGCTTGAAGAAAGTGGATCCCTCCTGGGTCAAAAAGGGGGAGATTTGATGGGTTTTTTTGACCCGTTGTCCTTTCGCAACTGGGATGCGCAAAGTCCTTTCGCAACTAGGATGCGCAAGTCCTTTCGCAACTAGGATGCGCAACTCCTTTCGCAACTAGGATGAGGAAAGGAGTTTCCTAAAACTATAAAAAGGGGTCCCTAGGATTTTTCTACAGATATTGTGTTGATGAGAAAAATACAAGAGGGCTATCAAAGGTGAGAGAGAGGGAGAAAGAGAGAGAGGAAGCTTATAGAAGGGAGGTTCTGCTCGGGGAGGTTTTTCTACTTTGCAATTTATATGTCAGCGCTTCTATGTCCTCATAATCGGTTAGATCTCTTCGTTTTCTCTATTTCTCTTATTGTTCATCCACTCCTGCGTGAGTGAAGAAGGTTGTAAACGTTCTATCTCATAGTGGATTGTTGATCTGGACGAGGTCCCGTGGTTTTTACCTATCTTTGAGGGTTTTCCACGTAAAAATCTCTTGTGTGGTGTGTGATTGATGCTTTGATTTATTTCATTGCTTTATTATCCATAATTCTGGTTTGTTTCGAAAGGCTAAATCCTAAGGTTTGTGCAAGGCATCCCAACAGTTCTTAGGTCAACTGTAGAGTTTATTTGCCATATAACATGTTCATAAGGTAATAGAAGAGACAAATATTAACTTGATGAGAGCATTCTGCGGCCAAAATAAATTTTCCACAGTGGTCATCTAATTCCTACTTTTTCCTACGGCCTGGTCCACTTGAGCTATGGATCTGCCTTCTTTTGGGCTCATATCCTATAATGATCTATAAAATGGATGGACAAAGGTGGGAGTTGAGAAATACATGGTGGTGGGGCTATGTAAATTTCAACCATGAAGATTCCATTGCTTGACTGAAGTGTTGACATATGGAACTTCCTTGGGCTTATCATGATCTAGACAATCGATCCATTCATAGTTTCATACGTAGTCATGAAGACCTAAATCATGTCGTTTAATATACTTAATCAACGAAAAAATAAAAATAAAAAATCAAAGAACTTACCTCAATAATCAAGTAAAGGTTTTCTTCTTGCAACACATCCTCAAAATTTGAAGACACCTATCCCATGAATTAGATATACCCTTTCATGGTGAGCCATGGGCTTAAAAATGAGGCCAATCCACAACTTAGGTGAGCAACAACATAAACAATGGTTAAGGGTAGATGCACATCCATTGAAACCTTTTTTTTTTTTTGTACAGTGGACCCAATGAGATGTGGTTTATACATCTAGGCCATTCATTGTGACTTAGATAAGGGGTCACTTAGATAAGGGGTCACAACAGATTTTAGGCTATTTCAAAACTTAGGTGGGCTCTAACAAATGCTTTTAAATGTTTTAGGCATGATTTGTCATAATTTCATATGGAGAATCTAAAAAAACCAACAACAAGAAGAAAACTTAATGTCTATGGAGAATCCAAAAAAAAAACAAAAAAAACAAAAAAAAAGAAGCAAATTTACTAGAAGGTATGACAGGAACTCTTACAACTTGCAGAGAATCCAATGATCAGATCTTGTCTACGGCCTTACGAGGATTCTGTTGTTTCTTTCTGTCAAGAGAAAACAATCACAAAGTAATAATCATCTTTTCTAAATTAGAACCCATAATAAAAAAACCAGAAATATCAAGCCGAAAAATACCCAATAGAAATTCCATGTTCATTTGATCAGGTTCCATGCAATTTCACACACCTAATTCATCCAAAAATTAGAAACATGCCTTGTATGGACAACAGAAGCTCCTTCCATTCAATCAGTTCCATGGAATTCCATGAGTTCACCAAATACAACAACAGAATAACCATAATGATTTGAAACAACCTGCATAAGATACCGGAAATCAAAGCTTAAAAGAAAATGCAGATTGGTAAAAATATAAATATACTAATGAAAACATGTGCACTTAGAAAACAACACAGGTTATAACAAAACCTCAATTATGAGATGGCTTCTTCTGTTTGAGTCACCAAAAGAGGGGGAAATTGATTCCCTTTTAACAACTTACATAGAAAACTACACTCATAACCAACTCCAGGATGGAAATTTATTTCCTTTTAACAAGATTAGAGAATGATTGAAAGATTAGACCAGAACCAATCTAATGAAAGAGATGATATGACATTCAACCAAAAAATAAAGTGCTAGAAGTGAAATTTCTTTTATTAGAATAATAAATGCATACAAAATATATATAATTTACTATTAAAACCACCTAGACCCAAATGACATGACCTAGACTGATTTTTAATCGGTCCTAAAGTTGAGACTGAACCAATCCCAATTGCTTAATGGGTCCCATAAATGAGACCCAGGATGTATTAACATTGGGTTGGATTCATCAGATACCCATTGACAGCCACACATGCAATTGAGTGCAATATTAGCAACATACCAAGTTGGTGCAAAAACTCTCTTGATTGTACTCATGTCTGGTCTTCTCTAAGCCCAACCATGGAGATGTTTGCATACGTCCCTTTGGCGAGCAATCTCAATTGCGCAGATATGGTGGTCCCCAAAGACTGATTTGTAAGTAGGAAGCTTCTTCACCATTGGATGAGGGACACCCATTTGGATGTATATGTTATTGCCCCAACAATAGGGTTGTTTTGAATCCAACAAGAGCCACAAACAATTCCATCACCAAGCTTAGGCCTGAGAATGGGAATTCTAGAATCAAGAAGTTGTAGAGTTAAAACAAACATGTTCACTTGCTACACAAAAAAAAAAAAAAAAAAAAAAAAAAAAAAAAAAAGAGGTATGTTGTAGGATTTTTTTAAAATGAAGAAACAATATGATCATATGTTGTAGGATTTTCACAACAAAGGTGATGGGTGTTAAGATCGGTATGTATCTTTATGGCCTTACTGAATGCAGGCTTCCTTTTATTATTATTATTATTATTATTATTTATACTTTTATGAGTAAACTGAGAACTTTATTAAAAGAATAAAGAGGGATACAATAGGAGAACCAAAACCAAGCCTTCTATGAGCAAGAACAACAACTAACAGAACACCAAGCTACCCATGCAAAACACCCATAGGCTATAAAAATCGTCTCCTATTGTCAGTATGAAGCTCATTCCTCAAAGCCCTAAGCTTTGCAAGCCCATCCACCCTTAGGCTAAGTTTGAATTGTTGAAGCCAATGGGGCTGGGGAACTCCACAAGAACCACTCCTATACTGTTGCGGACTAAACCCCCACACCAACAAGCCTAGGTTTGCCTAGTGGGCTTTTGTCAAAGTTTGCCTTGAAGAGCCTGAGTGGTGGAGGATTCTTAGTAGACTTTTTTCCAATTACATTACAGCAAAAGCCTAGGAAAAAGGACAGAGATTGGATGGTTAGGAACTTACATTAGATCCAATTGGGTCCCAGTAGAACGAGAACTTATAAAAGTTGTAACAATTCAGAACTATTACTCATGGAAAATCAATTTTTAGAGCAGATAGGTAATTACCATTCTCATTCAATATGGCTTGAGACTATGGATCCACAAAGTCTAAACATCTTGGCTCTTCTATGAGTTGTCTATGAACAAGAAAATTACAATACTCCCACCAAAAGGAAATTACAATATATTACAGGCCTGTCTTGAAGATAAGCATATGCAAAATTTAGGCTAATTCACTCATAGGTGGCCTCATCCAGAAAGTATTGACATTTTAAATAGATTTGCTAGTTGTTGTAGTTGAACATAAATGCCTGCCCTGCTTAGTTTGTTAACCAGCCTGATTTTTGTATATGGTCATCTTCATGATGTGGGCCACTTAAAAAACTGATCAGATGTTGATACACTTCCAGGATGATGCCTACTGCAGAAACCATCCCCCAGTGTTGAGTCTATGATATTAGAAGCAGATACAGAGGAACACGATGACGCAATTCATGAAAAGAGGCAATCTACAGCACATATGCCAACATGGAACAAGTGTGGATTGTTCATCAGGTGGGGACCACTACAAACATGCCATATCCCATAAATAAAAATCAACCATCAATTAGGTGGGCCACATGTACACATTAAATTTAGACAATTACTTTCTTCAACAATCCATTTCTCTTATAGAGGTATAGGCACCTGGTGAGTTGACTCCTCTGATTTTTAGGCTAGGTCATGTTTATGGTGGTTCTGATGAGTGTTCGAGACTTCAATTGCATGTGCCATAATGGCATGTTTTTTACCCAACAGCCTCTTGATGAAAAAATAGCTTGAAACAATTTAAAGAGGAGCATACACTTCGTTGTGACTGCAGCAGTTGTTTCGGCCATGATGGAGGACAATGCCCTGTCAATGTCAGAGAAGCTAATAGATGGAGAGTGACGAGATAAGGAACACAATTAAAATGGAAAAATAAAAAATAAAAAAACAGGAAGGTCCCATTGTTGAGGCCACCCTTCTTCAAGACAGGATGATGGTTTTTACAATTGCAGCAACCAAATCCTGCAATAAAATAAAATAGAAAAAAAAATAATCATACATATAGTATAAATTACACATTAAATTAGAAATTGCACTTGAATTGGCAAGCTAACAGTCTTTTTTATTTTCTTAATTGAGGAAACAAGGTTGTGGAGAACAAAGCAAAGTGTCCAGTTAAAAAATCCATTTGTTAATGCATCCTTATGCCATTCAAGACAACAAAGTTCTGTGCTAATAGATTCATTGAGGACCACTGCATGGTCTATGCATGGATGAAGCCCATGTGGCTACATATTTGGATGATCCAAAGCATTGAAATTGATAAGATGATCTTGAGCATCTGATCAATGGCCTTGAAACAGATGGCTGACGACAAACATGGTTAGGTCAATGATCAACCAAAGTCCAACCAATGTGAATTTATACAATGGCCCATAGAAGAGCACCAAGTAGATGGATGATACAATTGTTACTTGCGCAACCATACAATACCTCGTTTATGGAGTATCAAAGCGGAGGGCTGATAGCATGAACCATTATTGGTCAACGTATTTCCTTGAAGAATTAGCATGAAAATTTCCATTTAAAAAGATAATAAGAAACCACTTCAGTAAAATTATAGAATGCTTCGTCTTCTTGACAATGTATGGATACAAACAGAAAAATGAACTGAGAGTTGCCTATCAAGATGCTAAAGATTGTGAAGAGAGTTAAATCCTCCACAAATATAGCTAGAATTAAAATTCGTATGCTTATATTAACTTCAAGTAATAGGGAAACACAAATGATAAGGGGAAAAAAGTCTCGCCAATGTAGTTCACAAGGAGAGAAGATGCGAGTAATGAATTCAATGCCATGACATCTTTTTATTTTCCTTTGTTAATGGAAGGTATATGCTAAATCATATGCTATTATTTTCCTTTGTTAATGGAAGGTATATGCTAAATCATATGCTATTATTTTCCTTTGTTAATGGAAGGTATATGCTAAATCATATGCTAATCTTCAAAGCCTAGAATTGAATTATGGATCCATGAGTGCTGCACATCTTCCTCTTGAAAAAATAGCTTGAAATTTAGTAGAAAGAGGAGCGTACAAGTTGTTGTGATTGTAGCAGGGGTTGTGGCCATGATGTTGGCAATTCCCTTGTCGATCTTAGAGAAGCTGATGATCAGCTAGGTGAAGAGTTACCAGATAGAGAATGCAACAAAATGGAGAAAATGGGCCTGTTCCATTACTGAGATCACCCCAAGTGGGTCTTCCTAAGGCCAGATGATGGTTATTGAAAATGATCAACTTGACCATTCAATCATGTTCAAGATGCTCACAAAGACTACCATTGTTGCAACCAAATAATACAAGTAATGTCTCATAAACTGAGCATGAATTACGCATATAATTAGAATCGCAATTGCACTAGCAATCTAACATTCATCTTTATTTATTTTTTTATCACGGAAACAAAATAAGTTAAAACAAAGTAAGGTGTATTAGTAAGAGAAATCCAGTAGCTGCGTCATCCTTTGTCATTTCAAATTAAGAACATTTGTGCCAGGGGAGTCCTTCAAGTCCTCTGAATGGACTATACATCGATGAGCCCCACATAGCTGTATGTTTGGATGATCCAAAAAATCCTTCTCGTAGGTACTGATGTGGATGACCACAGTTCAAAAGTCAAACTGACAAGATCATCCTAGCCATTCAATCGAAGGCCTTCAAACCAATGGCTAAAAACAAAAATGGTCAACAGGGGAAAATTCCATGATCGAATATCTGACTGTCCAATCATTGTGAATTTATACGATGGTCCAACAAAGAAGGGTCAACTAAATGGATGATAAATGGGTTCATCCAACCATACAATGATTTGTTCCCCATTTATGGAGCATTGAAATGTGGGGCCTCTAGCATGATTAGCACAGAAAGGTTTTTTTTTTTTTTTTTTTTTTTTTTTTTTTTTTTTTTTTAAAGAAGCAGGTGGAATTCCCCACCTGAATTATATTGACAAGAGAAAATTACAACCTAGCATTTTGGGTGGGCCCCACCTATCATATGGGTGTTATCAGAATTTTTTACCGACACTACCTACAGACATCCTACACTACCCTTTAAAAAAAAAAAAAAAAATTTTTACAGCCACACCAGCTTTCCACCTTACCATACAACCACATATTGCCTCATCAACCTTCCACAAAGAACACTAGGTACCAACCACACAGCAGCCACCAAACACAGAGGCCACAAGCCATCAAGCCCACTAGCCCCAGGATAAAATGAAAACTAAGAAGACAGCAGCTATCCACATTCCCTACCATCCATCAAGCTTATAAACTGCTTGCACCAAGCAAAGCATTTCAACTAGCCACTCAGATGTGCCAACGACAGAGCATCCTGGGACTCCAACACACAATGTGAAGAGATTTCTTAGCAAATGAGAACTCAACAAAATCCAAGTTTTATAGAGCATCAAAACCGATCCTCGAAGATGACATCGCACTGACCACAAGACGTGGCAACAGGAAGGAGAAGATGAATTCACGGCGACTATGACCTCACCATGCTTGGGTAACTAGGGCCTTATAACCCGGACATGCAACTCATTTTGCACTATTTCTCTTTTAAAAAAGGCCCTTTTGTCAAAAAATGGGACACTAGGCAAATGCACCATAATATCAAAAAAAAGCCGGCATCCCAGTTATTTGGATAAGCTTTATGAATCATCTCATGATTTCTTGGCAAACGATCAACCCTCCTTTACCCTGACTGTGGACCGGCTGGCATATCGAAACCATGACTTTGGATTGTAAGTTGCTTAAGATTAGTTACTTATGCCACAAGTAACTTATCTTAGTTTCTACTTATAAAGAACCTACTTAAACAACCTACTTATCAGCTTCTCCTCTCTTTGGTCTCTCCTGATGCCTTTATTCCACAACTTATGAAAAGTAGAAAGCTAAAAAAATTAACTGAAGTGATTAAGTACTTGAAGTAAAACAGTTGCTTATAACTAATCATAAACCAAACTTACTAATCTGAAATAAGTCACTTATCTACCACTGTAAGTAGAAAAAGTAACTTATCTGAAAACGTGAAAAGTGACAACATAAGGATATAATTCATGTGACCACACAAGTAATTGAAGTCTGTCTAATTTCCCCACCAAAAATTTCCAAACGGAACAAATATACTTTGCAAAATCAATTTCAAGGCCAGGAAGTACAACAGATGCAATGCAAGATTTCTTCTATGGTAAATTCATTGGACAATTTCAGTGCTAGTATACATGTAAACTTTTTGCATACACGACTCTCTAGCACTAGAAGTATGACTAAGAGGGGACAATGACTATGTCCCGCAAATATCAACCAAGTGGGGATCAAAGTAGTTATTGACTTGATATTTTTGTTGTGCATTGTGCATGACGCACTAATCCAAAATCAAAAGCACAAAATGGAGGCAATAGAGTTCCATCATTCTTAATCGTATAGAAAATAGATAAAGAAATAAAGAACAAAAAAAATTTATTTTAAAAAATGGTGAGAACTCAGAAAGTGAAAGAATCCCTAGAGTTCTTGAACCCAATCTTATCGAGCTCTCCTTTCTCTGCGAGAAGCTACAAAGTACACTTGGTAAGCTCTCAATTAGCATATCGGATACTATCATCATTACTTCATATTCCAATGCAGGGTAGTTGTAATTCATGTACACATTACATCAACCAAATGATAGTGGTCAATCAGAAGCAAACTTGTTTTAGACTTGGATCATCTTTAATGTTAAATAATGAACAATCAACACGAAATTATAAATTAATTTTCACCGAAAATATGGGTCTTCTTTTCAATTTGTATGAAGAGTATGAAAGCATACTTTGGTCGCTTTCGACATATTTTGAAGGCTTATTTCCGGTTCCAAACTAGCGTACAAGTCATCAATCCATTTCAATTTGAAATGATTGGCTTGAATCTGCTTCTTGGCAAGTTACCATCCATTGAAATTTTTTACTCACTTGAATTTTGTATATTTTATGTTATATATAATAAATCTAGCTTCTTCTTTTTTTCTTTTTTCTTTTTTCATTTTTTAAAGATTCTATAAATCTAGTGTCTTTTAAATTGCTCTCAAAAGTGTTTTTGCACAGAAAAAAAAAAAAAAACACTAAAAAAAGTGTCTGACTCATTTGCTAAAAAAGAGTTCATTTTTCTGCCCATCATCCAAAAAAGACACTATTTTTAAACATTTTAAAAATTATAAATTTTCCAAAAATACCGACTTTGCAATAGAGTTTTGCTGACTATGGCATAAACAATGCTCCTTGGCTTCCAGAAGCAATTTTGATTTACTAACTAAAACACCAAGATGAAAGCCAAATGCAATATGAGAAAACCTATTTTCCTAGTACTAACTAAAACACAAGATGAAAGCCAAATGCAAGTCCAATATCTTTATTCAATCCTAAAATACTCTCTTGCCGCATGCCATGAAAGCTTATGAGCATGCAAGAACCCGATTTAAAGCAAGAGACGATCGCACCAATATAATCAAGAGGGCAATCAATACGGTACAAACGTTCCATAATTTCGGAAAAGTAGGATGATCATAGAGTACAATATCAATTCAAGTTCTTCGGATATGAAAGATGCACATGGCATTTTGAAGAAATTCCAGAAAGATTAATGATTAAAAAAAAAAAAAAAACAGTACATCTATACCCACAACCATATGCTCAAAACTATGATGTGCTAGATTTCAAAAAGGCAAAAGACATTATATAATTTCTTAATGAAATGTACACTTGGAACAATTATCTCACCTAGTAATGCAAGTCCTCGAAGAAAGGGAACAAATACCCAAAAAAAAAAAAAAAAAAAAAAAACAGCAAAACATGAGAATAATATTGTCGAATACAATATTGGACTCAAATTCATTTACCCAAATCAAAAATTAGGGATTTGATTTGATCCCCAAATCAGAAAATTAGGGATTTCGGATTATGATCCCCAAATCGTAAATTTAGGATTTCGATTTATGATCCCCAAATCAAATTTAGGGATTTCAGATTTTGATTCTCAAATTAGAAAATTAAGGATTTCGATTGATCCCGAAATTTGAAAACTAGGGATTTCAGATTTCGATTCCAAAATCTACAATTGGGGATTTTGATTCCCAAATACGGTAATTGAGGATTTTAGAATTCCCATATCAGGAATTGGAAATCTCAAAATCCAATTAGGGATTTCAAAATCAACTCGTCACAATCAAAATTTTGATCAAGGACCTCCGATTCGATTACTCCTAAAAAAATGCTAAAAATATGCCCAAATTGATATGAATAGATAAGGAGAGAGAGAGAGAGAGAGAGAGAGAGAGAGAGAGAGAGAGAGAGATACCGATGTTGCGAGAATGCTCCTTGATGTGGTAACCAAAGAAAAGAAGAAAATAAAAGAGGGAGAGAGAGACAGAGAGAGTGAAGGAGCGGTAGATCGAGTGGAGAGGGAGAGGGGAGGATTCGAGAGTGGAGAGGGAGAGGGAGAGCGAGAGAGAGAGAGATCAAGCGGAGAGGGAGAGGCAGAGGTAGATCAACCGTAGAGAGAGAGAGGCAGAGGTAGAGAGAGAGAGAGAGAGGGAGAGGCGCAGAGAGAGAGAGAAGGAGAGGAGGGAGAGAGAGAGAGGGAGAGGGAGTGGCAGATCGAGAGGAGAGGGAGAGGGAGAGGGAGAGGCGTAGAGAGAGAAAGATAGAGAGAGAGAGAGTCAGCGCGCGACGGGGAGAGGGAAGGGTGAAATGAGATGGAAATCACGTAGATTTTTTTTTTAAATGTTTTAAGGCACCCTTGCCAACAGCCGGTTATACCAGCCGCTAGCAAAAGGTTAACCCAAGGGTCGGCATTTCGTCACTTTCTTGTAGTGTCTAGCGTGAAAGATGATGAATTGGATGATAAGTTCTATGGTGCGTTTGGATACTTAATGGAATTGATAGTGCACCCACCTAATTAATGGATTGGCTTGTTTGGATACTTTATGAATTGACACTTCACCCATCTAATTAATGGATTGACTTATTCTTTGCTGTTATCTTGCCTAATAATTGGATCTTGCACGAGAATTTAAGCCCCGAATGAGCCTAACACAACAAGCGCAATCCCGACCCTGAAAAGATTAATTAGTCGGGACCGGTCCAACCTAGCCTAAAAATGTATCAAATAACTATTTAGTGTCTCAACAGATGAATTGTCTAGATCACTGAAAGATTAGCCTTGCTTGTATGCGATGCTACTCTAAGTGAACATTGGCAAATCAATTTGCACAAAGATTGTGGAGGTGATTGATAGGACACGCATCTACACGCCATGCATGCCAGATCTGTGTCGCTCATGAACTTTGTCCACTGTTGGCATGTCCTCTCTCAAGAGTTTTGGGCTACTCCACTCATGAAGTGTGTTACATCAAATATAGGTTGCTTGTCATGTTATTATGATAATTTATTTTTCTCATGTCTATAGCCCACCTCATGAGTTAGAGACCTATTTTCAGTTAATGGATCTTCATAGTGGACCTTCTTGATCCCACGGATATTACATTTTTGTCAAGAATCATCTCTACAACCTCTTGCTGTACAAATTGGTTAGGCATATCTCTTATATATTTTGTTGAATATTTGGGTGTTATTTGAACCCCAAGCTCAATGATGCAAACTTGGATCCATCACTGGTGTGAAGAAAAAAAAAATACAAAATTTAAGCAGAGTGGTAGAGGGTGGGACTAGTTTCGGGTCAATGGCCCGCTACATGATGGCAACTCTTCAAATCCCAACCAAAGCCACAGCCCATGGACCTGTGACCCCGATCCTCATCCATTTACTAATTGGGTTTGGAATTTTAACACATGGTCCCACCCGTTAACAAATTATTAGACCTGAGCACCACTCCTTTGACCCATTTAGTTTTATTTAAAACCTATTAGTAACTTTTATGAGATTTGGAAATTGAAAACTTCTCTTAATACCTACGTGCATCCTTGAAACTATTGGAAACAAGAGTGAATCAGCCATAGCCTAACTCATATGCTTAATAGCCCTCATTTTCAGGCTAATATTTGTGGCGTGGTCGATATGATTCATTTTTACATAATGCTCTAAAATGATCTTTAAAAATAGATGAATGGTGTAGATATAATAAATACATCACAGTGGGGCCATGTAACTTTGATCTCCTTTGAACCGTTGGTCCAACTCGGAGCTGAAGGAGCGGGTCCTTACTCTTGCTTGGGTGGTAGACTCTCCGGAGTTTCAACTCACCCATAGGTGGTGAAATTCCACCAGCGTGAGTGTGTGGGGGTGTGTGTGTGTGTGTTAAAAAAAAAAAAAAAAAAAAAGAGCTGAAGGAGCGTCAGTGCTCGTCTTCTCAGGACACGTACATACAGTAGCTATATAGTTGGTGTGTGGTACACCAGCCAATCCGCTTCCGAAACCAAAGCATAGTCTAGTAATTACACCTAACTAAGATCAAGTTAGAAGCAGGCCTGGCCAGCTGTCTTGTGGGCCGACCAAATTCATAAGCCCATTGCCAACCGTAATTGAGTGTTGCCCTTAACCCTGGCTGTGCAAAATAAAAATTTTGTATAGACTTCAGATTGACAAGCCCTATCAAATTAGTAAAAAATATGCGCCCATATCAAGTCTGAAGCCCGATTCTTTGTAATATGGTAACACCCAAAAGAAAAGAAGACTTAAAAAGTAGAATCTCAGCCCATTCAGTCCTGTGTCCCTCTCGTTGAAATCTCAGTGATTCTAGCGAAAGTGGAGACTTGACAGTAGAATCTTGGCACAAAACCATCCTATCTCAAGCCCCACTCCTTAAAATCTCTCATGTAGGGATGGTTGTATCTTGCTTTCAATGTTGTGGATCTCATAATGAATGCATTGAATGCATGAGCCAAACCTGACATCCCCTTATCATATTGCCAGTCCACAACCATTCAAAATCTACCACAAATTCATATGGTGAACACTACAAAAAGAAAAAGAAAAAAAAAAAGGAGAGAGACCAGAACCATGCATTTACTTGATGGCTCTTACTAAGTTTTATGTGATTAGGGAATTGAAACCTTTTATTAATACCAACATGCAACCTTAAAGTGCTTTGAAATGAGAGTGATTTAGCCATAGCCAGTCTCATTTTCTTACTCATTTTTAAAAATAAGCCTTGTTTTTAGGTTGAAACTCAAGCACAACCTAATATGGGCTGACCAGAGCCAAGGGCTCATTGCCGGCCATAATTTAGCACTTTGTTAAAGCCTACACGGTGCAAAATGAAGATTTTGAATAGATTAAGGCCTGACAAGCCGAAACAAATCAGTAAAAAATTTGGGCTCATATCCCGTCTCAGGTCCCACTCCTTTGATTCCATCAACACCCGAAAAAAAGATATACTCCACTCTAAATGTAGAATATGTTCCCAAATCCATCTAGTCCCATACCCCACTCCTTGAAATTTCGATGTTCTTAATAAAGGAGGAGACGTGACACTAGAATTTAGGATCAAACCCATCTTGTCTCGGGTCCCACTCCTTAAAATCTCCCTCTCATCTATGGATGGTCATACATCATATTCAATGTTGTGGCTCTCGTAATGAATGCATGAGATTGACTTTCTAGGCATCCACTTATCTTGTTGTTCATCACCTTCAGATGAAATACACATGCCACACCATAGAAAGAGTGGACAACCATTCAAAATCCAACATAAATTCATGTGGTGAACCATGTGAAGGTTGCATCAGCCTATCGGCATCAAATTTTGAATACACGGTGGCCTTTTAGACAAGTTTTTGTTGTGTTCATCACACTTCAGTGGCGTACCTGTCACCACACCTTTAATGTATAAGCTTAATGATCTATCACGAGTAACCAACCCAGAGGAGGATCATATGTGCTTAGACCATTAAACTGCAATCTCACAAACAACTTAAGAGTCATGTCTGGTCCTAATTACCAAGATATGACTGAAAACTTGAAAAGGCCGACCTATTAAGTCCTATATGGGGGGGGGGGAATAGGACTATGCCAAATTAAAAATTAACAGTGGAATTTAAACAAAATAAAAATACTGATAGCACATAAACAATCTCACAATGCTGAATAAATATAGCCTTAAATGTACAAGTATTGAGAGATTGATATAGATGTTGTTCTAAGGACAACCTTACACCAAAAACCAAAGGTTTATGGTAGGACAACCTGATTCCTAGAAAGGTCTGTGTATCAAAAACTTAAACTGATATAGAGGAATAAGTAAATAAATAGAAAGGAAAGAAATCCAATTTATTGCAATATTCCCACACTTGCATAAAAGAAATTACAACATTCTCCACAAATGCAAAAAGGAAATTATTAACATCCACAAAAAGAAATAAACAATCACACCACAAAACAAAAATTATAGTGGTTCGCTTGTGTGTACACCAACTGTTTAGAAAAATAGTCACATAACTACTCCACTCCTAATATCCTCACACAGTGGATATTAGCGTTCACTATGAAAATATGTTTTTCCAGGTTCACCTAAAACCCTCACAATTGTGTCTTTCAAGTGGGCTTACACAATTCGAAAAACCCTACACTCTGAGTTTTCTGGATCACCTTAGACAAACCAAAACAAAGAAATTTTCTGGCACAATCTCAATGAAACCAAAATAAAGAATTTACAAAAACTATAAAATACCTGGATATTCTCTTTTTTATGGAGCCCGGAAGAACCAAATTGGAGTAGAAGTTCAACATAAAAGTTTAATGTCCACACTCACTTATGAAATGGAACTAGATACTAAATTGATTTTAAATTAAATCAAGTTGGGCGAGTTCTATTTGATTTTGACTCTAAGAAAAGGGCAAGTCTTAATCCCTTCTTCAAATATGATTGGAATAAAGAATACGAAATCAAATATAACAAAGCTAAATTAAGAGAATATTAAATGAGCACAATATAGCTTAAAAAGATGGCTAACTTATCTCTCAGAGTGGCGAATTGATTTAGCTTGAATTGAATATAAAACTCTAAAATTCATGCTCTATTTATAGTTGTAGAAATTGCACTCTCGACTGGTCTTGAGGTCGGCACGACTGGTCGTAGGACCAATAGATTTTTGAAATTTTGAGTGCAATATGATAAAGCCGTTCCACGACTAGTCGTAGGTTTTGCTCGACTGGTCGAGTGACCTCCACAACTGGTCAACTCTTATCCATGACTGGTCATATGGAACCACTTTTAGTTGCTGGACTTTGAGTCGAGGCTGCATAACTAGTCGAGCGCAGGTCAAGCACTATTCACACGACCGGTTAAGCAGTCTCCAGGACTGGTCGAGGCTTTAACAAAAATTTCTGAAAATCAATAATAACCTTAAGACTGGTTGAGGAATTCTTGGACTAGTCGAGCCAATGCTAGGACTAGTCGAGCAAAGTCCAAGACTAGTCGAGAAACAGTCAATGCACTTATAAAGTGACTCAATTTAAATTATGTATACAAAATGACCTATCCCATGGTCAATCTAGGGTCATTCATACCTTTTCCATGATGTATGAACATTGAAACTTCTTTTCCTTCAATTGATAGATTTTCTTTGAAGTTCATGATGCTTGAGATCTTGACATTCGTAGAAGCTTGAACTCGAGACTTTTGAAGCTTGAATCTGTGACATATTAAAGCTTGAGCTTGAGGATCAAAGTATAAAAGCTTTTTCTTAACTTGAATGAAGCCTTGAAAAACTTGAACTCTTGAAGCTTGTGAGCTTGAATTCACACTTGATGTTGTACTTGATCATGAACAAGTAATCTTGCATTTGAAGATCTTGAAGGAAAGACCATTGTCCTTGCACTGTCTTGAATATATTGATGTGCTACACAAGACACAGATTCCAAGAGGTTTTGGCACTATAAAATTTGACAATTTATAGGATCTAGAAACAATAGCACTTACAATCTCCCCCTTTGTCAAATTTGTGACAAAACACACTTCATAATAACATGAGCATTATACGCACAAAGAATCATACACCAGTTATCAATATAAATCAGTCAACCTGGTTAAAGAATCATACACCAGTTATAAATAAGCATTAATTAATTCGCATCAATGCCTCTAACAATACTACTCCCCCTCACTTACTCCTCCCCCTTACACAAAGAAGGCTATATGTCTACATGTCCACAATCGACATGCCATATATCATAATCATAAACACCATATATCAAGCATGACAAAATTCTCCCCCCTTTTGTCATAATATGACAAAGGAAGAAATCAATACATAAAACATGATATAAAACACAAGGAAGAATAAGTCGAGCAATAAGGAATAATGGATCAAGATAGCCAAGATATTAACTTTATAAGCAAGTAATGTTCAGGCATAATCAACCAACATCAACAGAGTTCTACAAAATACAATCCCACAAACCGAAAGAAAACTAAGTATCATAAGAGTTATTACAAACCAAGATAAGCAAAAACTAATTAGAACCTGATGAAGGAGCAGGTATGGTAGGATCAAGTTTATGAAGTCCCTTGTTAATGTGCTTAAGATACTTGCACATATACTTGAATATATTGCAAACCATGGGACATATTCATATTCTATACCTTCTCCTCAAGAGAGCGCAACTGCGCATCAAAATTAGATGGTTGATAGTCAGGATCATCTACTGAATCAGACTCGATCTCATCAAAAATATCGTCGATGTTTATGTCATCTGTAGGTAAATCACATTCTTCTTCATTCACTGCAGTAGCTCCTCTAACACCCACATTGACTTGGCCTGCAGCCAACCTCAAATTCATTTGGTTTATATTGGAGTTGTTGAATATTAGGTGTTGAATGAGAGCCTCTCCAACAGGCAGAGCCACTCATAAGTTGGTGGCTAACATAGTCATCAGAGAAGCAAAAGAGATATCACTGTGTCCAGGATGGAGACGGAATTATATAATGCAATGATACATTAAAGAAGGAAGACATACTGAAGTACCAGAGATGATGGAATGAAAAATCTGAACCATGAAAGTAGTGAGTCGGTTTTGTTACCAGAATGAGGATAAACATTCGTAATGAATATCCTATGAAGGACTCTGTATCTAGGTAACAAATACTTTGAAGCAAGCGCATTTCCATTAGTACTCCATTGCGCATCTATCCAGGTATTTTACAGTTTTTGTAAATTCTTTATTTTTATTTCATTTTCAAATGGAGCTAAATGTTCAACATGAAAAGGTCGTTCAACTATTACTTTGCATAACCTTATATCCTACACATAGGAGGGATCATCTTCGAGTGACCGAAGATGATGCCTTATGATAGGTGTCGATCTAGACGATGAAGGACCATGAGAACTTTTCTTTTTCCCTTTACCTTCCATTTGTAACTAGGAAATCAAGGAACCAAGTGGTTGCAAAAGAAGTAGAGTGAGTTTTCTCAAGATCAAATTTTGGCGAAGAAAACTCCAAAAACCACAAAGAAACAAAAAATAAATCACTCAAAAGATGAAAAAGAAGTGATATGAGCTTTAATCTACTAGGAAAATGGAAATAAAACACTAACCTTGAAGAATAAGGAGATGGGTTCGACTGGTTGACCTAGGACCCGTTGGAGAAGAAGCCCAAAATGAAGAAAAATGAATTTTTTTCCCCAAATAAAGGTCAACCCCGCGTTACACGACTGGTCAAGTACCTGCTCGACCGGTCATGACACGACTGGTCAAGCATGTACTCGACTAGCCGTGCACAACCAGAAATGAGCAATTTTCATATAATTTAAAATTTTAAACATAAAGTAACAAATATATATACATTATGATACAGAAATGCATGAATAATCAATTTAAATTGCACATACCAATATCAAATTTCAATTTAGAAAACCTGATTCTGTCAAGTAGTTTTGTGAATATGTCTGCAAGTTGAGTCTCGGTTGGTACGTATTCCAAGGAAATTGTCTTTTCTTCCACTAATTCATGAATCTAGTGATATCTAAAGTCAATGTGCTTGGTTCATGAATGTTGTATTGGATTTTTAGATATATTAATTGTACTGGAATTATCATATTATAAAACAATAGAATCCTGTGCAATTCCGTAATTGCTTAGCATCCTTTTCATCCATACAAGCCGAGTGCTAGCACTACTGCCGCAATGTATTCAGCTTCAGCAGTTGAAAGCGATACGGAACTTTGTTTCTTACTTTGCCAAGAAACTAAATAGTTCCCAACATAGAAACAACCACCACTGGTTGATTTCCTATCATCAATGTTACCAGCCCAATCAGAATCAGTGTAACTAGCTAATTGAACACTAGTATCATGTGGATACCAAAGACCCAGATTTGCAGAGCTTGCAACATATCTCATTATCCGCTTAACAGTAGTTAAACGTGACTCTTTAGAGTCAGATTGTATCTAGCACAAATTCCTATGCTAAATGCAATATCAAGTTTACTTACAGTTAAATAAAGCAAGCTTCTAATCATACTTCAATATAGTTTAGGATTTACACCCTTACCTGTAGAGCCCTTTGAGAGTTTCAAAGTAGTACTCATAGGAGTATCAAAATTTTTTTCATTCTCAAATCCAAAATTTTAAACTAAGTTTAGAGTATATTTGGTTTGAGAAATAAAGAAACCATCAGGTTGCTGTTTAACTTGCAGCCTTAGGAAATAATTCAATTCCCCAACCATGCTCATTTCGAACTTAGATTTCATGAGATCTGCAAACTCAATAGTCATGTTAGCATAGGTAGATCCATAAATTATATCATCAACATAAATTTGCACTATTAAAGTGTGATCATTATATTTCTTAACAAATAAAGTCTTATCAACACTTCCCATTAGAAAATTATGACTTAGCAAAAACTTAGTCAACTTTTCATACCATGCCTTAAGAGCTTGTTTTAAACCGTAGAGAGCCTTTTTTAGGTAATAGACATGATCAGCATTCTTAGGGTCTTCAAAACCCATTGGTTGTTCAACATACACCTCTTCATAAAAATCGCCATTTAAGAAATCACTCTTTACATCCATTTGGTATATTTTGAACTTTCTAAAGTATACAATGGATATAAATAGTTTGATTGATTCAAGACGAGTTATTGGTGCAAAGGTCTCATCATAATCTATGCCCTTAATTTGAGTGTACCCTTGTACAACCAGCCTAGCCTTATTTCTAATGATATTACTAAGTTCATCAGACTTATTTTTGAAAATCCATTTAGTTCTGATAATGTGTTTATCTTTAGGTCTTGGAACAAAAACCAAACATCATTTCTAAAAAATTGATTAAGCTCTTCTTGCATCACAACTATCCAGTTTTCATCAGTAAGAGCTTCTTTTACGTTAGTCGGTTCCATCTGAGATATAAAGTACACGTAATTACACGTAACTTCTAGTTGTCTACGAGTGTGCACACCAGTGAGAGGGTTTCCAAGAATCTGATTAGTTAGATGATCTTTAACATTCCTCAGTTTAGAGTTATTTTGACTTGATGAAGTATCTAGTTTATCAATTAGAAGTGCTTCATCATTTTCTAAACTTGAAACAGGTGTATTCAAGTGATTGTCAATAACCACATTAATAGAATCTTGAATAACACCGGTGCTCTTATTAAGAACCCAATACGCTCGACTATTTAGAGCATACCCTAAAAATATTCCTTCATCACTTTCGGTGTCAAACTTACCCAGATTTTCTCGGTCACGTAAAATGTAGTACTTGCTGCCAAAAACTCGAAAGTATTTGACAGTAGGCTTTTTATCAAACCATATTTTATAAGCCATTTTACAATTTGATTTTCTAGTATAAACACGGTTAATTATATAACACGCAGTATTGACGGCTTTGGCCTAAAGATTTTTAGGGAGCTTCATATTGTTTAACATTACATTTGCCATTTCTTGAAGCACTCTATTTTTTCTTTCTACTATACCATTTTGTTGTGGTGTTTTGAGTGCAGAGAATTCATGTGATATTCTCTGATTACTGTGAAACTTCTCAAAACTGCTATTCTGAAATTCTGATCCATGATCGCTATGAATCTTACAGACTTGAGACACTTTTTTAGTTTGGATATGTCTAAGTACCCTTTTTACTTCATCGAGAGTTTCTGATTTATCTCTTAGGAAGACTACCCAAGTATATCTGGTAAAGTCATCAACAATTACTAGGATGTACTTCTTGCTACCCCAACTCTCCATTCTAGTAGGTCCAATAAGATTCGATAGAGGAGTTCGAGCGGTTTAGATGTGGCATTAGAGTCCATCTTTTTGTGAGTACTCATAGTTTGTTTGCCAATATGGCATTCGCCACATATTTTATCTATTTTCTGTATTTTGGGTAAGCCTCTTACTAACTCTCTTTTGCTCAATCTATACAAGTTGCAGTAGTGTACATGTCCAAGGCGTTTATGCCATAACTCGGTCTCATCGGTATGGACCATGTAATACGATAGATTAGATGAGCTAGAATCACTTACTATGTAGCAGTTTTCAGAAGTTCTACGACCAATTAATATTACAAAACCATGCTTATTTAAAATTTCGCACCATAGGTTGGTAAATTTTATGCTATGATTCTTATCGCATATTTGAAAAATGCTTAATAAGTTATGTTTTAACCCTTCTACATATAAAACATTATCAAATAATGGGAGGTTAAAAAGTTGGACCATACCTTGGCCAACAATCCTGCAGTTGCTACCATCACCGAATGTGACTGAACTATCAATCATGTCTTTAAGATTGGTAAACAGACCTTTATTACCTGTCATGTGTCTAGAGCAACCACTGTCTAGGTACCACTTTGAATGACTTGAAACTTTGAAAGCGGTGCGGGCAACCAAGCAGGTAACCTTAGGAACCCATTTCATTACAGTCTTAGGTTTACGAGTATAGTTGGTCTTTTTATTTTTGTAGTTGATATAAGACCGACCCACTAAGTTAAATTTTAACAGCTCCTTAAGTAAATCAATAATTTTCTCAGCTAAAGGATTATGATTCTGATTTTTATAGTTGATATGGTTGCTTTTAGGTTTTAAGGATTGAAAAGTTTTATCATTTTTAGGATAATTTTGATTTAGGCTTTTTCCTTTTGAGTTTGAAGACTTTCCTTTCACAAACTTAGGATAAGTATTCTTATGTTTGGGAAGAATATTTTTGTTGTAGCCCAATCCAGATCGGTCGCCACATTTTCTAGATCTGGATAATAGTTTTTCTACCTTAGGATCACCTTGGGCATACTTCCATGTGTCTTTTAAACTCAAAAGTGAAGAGATTTCAAGTTTTAGCTTTTCGTTTTCAGATTTTAAGTTTTCAACTTGGGAGTTTTTGAAATCTAAGTCACACTTAGTTTTTTCAAAATAACATGAAATGTGAGATTTTTATAAAACAAGAGAATCAAAATTTTCTCTAAGTTTTGAAAACTTTTCTTTTTGAAGTTTAAGTTTAACAGCAATTTTACAATTTTCCTTGTAAAGGGCATTATAAGCATCTTGAAGATCTTCATTTTCATGATCACTATTCATATTTTCTTCTTGAAATATGGTTTTTACCTATGAAACTTTTACCTACGAAAGTTTTTTTCGTAGGTAAAGATGACTTTTACCGACGAAAATTTTTTTCGTAGGTAAAAAGCCTACTTTTACCGACGAAATTTTATTTCGTAGGTAAAAGCCATCTTTACTTACGAAAATTTTCATAGGCAAAGGGTCTTTTGACTTTTTCAACTTTCAAAAGATCGAAAACTTTACTTTTACCTATGAAATCTAATTTTGTAGGTAAAACCCATATTTACCTATGAAAATATTCGTAGCTAAATGGTGTTTTGAATTTTTCAAAAAAACAAAAAATCCAAAAGTTTACTTTTACCTACGAAATTAAATTTCATAGGTAAAACCCTTATTTACCTGCGAAAATATTCGTAGCGAAAGGGCCTTTTGAATTTTTCAACCAAACCAAAAATCGAAAACTTTCCTTTTACCTACGCAATTTAATTTCATAGGTAAAACCTATCTTTACCTACGACAATATTCATAGCAAAAGGGTCTTCCAAAAGCCACCTTTACCTATGAAATTATGCGTAGCTAAATGGTCATTTGAATTTTTACTTTTACCTACGAAATAAAATTTTGTAGCTAGAAGCCATTTTTACCTACGAAAATATTCGTAGCTAAAGGGTCATTTGAATTTTTCACCCCCTAAAAGCCATCTTTACCTACGAATATATTCGTAGCTAAAGGGTGTTTTTAATTTTTTAAAGAACAAAAATGGAAAACTTTACTTTTACCTACGAAATCTAATTTCGTAGCTAAAAGGGTCATTTGAATTTTTCACCCATACAAAAAAATCGAAAACGTGTTTTGAATTTACTTTTACCTACGAAATTTGATTTCGTAGCTAAAAGCTACCTACGAATATATTCGTAGCTAAAGGATGTTTTTAATTTAAAAAAAAAAACAAAAAATGGAAAATTTTACTTTTACCTATGAAATATAATTTCATAGCTAAAAGCCATTTTTACCTACGAAAATATTCATAGCTAAAGGGTCATTTGAATTTTTCCCAAAGTATCGAAAAACGTGTTTTGAATTTACTTTTACCTACGAAATCAAAATTTTTAGGTAAAACCCAAATTTACCTATGAATATTTTTGTAGCTAAAGGGTCTTTAAATTTTTCAAAAAACACAAAAATCGAAAACCTTACTTTTACCTACGAATTCTAATTTCGTAAGTAAAACCCATCTTTACCTACGCAAATGTTCATAGCTAAAGGATCTTTTGAATATTTAAGAAACCAAAAATCGAAAACCTTACTATCTTTACCTACGAAACTATTCATAGCTAAAGGATCTTTCCAAAAAATTGAAAAGCAAATTTTCGCAGGGTGATGGAAATGGTGGCGGTAAGACTTTTACCAACGAAAATTGTCGTCGGTAAAAGTGTTTTTCCTAAATATTTTTTACGACAGCTAAAACCCGTCAGTACTAATGTAAAAATGTTTTAATTTTTTAATTTTTTTATAGCCTATATATATATAATTAATTAAAAGATAATATTTAAATAATTTGTAATATCACATGAAAAATAATATTGAAAAGTTCAGAAATTTTTAATATGTTTAAGAAAAATTTTGAGAACAAAATAATGCTTTTGAAGAGAAAAATTGGCATTTTGAAATTTTTGAGAAAAAATTTAAAATATGAGAAAATTTTTGAGATTTTGTAAATAAAAATTCAAAATTTGTATTTTAAATATTTTTAAAATATTTTATAATAAAAAATGATATTTATTTAAAAGAGTAAAAAAAATATACCTTTTGAAAAAATAAATGTTAAATTTATTTGTGAAAAATAAATTTACTAAATTGTTAGGCACATCCACTAATTGAACCTTTAATCATTTTTGGACAATCTAATCAATTTAAATTAAAGAGTAAATAACTTCAGATGTTTAAATCAAATTTCACTGAAATTGTTGATCAATCTTGTATGCCCAATATCTTTCTCATATGTAGCCTGATTGAGGCGAGTAACTAGTCAAATTGAGAGTATTGATCAGTAAAATAGAGTGAATGCACCAGACATGTAAAATGGGCCAGATATTCTGGTTAAAATTGTGACCCAACTTACTAACCTCTTTAGAACCTAAGAATTGATGTTAGTAAGTTTTGTGGGCCCCATCATGATGTCTGTCGAACACCAACACCATGGATTTGATGTCTCCCCTTTAGATTATGAGATATCTCAAAAATCATCGGTAAACGAAACTCAAGTGGGCCATACCATTTAAAACTATGTGAAGACATCCTAAAAAATATAAAAGTACATGGTGGGGCCCACATGATTATTGGATGCGGTTGAAACTTGGTCTGACCCCTCGTCCAAGTGGGACACACATAATGAGTGGGTTGGATATGTGAATCACAGTTAGGCAGGCCCAATATATGATTATAAATGTTGTAAGGAAACCTTTCTCCACTACATTTGAGTTACTCGTTACCTTTATTAGAGTAAACTCTGTGGGGTCCACCATTATTTATTTATTTTATCCACTCCATTCATCCATGTTAACAAATAATTTGAAGTCTAGAGAACAAAAAGGAAGCATATCCAAAGCTCAAGTAGACCACACCACAGGAAATAGCGTGATTGAACATATACCATTTAAAATTTCTTGGAGGCCATAAAAGTTTTAGATCAAGCTGATGTTTGTGTTTTCTATTCATTCATATATTTTTGATATTATGAACAACCTTTATCCATTTTTGGACAATCTGATCAGTTCAGATTGAAGAGTAAATAACTTTAGATGTTTAAATCAAAATTCACTCAAATTGTTAATCAATCTTGTTTGCCCAATATATTTCTCATATGCAGTATGATCAAGGCGAGTAACTGATCAAATTGAGGGTAATGATCAGTAGAATAAAGTGGACCAGACATGTAAAATGGGCCGATCATGATGTGTGTCGAACATCAACACCGTGCATTTGATATCTCCCCCTTAGCTTATGAGATATCTAAAAAATCATTCGTTATTTAAACTCAGGTATTATACCATCTAAAACTATGTGAAGATATATTTTTTAGATGTCTTCACATAGTTTTAGATGGTATGGCCCACCTGAGTTTTGTAACGGATGATCGTCAATACCATTATCTAGATCATCGATATTATATGATCCACATCATCAACTAAACCACCACGGATATTATGATCTAGACCATTCCGACCATCAATACAATTATCCATACCATCTAGATTGTTGATGCTATTACCAAGATCATCTTGACCATGAATATTATGATCCAAAGTACAACTGATATTATGATTCAGGCCATTGAAACCATGGGTATTATGATCCAAACGATCTTGACCATCAATAATGTGATTCAAACCATCTAGACCATTGATTGTATGATCTGGACCATTCAAACCATAAATATTCTGGTTTAGACCATCTGCAAAATTGATATTATGATCAAGACAATCTAAACCAACGATTTTATGATCTAAACTATAATCTGTGGATATTATGATCGAGACCATCCAAACTATTGATATTATGATACAGTCCATCCAAAACATTTATATTATGGCTTGTACCATTCATACAGTCTATTTATAATCTAGGCCATTAAGACTGTCAATATTATGGCATGTACCATCCAAAACATCTATATTATGGCCTGTACCATTCATCCAAGCTGATTTTTATTTTTTCCATTCATCTAGCCCTGTATGACCTAATCAACACATTGGATGTCAAATAAACAATACAGTAAGCCTTAAGAGGATTTTAATGATGGATATCCAGCTATTATTGATTTCATATCGTGTGGTGCACCTGAGATTTCTGTGGTGGGGTCCACTACAGATTTTTATTTGCCTCATTCTTTGGCTCATAACGTAAAATGATATCTCAAAATGGATGGACGGTGTGGATATAACAAATACATCATAGTGGGGCCCACAAAACTTGGTGGATGTTGGTCAGTGCTCTATGGGTCCCACCATGATGCATGTGTTTCATCCATGTCGTCCATCCATTTTTACAAATCATATTGGGGCTTGACGCAAAAAATGAGAGGGATATAAATCTCAGGTGGACCACACCACATGAAAACCATAGTGATTGGATATCCACCATTAAAACCCTCCCAAGGCCTACTGTACTTTCTATTTGACATCCAATCTGTTGATTAGGTCATACAGGCCCAGATGAAGGGAAAAAAAATATCAGATTGATCCAAAACTTTATATGGCCCCCAAAAGGTTTTTAAACCTCATTTTTTGTCTCATACCATAAAATGAAATGGAAAAATAGATGGACAGCAGGGACGAAACACATACATCATGGTGGGGCCCACAGGATTTACTCAGTACTCTTGAGAACGGATTGGCTACTCCCCCTGGTACCAGCCAATGGCTAGTGGTTGGTGCTATGTGGCCCCCACCATGATGTATGTCTTTCATCCATGCCGTCCATACATTTTTATGGATTATAAAATATGAGACCAAAAATGAGATATATCCAAATCTCAAGTGGACCACATTACAGGAAACAGTGTTGAATGAGTGTCGACCATTAAAAACATTTTGGTAGCCATAAAAGTTTTAGATCAAGCTGATTTTTGTTTTTTCCCTTCATCTAGTCTTGTATGACCAAATCAACAGATTGGATGTCAAATAAACAGTACAGTAGGCCTTAGGAGGATTTTAATGGTGGATATCCAATCACTATTGTTCTCATGTGGTGTGGACCACCAGAGATTTATATCCCTCTAATTTTTGGCATAAAGCTCTAAAATGATCTTAAAAAATGGATGAACGGAATGGATGAAACACATACATCATGGTAGGGCCCACAGAGCACCGTCCAATTCCCACTCAAAATTGGGCACGCGCTCAAAAAGAGCCGCGCCCAATCCCTCTTCTCTCTCTCTCTCTCTCTCTCTCTCTCTCTCTCTCTCTCTCTCACCCCTACCCTCTGCCCTCTCTCGCCGTGCCCAATCCCTCTGCCATCCCCCCCCCCTCTCTCTCTCTCTCTCTCTCTCTCTCTCTCTCTCTCTCTCTCTCTCTCTCTCTCGTCCCGATCCCAGACTCCCCTATCCCGGAGGCCGTGCGTCTCTCTCTCTCTCGTCGTCCCGAGCCTAGACTCCCCTAGCCCGGAGGCCGTGTGTCGCCCTCCGTCCGATGTCCGACCTCTCTCTCTCTCTCTCTCTCTCTCTCTCTCTCTCTCCCTCTCTCGGATCTGTCGATCCATCGGATTTCTCTTCTTCGGAGGTCAATTTTCTCGTTGATTTTTAACGGTAAGTCTACGATCTTTGATAGTTTCTATTCTCTTCGTTGGATGTTGAGATCTCTCTTTCAAGTATGAGTTTTCTGGGTATTTTCTTCTTGAATCCGTCTCTCTTCTTGAAATATTTGAGTTTTGAGTTTATTTTTCTTATTTGTATGTGATTTATTTGAAGATATTAGGGGTTCATGCCATTTTCTGCTTCTGTTTTCGAGATCTGAAGCTTTTTTCTAGAGAAATTTGAGGGTTTTTTTTTTGCATGATATTAGGGTTTCCATATGGCTCAACGGATGGAAACAACAACCTGGTCGAAAATACTAGCACATGATTAGTACATTATTTCTCTTTCCAATCTATACCAATAACAACCATATCATTGACAGTGTCATCTGTAGTTGGATGGGTCCAACTAGATGGACAGTATAAAATTTTCAGTGATCTAAACTATTGAAATGATTGGCTCAATCTGAATGCATGCCGGAACTCACCAATGCTTAAAGTCTTTGTAGGTGTAATCCCTAAAGTAGAAAAAATAGTGGAAGCCCTCCCAGACCTATACTGTAAAGAAATTGCTTCTTATTTCAGTTTTCAACTAACATATTACAGGCAAACAATGCATACTTTTGAAATAAGTCAAACACTTATGAACAATTTCCCCAAATTAAAATGCAGAGCATGTAATGAATATTAGTGCATGGTTCCATATTGAAATATCTCAAACAAAAAGTATATAAATCCTTGAGTTACAAATATAGATGATCATCCAAACATCTCATCACTATCTAGTCACCATTCCACCATTCTTCACTTCGTCTAGTCACATAGCACATGTAGATCATTGCAATCCCTGTTGTGAGAAAATGCCTAGAAAATGAAATTTATGATTAGACCTTAACCTAAACAGTGATCTTCTAATGCATTCAGTCCAAGTATAAGAACTATAGGCTTCTAATGCATTCAGTCCAAGTATCTTAATGCGTGAAACAAGTGGGGCTAGTAGTTATAAAATCCAAACTTTGTTTTGATACACTCTTCCATAGATGAAAGATGCTCCAAAAATCTTACTCGAAGCTCCTGTCTAACCTCTCGATGGGGCCCAAACTTTGTTTTGATACATAAAGTATATGCTTTTCATCTATGGAAGAGTGAAACAAGTGGGGCTAGTATATAGGCTTCTAATGCATTCAGTCCAAGTATCTTAATGCATGAAAAAAGTGGGGCTAGTAGTTCTGAAATCCAAACTTTGTTTTGATACACTCTTCCATAGATGAAAGATGCTCCAAAAATCTTACTCAAAGCTCCTATCTAACCTCTTGATGGGGCCCAAACTTTGTTTTGATACATAAAGTATAGGCTTTTCATCTATGGAAGAGTGAAACAAGTGGGGCTAGCATAGGCTTCTAATGCATTCAGTCCAAGTATCTTAATGCGTGAAAAAAGTGGGGCTAGTAGTTCTGAAATCCAAACTTTGTTTTGATACACTCTTCCATAAATGAAAGATGCTCCAAAAATCTTACTCGAAGCTCCTGTCTAACATCATGGACAGTATAGAATCACCAATTTTAGATCGTTGAAAATTTTATAACGTCCATCTGTAGTTGGATTGGGCCCACCATGATGTATATTTTTTACATTCTCATGTCCATCCATTTTGGACAACTCATTCGGTGTGATCCAAAAAATGAAGTAGATCCAAATAGCAATAGTCGCAGAAGGAGAGTGACTTTTGCACAATAGCAAAAGCATAATTTTGGACAACAAAAAGTTCAGCTCATAGGAATTTGCGAGAGTCAGTAGTTTAGAAATGCATGTTCTCACTTAGAGTTGCAACCGAGTTCACTTGATCCATAGTCCATCGGAAATTTTAGTTCAATAGCAATGAATTTAGCAATGCATTTCAAATTCTACAAAAATTCCAATGGTATGGACTTCAACAAAATGTTCGATTCAAGCTACAAATTACATTCATTCCAAGAAGTTTAGTTCACAAATGAGTTCCGGTTCACATGATTTGTCGGGAGTTTAGTCTATGAATCAGTTGACAAATTAGATTAGGATCTGCTGCAATCACATGATGCAATCCAGTTCACATGAGTGCATGAATTAGTTTACAAATGAGTGCATGAGAGAAAAGTAACCATTGATTTAGAAAAAAACCATTAATGTGCATCACTTCACAAAAACCTGCAACCCATCACTGCAATCATAGAATAAGTCAATGAATCACTTCACAACCATCCATTGATCTGCATCACTTCACAAGCATGTGTATAACATTAGTTACAAAAGTCTAGGATCCGTTGCAATAAGGAAAAGTCAATCAATTACATAAATGAGTTGATGAATCAAGCTATAAATGAGTGCATGAAGCCCAAGTACTACTCCTACATGTGGTGACAGGTCTGCATTGATGGCTATTAGTTTAGAAATGAGTGCACAAAAGGAAAGTAACCATTGATTTGAAAAAAAAAACCATTGATACAAACCACTTCACAAAACCTGCAACCAAACTCAGCAATCACCAAAAAAGGTTAATCTATGAAACATTTTCCTCCAAAACAAACAAGTGCAAAGGGTTTGGCTGATGTAGTTTACCTCTTGCCTATGTTACATGTTTGTTTTGCTTTGCTTCCCCATGAGGTCAAGCTGTGTGGGCCATACCATGATGTGTGTCAAACATCAACACCATGCATTTGATGGGTCCCCTTTAAATTATGGGATATCCCAAAAATCAGCCGTATACAGAACTCTGGTGGGCCATACCATCTAAACTCATGTGAAGACATGCCTAAAACATATAAAAGCACTTGGTGGGCCTAGTTAGAGATGAACAGTCCTATTAGTGGCTCTCTGGGGCCACCATGATATATTAGCCATCCATCCATTTTGAAAGATTTCTTTAGGGTATGAACTGAAAAAGAAGGTAGAGTGAAGGCTCTAGTTGACCACACCACATGAAGTAATATGGTGACAATGACCCCCCCACCGTTGAAACCTTTTTAAGGCCTACTGTTAAGTTTATTTTTCATCCAACCTATTGATATGGTCACATAGAAGTGAATGAAGGGAAAAATATAAATATTAGCTTGATGACGTCAAGCAGTTTTAAGCAGTAGGCAATCACTCCTCACTATTTATTATAAATAAATATGTTTCTTTATGGACTATTTGATAATTGGAAGCCTACCTCCACTTTTCTTACTTTGTGGAGTCACTGCTTCAAAATCTACATTACATGAGTTAGTAATGACATGGAGCACTTTTCTTCTTTATTGTTTTCTTACAAACTCATTGGTGTGGTTTGAGGGCATTTTTATGTCTTTGTGCTACTGTGGAGCTGATAGTGCACTTGGGGCTATAGCCAGAAGCAACTTTTCTTCTGTATATATTACATATGGAAATCCCAAGTTAGGGGGAAAAATAATAAACTAAGAAAATAAGAAAAAGGAAAGAAAGAAATCCTGGCATTACAAAAGCTGAGGTGCCACCAGGCATTGGAACCATGCTCTGTCATGAGAAATGTAACAACAGCTCTGAGGCGTATAACTCAAAAAGTGGCAATTTTAGTTGTTGATTTCTTTTTCTTTTTCTTTTTCTATGTTGGTTTGAATTTACCCTAGCGCTAGAATTATTCAATCCAAAAACATGCCCTCAACTGAGTTTCATGTCTTATTTGTGGTTCAAATTAATATTTGCTTGTATGTGGGTATGGCTAGTTGTTTTAATCAGCATTATTGCTCTGGTGTCTTTTTTCTCTAAGCACCATGATGTTTCTCAGCTTGTCTTTGTTTTCTTTCTAGTGTCCTTTTTTTTTAAAATATAGATAATCAGCTATCAGATCAGTTTTTTGTGCTGCATTGAAGGGGCCTACTGAAGCTAAGCTAACAATCAGCTATCAGATTAGTTTTTTGTCTTGCATTGACCTCACCTGCAAAGAACAACAAATAATTTTAAAAAAAAAAAGAAAAAAGAAAAAAGAAAAGAACCATTTCAACTCCAATCCAAAAGGAAAATCGAAACATGTTTAGGCTGCATTTGGAAGATACTATTATTTACGAAATAGGGCCTAGAATTTTTTCACAAGAACTGTGAGACCCGACCTGAGTTCTCATGTGTGTATGTGTATGCATAAGTGTGCATTTCGTTCATTTTGGTCCCGCGATCCTACAGGTCGAATCCTGGCGACTCGCGACCCTTGGATTATGTTGCGGTCATCCTTAAGTTTGGTCATATAGACCCAACTCAGATTGACCTGAGATCCATGCCATCATGTCCGTATCGGCGCCGCGATTCTAATGCCGCATCCCATGAGTTAATCCGACGTGTACATCTCAAGTTATGAGCATTTCATCATGTGGCCCACTTTTTATACAAATGCATGTGGACCACCTTAATGGCACAATTTTCCATGTACACAACACACACTACACAATTTTCATGGAATAGACACTACCCACCTAAACACTACCAATAGACCTAATAAGCATAGCACTTTGTTATTGTCAGCATAGGCCATTATAGTTTCTCTAACCAAGGAGAGAGAGGCCATAATTGCCTCCCTACAACTCTCTCTCTCTCTCTCTCTCTCTCTCTCTCTCTCTCTCTTTCTTCTCACTCCTCATTTCTCTCCTTCTTTCTCTCTTGAAAAAAAAATTCAGCAACCTTCTCCCATTTTTCCTCCAATCCAGCCTCATTTCCCCTCTAATCCTCTCAATCTAACCATCTAAATCCAATCTCACCCATGGATATGGATCCCTTGGTGCACTAGGAGCTAGAGGTCCAAGTTTGGAGCAATCTAAGGTGGGTGTACTCATAGAACTTAAGATTTCTAATTTCATGTTCTTAGATCTCATTTTTTTATGGGAAGTGTAGGACCCACCAATCAATGGTGGAGATCCTACATCATCCCTTAGTTGTGGCCAAATGGCCTAATTGATGCATGCATGCTCATGCATGGGGTTTTCCCTCTATAAGCCCCCATTATGAAGGATTACTTAGATTCCATGGCATGATAGGTCATCTAGACCTTAGAATCATGGTTGGGATGGCATCCCAACTATTGATCTTGAATCTAGAACATGCATGTGGTGGACATTTTATGTAACATATGAATAGAAGGAATGTATGGTGTGATTGATGAAAGGGAGGGCCTCAATGTGGAGGAGCCCCTCCTCTTGTGGACGATTCTTTAATTTTTCTTTATGATAGAATCTTGATCTTGCATGTGTATCCCACCTTGTAGGCCAACAAAAATCCAGACCAACCATGGAGCTTGGACGCCCATAGCGATCCATCCTTAGACATGTGGCCCCAAAATCTACCTAAATGGGACACATGCAAGGGGTATTTGATGATGGGGAAGGTCTGGACATTTGTGGGACCCACTGGGGTGGTCCACCACACAAATTCTCCGGCTTAAATCCCATGGAAAACAATGTTTATTTTTTAATCCTTTCTATTATATGTTGCTGTCCAGAATTGCATGGAGAGATTTTTGAGCCATTTTGGGGCCCAATTTTTGGACATTTGATAAGGATATTTATACCATCTAATACATGATTCTGAAAGTTTCATATCCCACCTAAAAGTCTACCAAATGTCAGCCCCAACTGACCCTTTTTGGACCTTCAAAAGAGCGAGCCAACATGGGTGATCAACCAGATTTTTGCTACATATGTTGTTGTCCAAATCTGCCTAGACAGATTTTTAGGCCATCTTGGGGCCTGATTTATGGATCTTTGGTGGGAATACTGAAACAAAATAATATATAATTCTTGTAACCTTATCACCCATTTACAACCATACCGAATTTTAGCCCCATCTGACCTTCATTGGGGTCCCAAAGGTAGGTCCAAGTGAGGTGGACAGTCTGAATTTTCTGCACTGTTCCAGCAACATTTCACCCTAGACAGGTTGGAATTCTGAAATTTATTTGAATACTTTTGGGTGTCTAAAAATTCTAAAAATTTATAGGGAAGTATTTCATCCATGTTGGGACCCACCTACAAAATTTGGGAGCCAATGGACACCTGTGCGCACCATGATGGTGGCTGAACCGGCCCACTATAATATGGTGTCCAGATCAGTCCGATTTTCAGGACAAATTGTTTTATGTGAATTAATTAAAATATTTATAGGTGTCTGAAAATTCTAAAATTGTGGAGGTGTGGTACACCCATGTTAGGATCTACCTACCAAATTTCAGGGCCAATGGACCCCTGTGTACACTGAGGCGAGGGCCGAACTGGCCTACCACTTTGAGACATCCAGGCCTGTCCGATTTTCTGGACAGACTATTTTGTTTAAATTAATTAAAATACTTAAGAATATCAAAAAAATTTTAAAATTTTTTGGAGGTTTGGACCATCTATGAAAGTGTCACCCTACAAAATTTCAGACCCAACGGACATTTGAGCTGATCTTGGTGCTGCTGGGAGTGGCCCACTAGGCAGGGACACCTAGGCTGGGGCGTCCAGCCTACTTCGTGGGCCCACCTTAATGTGTTGTATATCCCACCACCCATCCATGTGTGGTCCTTAGGGGATTGATCATTGTCCCTTTTTGGTATTCAATTGGGGCCCACTGGGTAGATTTTTGGGCCTGATACCCTAGGCTCATAGGACTACCTACACATGGAACGCCCCTACCTTGGGCTGTTGGGCCTACATTCTAATGGCATGGCCCACTTGAAGTAAGTGTTGCATATTCCCCCCTTCTTATCTGGTGGGACCCACTATAATATGTGTGGGTCACTATGGGTCAGTAACCCATTTGAATTAAATAAATTTATGGACTTCAGCAGGCCCAAGAAGTGGGTGAGCTGGAATTCCAGCAAGGGGCCTAAATTTGTGCATAGTTGATCTTTTGGAGCCATGGCGGCCCATCAGATTTAAGGGAGTATTGCACACACTCCTTTCCCTCATTCGTTAGACATTTTGGGATTAATTAGTGCCCCTTGAGGTCCACCTTTGTGGTGGTTCATGGGCTAGCCTTAACCAGAATTTGTTTATAGCTTTATAGGCCCAATGGCCTGAAAACCTATCCCTTGAGTCTAAGATTGTGCAAGGGCTGACCTTATTGATTCACGGGCCCAATGGGCCGTTTACAAGCTGATCATGTGTATTTATTAGCCTTGATGTCCTCATAAAATGCTTAATTGTGGGCTGACTTGCAAGGCGCACATAAATGTATATTGTGGAGGACCTTGCTAAGTCTTTGGGCTGGTGTGGCAATGCCCACACTGTCAGTATAGGCCTTGCCCATGTATATTCTTTGGTTTACAGGTTGCCTTCAAGTCCACCATAATGTATGAATTGGATGGCTTTTGTTTAGGTCATTTCTTTCGGGCCTATTATGTGATATATTATATGCATGTTTGTGTTAGCAAGTGGGCCTTGTGGACTTAGTTCTTTTGGATAGGCCCATTGATCTTGGGCCTATACTCTCCTATCTATTGTGATGGGTTTAGGGGCAATAATACACAAGAAGTTGGGCCCTTGGCTACCCACTAAACTGACCCTGTACTTGGGCCAAAAGTGAGGCCCAACTCACTTGTGTTAAATGTAAAACTTGCCCATGTAAATGAATTACTGGGCTACCCATGAAACTCACCACAACATGTGGAATTATGACCTTTGTGGTTGGGCCCAAACCTTACTTGAGGGCCCACTATATGGCCTAATATGGTAGGCCTAAGCAATGCTTGGGCTTTAGACCTTACATTATATGAGTAGTGGCGGGCTACCTCTTGGAAACCAATTAAGGTTGGATGTCCTCCTGGGTGATCCTAAGGTAGGCCCATAGGTTTCTCTATGGATGGTTAAAGGCCCACCATAGACCCTAGGCCATTTGTTTAAGGCTCCATGTGTATGTATGTGGAACCTACCTTAACGCATGATTGGTCCACGCCATTCAAGCCTTGGATCGCCCGATTATGGAAGCACTCTCTACCTTAGGTTGCTGCTCGACTCACAACCTAGTAACAGGCACACTTGATCTTTTCATGATATATACACACTCTCCATCTGGTGGGGTCCCCCAGTAAGTATAGTTAGCCTTCATGAGATTATTCCCACATAGTTAAGTAATTTTTGGACTTAGCAGACCCAGGAAGTCAAACAGGCCAAAAGTTTATCAAAGGACCTTAAATGTACATTGTTATAGTTGAGACTTTAGTTCGCTGTGGGGCCCACCATATTGAGAACTTGTGTACGTGTTACATGCTTATGTTTTCTTATAATCTTTGGACTTAATCAGTGCATTCTTTTGTGCCACCTTTAGTGATCACATGAGGACCCCATCTTAGATTAGATTTTTGGGACATCCCTTAGGGCTAAAGTGGGCTGGGACGTCTTAGCTTGGCCCAACCATACATTGGGCCGACTTCCACCATTTTGATGGACTTGTGGGCTGAGGTAAGGATAGTATTGGGCTCTTGGTTGCCCACTTAAATCGCTAATTATTGGGCTGATGTAGTGGGGCCCTTTTCATCCAAACTTAAACTTATTTAGTCGTATATTGTGTACGCAGGCTGCTCACCAAGTC
Source organism: Magnolia changhungtana (assembly GCA_030180095.1). Classification (NCBI taxonomy): domain Eukaryota; kingdom Viridiplantae; phylum Streptophyta; class Magnoliopsida; order Magnoliales; family Magnoliaceae; genus Magnolia; species Magnolia changhungtana. The sequence continues at coordinate 260,018 of JASAUF010000518.1, read as the reverse complement.
CAACTCAATGCATGGATTCTATGACCATTGGGAATTAAGCATTGGGCCTTAATTCTCCTCTTAGGGCCCATGTTGTTAAAATTGGTATTATATCTTTTTAGGGCCTATTTTGAGGGATATATGTATGTGGTTACCTGTGTTCTTATCTTGAATGTAGGCCTTGGGCCTTGTATCCATATAGTTCGTGGTTGAGATGCCTCTTGGGGAATGGTGGTTAAATGTCCCCATTATAGACCCCTCTAGGCCTGATTGTATCTAAATGTGATTAGATGCTCATCTTAAACTCTTGCTAGACTCACTTCTGTGTTACTTAGACACGTAATTGTATGTTTAGTCTCGTGGGCTACCCAGGTAAATGGGCTCCCACTAGAGGTGGGATTTCTTATGGATATTGTCTAAATACCTAGTCTTGGTCCCTTCTTAGATAGGAAGAGTGTACTACTTTGTATATCGTCGTATAATGCATCTAGACCCATCTTCATGGCCCATGTGCATCATTATATGCTTGGATGACACTGTATGTGTGGTTATGATTGTGCCATTGGGCATTGCATGTTGCATTCCTGAGGGACGTAGTATTCCCTCTGGAGCACATTGGATGCTTGGAATTGATGCATATGTGATTGTGTGATTCATGCATTTGGCATTGCATAACATATGAGCATTATTGCCCTTGCTTCATCAGGGTTGTAGCCTCAAAAAATACATCGTGGATGGCCATTTTTAGACACCAAAAATGTTACTTGAGCATACCAGGTGCATAGGATGCCCATGGGTGAAATTCTCAAAACTTTCATGGTACCAAGGATCTGCTCCAACGGCTTGACCGGGTGGAATATATGAGTGCATGAGGGCCTCATACCATTAAGCCGAGACTCCCACTATCGTGTAGTCAGTTAGATAGGGGTGTGGCCTTACTTGCCTGATGTAAGGGGGCATTGCTAGGCTAAGTCTTACCAGCTCGTGAATGGGTCCACTACCTTCAGGCCTTGCTGGTGATTGGTTGTCCACAGGCAGGGTAGTGAGGTCTCTTATGCTCATTTGACTGTGCGGGGTCTGTAGAGCGGTAGTCATCCAGCAGTGTAATGGACCCCGGTGATTTTCTTATGATGGAAATGTACTTGATATGTGGATTAGATATGAGCACTGACATTACTTCGCATTGCATTTACGTCGGCTGTGTAAGCCTCATATTGCATTGTAGTACTCATTACATTACAATACTCATTGCATTACAGTACTCATCGCATTATAGTACTCACTGCATTATAGTACTCATTGCATTATATAGCCTTGGTATGGCTTCCTGCATTATCGTATTGCCTTAGTATAACTTCTTTCAATCATGATAGCCTTGGTAAGGCTAGTGGTATTGGTATTGATCACGACTCCCTTCTGCATTCTCTATCTTCTTCTGAGCACCATTGTCACACACTTTCACCACCTTCTAAGCTTTCTTTAAGCTTATGCACGATTGATGCGTGCAGGAGATTCTAGGCAGGCGTCGTAGTGGCAGAGTTTGGATTAGAGCTGAGCTTAAGGACCCAGTGTTGCAGACTTCCTTTCATCCTTCTATTATCTTATGTATGTCCTTTTGGACCTTATGGATACTTGTAAAAGTTCAAATTCTTAGTGGATTTTATGATGTGTGTCTTTGTTATTCTAAGATTTACTTGCCGTGATCTTGGGTATGCTCGTATTGGTAATGATTATACTATCATGAAAATCCTCCTTGTAGGATCCCAGGAACGGAACCTGCCTCAGGAGCCGAGAATGGGGTAATACGGAGACTGTTGCAGCCAGAACCGACTATCGGGTTCTTTGTGAGTCCGGTTACCGAGTCTGGGGCGTGACAAGAACACTCTTGCAAGTAGGCTTAAATAGGTTCCTCCTTTTTCTTTGTGAAAGATACTATTATTTGCGAAATAGGGCCTAAAGAATAGGTTTCTTCTTTTCCTTCTAAATCTCTTGTAACTCCTTTGGAATAATTAGATAATTACTTTGGTGCAAGCAGGACATGGAATTACTCAGGCATGATTTTGGGGTATGTCGATTGTTTTTTTTTTTGGTGCAGGATTCTTCTGGTATCTTTTGGGATAATGACAGTTTAGCAACTCTATTGGCTTTGGAATTAAAAGCAGATCTTCTTGTTCTGTTGAGTGATGTGGCCGGCCTATATAGTGCTCCTCCTAGTGAAGCTCATTCAAAGCTTATATATACATATGTAAAAGAGACACACCAAGGGACGATAACATTTGGAGACAAATCGAGGGTAGGAAGAGGGGGTATGACTGCTAAAGTAAAAGTCGTTGTTTCTGCAGGCAGTTTAGGGACCCCTGTTGTTATTACCAGGTACTTGTCTACATTTTATTCTTTTCAATATAGGACAGTATCCTTTTTGGTACTTTTGACATGCGCTTAAGCTTTTAGCTTTTAATTATATAGCTGTGTTTCAAAGTTTTTAATCAATCAGAAAAAGGAAACTTCCAAGGAAACAACTAATCTGGGACATTTGGTAAAAAACAGCAGAAAGAAAATGTCAAGTTGAAATGTTAGCATCAAATCAATCTCTAGTCAAATGTTTCACTTAACTACATTAGGCAGCAAACTGAAGTTCTTAGCTACTGTTGTATTCTGTCATTTACCTAGCTGAACTCTATTTCATTTTCCATCTCTTTTGAAGTGGTTTTGGTACTGATAACATCATAAAAGTAATTCAAGGAAAACGTGTCGGCACTCTCTTTCATCAGCATGCAATTTTAGGGTGTCCACGTAAACAAGTTAGTGCCCGAGAGATGGCAGTTGCAGCAAGGGAATGTTCAAGGCGACTTCAGGTAACGTCACATTATTTCCCTTGATAACGAGGGTTGCATTCTTGTGTTTTAAAATTTCCCCTTTCTTTTTCTGCATTTTTTGGTAGCTATTACATGTGTAACTCTTTAAAGTTTAAGCATGTCCCTTCTTTTAACTCCTAAATGTATAAAGCATGCTGTCTTTTTTTTGTTCTTGGAGAAAGTGATTCTCATTGTCTGAGTGTGAAATATGCAATTTTTTTTCATTGCAGGGCCTATCTTCGCAAGACCGAAGAAAATTTTTACTGGACATTGCTGATGCCCAGAATGGTTATAATCTAGATTAGCTCATGTCCTTCTTCTTTTTTGCACTAGCCGCCGTTCTCTTTAAAATTCTCAAGTGTAGCTTTGTATCCAGATTGCAGATGGGCTCGTATTAGATAAGACATCATGTCCCTTAGGCGTTCTCCTGATTGTTTTTGAGTCTCGACCTGATGCACTTGTTCATGTATGAAGATATGACTTGTTTTCAGTAGTTGAGCACTATAAGAATCCCACTCTCCCAAAAATTCTTCCATATGCTCCCAATTGAGCTTTTTATTGTTTGTGTTCCCTTCTAAAAACATTTATTATTTATCTTTTGGCATGCTCTGTGCTTATTATAACTTGTAGGTTGAATAAGAGTTCAGACATGCACAGTGAATAATTGTGAACCAGGACATTGCTGATGCCCATAATGGTAATTGAAGGCTTGAAACAGCAAATCCCCAATAAAACTGTTTACTATTAGCAAAAATTCAAATTAGATGTGGTTTAGTGAATAGTTTAGGATTAGTGAAAACTAAACATCTATATGGATTTCTCAATTAAATGAAACACATCTTTACTTAAAGGAAAATGACCCAACTAGCTAAACCCCCAAAAGAAAAACTTGTTATTATTAGCCAAAAAATCTAATTAGAAGAGGTTTGTCAAACAATTTAGGATTAGCAAATTTCAAAATCTATATGGATTTGTCAATTAAATGAAAGATATTTGGAAAAAAAAAAAAAAAAAAAAAAACCTTATATAAGATAAGATAAAATAGCTAAACTCCAAAAGAAATTTTTTGCCATTAGAACAAACCTAATTAGAGGCAGTTTATTGAACGATTTAGGATTAAAGAAAATTCAACATCTATCTGGATTTCTCAATTAAATGAAACATATACGTAAAGGAAAAAGACCCACCTTGTATAAGATGAGATAAGAATTGTAATCTGAGGATTTTCAAGTACAAAATCTAGAAAAACCAGGTTCTATGAAAGAAGTAAAATACCTTGTTTTCTTTGATTGAAAACAAGGCCAAAGCATCTATCTGTTCAAAAGAGAAAAGCCAAAAAAAAAAAAAAAATCAAAGCGGTACAGCATCCAGTACTTTCATAGCAACACAGAATAAAAGGGGAAAAGGAAAACTCCTTTTACCAGTCTTTCATCTCTTGGAAAATGGAGCTCAAAAATAATCTTTTAAAACAAGACAAACCACTTTGTAGTAAGAATCCAATCTCGAAAACATCACTACAAAACCAGAAAAATCCACCTCTAAACTGCAAAAGCACAAATTACCATCATTACTATTTATAGAAGATTCTAAACATGTTTATTTATTTTTCTCAAACAAAAGAATCCATGGCTTCTAACTGTGGATTAAATGCACCAATCAACTATTTATATAATCAAATCAGTATAATTTTTGGTATATGCTTCACCTAAATTTTGGCTAAAAATTTGAATGGTTTAATTTTAGTTCTATGGTACATGTGCAATGTCATATTGGTTGTGTATTAACTATTGTTCTATCGAAGTTTTTTGTGTGTGTGTGTGTAGTTGTGTTTAACAGAGAGGATGTGGCCCAATTTCCCATGCTCAAATGGACCAACCAATATGCCACAGTTCAGGCTGGGTGGTTTTGAGAGTGGCAGGTCTTGCTAATGGTTGGGTGGCAAGTAATATGTTTGTTGTTATCTTCCAAAAAAAAAACCGCGATTCAGGTAACTATGGGCATATGGGTGATGCAAGGTTCTATAGCTATTATGTTTCCTTATGGGGCAGTTGTTTGAAGGTCGGGGAAAGCAGATTTTTTATATTGTGTCTTTTTGCTATTCTTTCCAGCATTCATAAAGAGAGGAGCCATCCCCATTTCCAAGACAGTCAAAGTCTTCCCATCAATCAAGTGTTTGGTGAAATAATAAGATCCCTTGTAAGTTGGGCTATTGTAGGGAATTAGAGGCATTGAAAATAAGGAGCTTGAACTACTGGAATATAATGCCATCTCAGGTGGAGATGGTCTGTTCAAGGAACTGTAATGCAACAAGCACAATGAGCCTGTAGTCATTGGCTCATTATTAGTTTTATGACACATATAAGTGCCATTTTTTCTTATTGTAATGAAATTTCATGCATGCTGCTAGTATATTCCTTTCTTTTACTTTGTTTAAGAATATAAGATGTATTTGTAGTAGATGTTGTACTTATTTATACATTTAGCATATATGTGATTGCAAAAGGTATTATCATCACATCTTCACTTCTACTAATTCTTGTTGTTTTTACTTGGTTATTTTCATCTGTAGTCAGCATTTTCATCTATAGTTCTCAAACACTTGAGGTGAGACAGGGCTTTGCTCCCAGGAGGATTCGTCTACAAATTTCTCATACTCCCAGCAAGGGCAGTGAGTTAAGCAGGGACATAGAATGCTATGAGCCACAAATGGCTTGTACTACTAGCAAGGATAGTGAGTTGAACAGGGACAGAATGCCGTGAGGATGAAATGGTAATATCTAAGGTGAGATATTGTCCTGATTAACTCATTAAAAGGAGAATTAAGGTAGTGTTTGAATGTACCTTCAAATCATGGTTGAAGGGGGCCAGTTACATCCTGTGTATGTTGAGGATGGATAAGTTTGCGCTAGTTGAAAAAAAAGGGGACCGGTTTGGTCATTATTGAGGATGGACCTTTTGTCATTTCTTTTCAATTGCCCTTCTCTTGTTGTAGAAGGGTGGGTCACAAATAAAGCAGAACAACCATTTTTAGGCAATGACTCGGGTGGGCCAAGAGCTTAAAAATAAACATAGACAGAAAATGCTTACAATGAATGTTTATGAGTACTTGGTAATTTTAGAGTGCTTGGTTAAGGTTTGGGCTGAAAGTACGAGTGCTGGAGCTGACGCTTTCGAAGTCCAAACTCATTCTTTTGAAAAATAGAAAAATGAGAATATTAGTAAATATGAATTTTCTTGTTAAGAAGAAAATGGAAGATGGATTGAAAAAACATAAAAGAGATTTATTTCTTTTATTCTTCTTGACTTCAAGAGAGAGAGACGGAGAGGTGAGAGTGGGGAAATCGAGGGAGAGAGTGAGGGAATGAAGTGGCCGCGTGAGATTTGAATATATCTCATTTCCCCTTATTTAATTATATAAGGTTTTTACATTTTATTTAATTAGTATCCACATTGTAGATAACGTTTCCTTTATTCTCTCTGGTAACAACTAGTTTTTCTAATATTGTTTGTATGTTGGGTTATTTGTGCATTGGCTGAGATGTCTTCTTTTTTTTGGTCTGCTATCAGGAATGGAATGTATGTTCGAGTTCATGGTCAGTTGAAAGGGCTTCAAGGAAAACAACATGTTGTTCCCTTCTTGATTCGGTATGCATTGACCTTTTTGTCAATTTCATGTGCTTCCAAATAGTCACCTATATAGCAATGCACTGTTCTATGTGCATTTTCAAGTCATATTGCAAGTTAGTGGTTGATCCAAGTGAAGTTTCTTTTTTATTATCAACGAAGTGACACTTGCGCCTTTTGTTAGTAGCCAAGTATGTCTTTAATCGTGTTAGTAGCCATAACCTTATTTCATATCAATTACCATGTAAGATACACAATGTGAGGTTAATGTGTCCAATTGATAGCCGTGTTTATGAATTTGCTCGAAATTAATGGAGCAGACCCGGATGTGCGTCGGAGCTATCCGGATGAGCAGGGGTCCTTGGAAGGTGGGAACCGCGATTATGACCATGATGAAGCTGTCCATTTCCTATGGACAGCATTGGAAGGCCTGGCCATTTGGACAGGCCGTGTTTATGTATTTGGTCAAAATTAATGGAGCAGTCTCGAATGTGCGTCGGAGCTATCCGAATGAGCGGGGGTCTCTAGAAGGTAGGAACCGCTGTTATGACCATGATGAAGCTGTCCATTTCCTATTGGCAGTATTGGAGGGGCCTGACCATTTAGACAGGCCGTATTTATATATTTGGTAAAAATTAATGGAGCAGACCCGGATGTGCGTCGGAGCTATCCGGATGAGCGGGAGTCCCTGAAAGGTGGGAACCGCTATTATGACCATGATGAAGCTGTCCATTTCCTATGGACAACATTGGAGGGGCCTGACCATTTGGACAGGTCGTGTTTATGTATTTGCTTAAAATTAATGGAGCAGACCTGGATGTGCATCGTCGCTATCTGAATGGGGGGGTCCCTGGAAGGTGGAACCGTTGTTATGACCATGATGAAGCTGCCTATTTCCTATGGACAATATTGGAGGGGCCTGACCATTTGGACAGGCTGTGTTTATGTATTTGCTCAAAATTAATGGAGCAGACCCGGATGTTCGTTAGAGCTATTCGGATGAGCGGGGGTCCCTAGAAGGTGGGAACCACTGTTATGACCATGATGAAGCTGTCCATTTTCTGTTGACAACATTTGAGGAGCCTGGCCATTTGGACAGGCCGTGTTTATATCTGTATTTGCAGGGACCACACCCTTAACCTAAACCACACCCTAAACCTATAACCTATAACCTAAACCTATACTTATAACCTAAACCTATTCTCAAATCCCAAAACCTATAACCTAAACCTAAACCTAAACATATAACCCATAACCTAAGCCTATACCTAAACCTAAACCTATAACTTAAGCCTAAACCTATAACCTATAACTTAAACTTAAACCAACCTAAACCCGAACCTAAACCTATATAACCTAAACCTAAACCTAAACCCTATAACTTAAACTTAAACCTATAACCTAAACTTAAACCTATAACCTAAACTTAAACTTAAACCTAAACCACACCCTAAACCTATAACCTATAACCTAAACCTACACTTATAACCTAAACCTAAACCTATAACCTAAACATATAACCTTAACCTAAACATAAAACCTAAACCTAAACCTATACTTATAACCTAAAACTATTCTCAAATCCCAAAACCTATAACCTATAACCTAAACCTTAACTTAAACCTAAACCTAAAACTCAAATGTAAACCCGATCTCGAACCCAAACACGATTTCCTAAACCTAAACCTTAACCTATTCTCAAATCCCTAACCTAAACCTACACCTAATCCTAATCTAAACTCCCTAACCTAAATATAAACCTATACTTGAAAACCTAAACCTAAACCCAAATGTATTCTCAAATCCCTAAATGTAAACCTACACCTAATCCTAATCACAACTCCCTAAACTTAAACTTGAAAACCCTAACCTAAACCCGATCCTAAACCCGAACCCGATTTCCTAAACCTAAACCTTAACCTATTCTCAATTCCTAAATCTATAACCTATAACCTATAACCTAAACCTAAACATAAACCTTAACCAAAACCAATAACCTAAACCTTATACCTATAACCTAAACTTATAACCTTAACTTAAACCTAAAGCAAAAACCTTAACCTAAACCTAAACCTAAACCTAAACCTAAATGTATTCTCAAATCAAACCTAAACCTACACCTAATCCTAATCTCAACTCCCTAACCTAAACCTAAACTTAAACCTAAACCCGATCCAGAACTGAACCCGATTTCCTAAACCTAAACTTATAACCTAAGCCTAAACCTATTCTAAATTCTCAAAACTTATAACCTAAACCTAAACCTATATAACCTTAACCTAAACCTAAAACTTAACCTATAACCTAAACCTTAACCTATAACCTAAACTCAATTTCCTAAATCGTAACCTATAACCTAACCTAAACCTAAACCTATAACCCGAACCCGATTTCTAAACCTAAACCTTAATTTATTCTCAAATCCCTAAACTTAAACCTACACCTAATCCTAATCTCAACTCCCTAACCTAAACCTAAACCTAAACTTGAAAACCCAAACCTAAACCCGATCCACGAACCCGAACCCGATTTCCTAAACCTAAACTTATAACCTTAACCTAAACCTATTCTTAAATCTCAAAACCTATAACCTAAACGTAAACCTATATAACCCTAACCTAAACCTTAAACTTAACCTATAACCTAAACGTTAACCTATAACCTTAACTTATAACCTAAACCTATAACCTAAACTCGATTTTGTAAACCTTAACCTATAACCTAACCTAAACCTAAACCTATAACCCAAACCCGATTTCCTAAACTTAAACCTTAACGTATTCTCAAATCCCTAAACCTAAACCTACACCTAATCCTAATCTCAACTCCCTAACCTAAACCTAAACCTAAACTTGAAAACCCAAACCTAAACCCGAACCCGAACCCACACCCGATTTCCTAAACCTAAACCTTAACCTATTCTCAATTCCTACTACTATAACCTATAACCCAAACCTAAAACCTAAACCTAAACCTAAACTTAAAACCTAAAAGTGTTCTCAAATCCTAAACCTAAACCTACACCTACACCTAATCCTAATCTCAACTCCTAACCTAAACCTAAACCTAAACTTGAAAACCCAAACCTAAACCCGATCCCGAACTCGAACCCGAACCCGATTTTTAAACCTAAACCTTAACCTATTCTCAATTCCCTATACCTATAACCTATAACTAACCTATAACCTTAACCTAAAACCTAAACCATTTCCTAAACCTAAAACCTAAATGCGTTCTCAAATCCCTAAACCTAAACCTCGCACCTAATCCTAATCTCAACTCCCTAACCTAAACCTAAACCTAAACCTAAACTTGAAAACCAAAACCTAAACCCGATCCCGAACACGAACCCGATTTCCTAAACCTAAACCTTAACCTATCCTCACCTCCCTACAACTATAACCTATAACCTACCTATAACCTAAACCTATAACCTAAACCAAAATGTAAACCTAAAACCTAAATGTGTTCTCCAATCCCTAAACCTAAACCTACACCTAATGCTAATCTCAACTCCCTAACCTACACCTAAACTTGAAAATCCAAAGCAAAACCCGATCCCGAACCCGAACATGATTTCCTAGACCTAAACCTTAACTTATTCTCAATTCCCTACAACTATAACCTATAACCTACCTATAACCTAAACCTAAATGTAAACCTAAAACCTAAATGTGTTCTCCAATCCTGAATCCTAAACCTACACCTAATGCTAATCTCAACTCCCTAATATAAACATAAACCTAAACTTGAAAACCCAAACCTAAACCCGATCCTGAACCCGAACCCGATTTCCTAAAGCTAAACCATAACCGATTCTCAATTCCCTACAGCTATAACCTATAACCTACCTATAACCTAAACCTAAACCTAAAACCTAAATGTGTTGTCAAAACCCTACACCTAATGATAATCTCAACTCCCTTACCTTAACCTAAAACTAAGCTTGAAAACCCAAACCAAAACCCAATCCTGAACCCAAACCCGATTTCCTAAACTTAAACCATAACCAATTCTCAATTCCCTATAGCTATAACCTATAACTGTAAGACTTGTATCCTAGTTCATACTGTTCCGATGAATCCTGCGATCATTTCCATTGGAGTCCGGCAATCCGCGACTGATAATCGATGTTGCGATCGATCGTAAGTCGTATCTTTTATATTCGAGTCGGTTTAATCTGAGACCTGTATCATTGCGACCGCACCGTCACCGCGGTTCCAACGCCGCGACTCACGCACCGATCCGATACCCTGACCAGAAGATGTGAGTCGGCGTTTATTTCGAAGAAACACCGCGCTTTCTCGATTCTAAGAGAATCTCTACGACCCATCCCATCAATCAATCAATCACATCAATCAATCAATCACTTCAATGTCAAGTACAAAGCACCCATGCTTTCTTTTTCCACAAGTTAAGCAAACCCAAAAGTCAACCAATCCATCCCCTCACCCATCACTCACCTCACATCACTCCTCTCACATCCATCACTCTCTCTCCTTATCTCTCTCTCTCCCTCTCTCATTCCATCTCTCAACTCCCAAGCTCCATACGTCCCAACATTTCCAAGCAATCTCAAAGGCCAAGTGTGGCCCACTTCCCCTACTCTCACATCTACCATCTCAACCGTTGGATCATCATCAACCACCATTGAAAGTGGAGGCTAGGAGCTAAGGAGGCTAAGGGAGCAAGGAAAAGGCTAATAAGGTGGGTGATCCACCATTATTTCTTATTTTAGGGTCCACTTGTTGGTGGGACCCATTTGATGTATGTGATTTAACCAAGAGGGGCCCATAGTAGCGGGGTCCCTCTATCTCACCGTGTATCTCTCTCTCTCTCTCTCTCTCTCTCTCTCTCTCTCTCTCTCTCTCTCTCTCTCTTCCTAGAATGAAGTGGGCCCCACCAAATCACGTTAAATTCACCCCATTCATCAAATGGTGTGGCCCACCACATTTTAGGCGAAATCCACCGTCCGGTGGAAAGTCTTCATATAATATAACATATGATATTTATTTTATATTATACTATATATGTATATGTATGCATGGTGGGCCACGTGCATGTGGGACCCATCATGAGGCCTGTGTGTATACCGTCCAGCGTCCAGAGACGCTGAACGTGATGGTAGGCTAACATGGAGTACGTGTGCTGACATGGTGGTGTACTTAAAAGCTAACAAAAAGAAAAAGGTGGTTTTGGGGTGGGCCGCTCATGCAGGCCCCACCTTGATGTATGTAGATGAACCACGCCGTCCATTCTATTCTCCAGCCCATTTTAAGCGTCGAACCAAAAGATGAGGCTGATCCGATAATCGAGTGGGCCTTACCATAGGAAACAGTGGTTTTTGCCGTTAAAAACTTTGAAAAACGATTGCTGGGGTCCACGTAAAGCTTGGACCCACCTGAAATTTGGTTTGGACGCCTAATTTTGTGGGACACATACAATGGATGGGGTAGATCTGGTTAATGTGGGTCCCACCTAGGGTAACAAAATTTTTACATATGAGAAAAAGGTGGCAAGAACCTTGCTGCCATGACGTACACAAAAAGGGTGGTCCCTATTGGCCCTAGTTGTGGACTCCACCATGATGCATATTTTATATCCACACAGTCCATGAGGTGGACCACCCTCTGAGGTGGGTCCCCTCCAAAGATCAGCTCGATCCAACGCTCAGGTGGTCCACACTACAAGAAACAACGGTGATTGAACTCTACCATTGAAACCTTTCCTTGACCCACTGAAGTTTTGGATCAATCTGAAATTATTTTTCCTCTTCATTGAGGTCTACGTGTGACCTCATGAACGGATTGGATGGCGTATAAATATTAAGATGGGCCCCACATGGGACCCACAATGATGCATGTGTTTTATTACCACCGTCCGCCCGGACGGTGGTACCCACTGTGATGTTTTTGTTTCAAAACCCACCGTCCAGGGAACGGTGGGCGTGTGGGGTGTGCATAGATTCATGATTCATTATCATACGCATCATATGTATAACTGGTATGAGGAGTGACTGATCATAGCATATGCCTTCGGGCGAACTGTTTATGGGCTCCCTGATAGGCGGAGTTGCCCTACATGAGCGCATGGTTTACGCAGGACTGTTGCATGACTAGTAGTGTGACTTATGCACTTGCATTGTGTGATTGTAGTTACTGTATGCCCTAGCGACACTAGAGCCATAGCCTCCGCAGACACATCGTGGGTGGCTGGATTGGATACCGAAAATGTTTGGTTCTAGCATACGGGCGTCATAGATGTCCCTGGGTGAAAATTCCTAAACCCAATGGTACCAGAGGATGACTCCAACGTCCAGACCGAGTGGATGTACGAGCGCATGAGGGCCGAATACTTGGAGGCCGCGTCTCCCACTATGCCGTGGTCGGTTGGAAAGGGGTGTGACCTTACCCGCCTGAGTGAGGGGGCAATTTCTAGGTTGAGTTTGACCAGCTTGAGGATTCGGTCCGCTATCGACGAGCCGGGCCCAATATTGGCAGGCGGATAGTGAGGTCTCTTTCGCTCTTCCAGTTGTGCGTCCGGATAGGGACGGCAAGCTGGCGTAGAGTGTACTAGACCCCGGTGATTATCCAGACTGATAACTGTATTGACATGAGGATTGGCATGCTTGAGCTGCATCTTGCATCGCATGGTCTTGGTATGGCCGATTGCACTCATATCTTGTACTGCATAGCCTTGGTACGGCTGACTGCATTCATGTACTCATTGGCATGATTCCGCATTACTCTGACCCTTCATTCTGAGCACGCTCATATTGCGCACACACTTACACCACCCTCTAAGCTTTCTATAAGCTTATGCACGATTAATGCGTGCAGGTGACGCCGGAACGCAGCCGTAGTCTCTCCGCAGTTGGAGTGTGCAGCCGAGCTTCTGGAGTTTTTGTTATTAGCATTATCTTGTATTTTCCTTTCCTACGCATTGTACTCAAAGGCTTTTGTTCATAGTGGACTTTGTGATGGTGTTCTTGTGGTTATTGTTCGTGGGTTATGCTTGTGGTTGTGCTCATTACGAATCAAATTGATTATTAGAAATCCTCCTTGTAGCATCCCAGGATCGGAACCTGGCGTATGGGCGCTGGGAGCCGAGAATGGGGTTCTACGGAGGCTATCGGCACCGGATTCAGCGATCGAGAATTTTGTGAGCCCGGTTTCCGAGTTTGGGGCATGACAGAAGTTGGTATTAGAGCATAACTTGGAAATAACAGAGAACAACATCACATGTTTGCTATGAGCTTAGGACAATTAGGTTCCGAGTGCGTAACCTTTCGATTGAGTTCCTTAACACGCGATTCTCAAGATTGATTGATGCCTTATCTTTTCTATAGGACATGCCGCCCACAAGAGCGACCCGTTCTACCCCCGCTCCACCACCTGAGGCTCCAGCTTTACCACCTGTGCCTCCCGTTCTACCGCCAGAGATCCCTGCTCCCTTTTCTGAGGATGATGTTCATCCACCTGATGTCAGTGCGGATCCGACCGTGTTTGTGAGTGCCTCGCAATTACAGCAGATGTTGCAGGCTGTGACTACTGCGTTTCAGGGGCAGGGCAGGCGCCCAGTTGTTTCGCCAGAGCGGGCAGAGCAGGAGCGTGCGAGTGCTCTTCTTCGTGAGTTTAGATGACTTGATCCTCTACGTTTCCAGGGCGAGCCAGATCTGATTGCAGCAGAGAGATGGCGCTCTGATGTGGAGAAGATCTTCGATACTATGTCATGCACGACCCATCATCGAGTTCGGTTAGCGGTATCCCTTTTCCAGGGTGAGATAGAGCATTGGTGGACCTCCGTTACCCGTGTTGCAGGACCCGATTACGTCTGGACATGGGATGACTTTATCGATAGATTCGAGGAGTAGTACTTCCCTGACCACATTCGACGTCAAAGAGCACTGGGGTTCGAGACTCTGGTGCAGGGGGACATGACCGTGGCGTAGTACGCGGCCCATTTTGTGGCGCTATCAAGGTTTGCACCATATATGGTTGATGATGAGGGGCGAAAGGCCCGCCGTTTCGAGAACGGCTTACGTTACGGTCTTCGAGGCCGTGTTATTGGGCATGAGCTCCCCACCTTCCAGGAGGTAGTGCGGAGGGCTCAGATCTATGAGGCCGAATGGGCCGGCGGACAGAGCGACCGAAATCAGAGGAGGGGTCAGAAGAGGCAAGCCCCCTCCAGTAGCTCACAACAGCATCGACGACCGCAGAGGTTTAGGAGCCACCCATCTGCCGGAGCACCAGTAGCACCGTCGGCACCCCCAGCAGCACCACCTCAGAGGCAGCTTTCTGATACCTGCTTGTTGAGGCATAAAATAAGCAAGGAAGTGAAAAAACGACAAAAGAAATCACTTTGAAGATGAAAGAAAACAGCTTCAAGACCACTTTGCGCGGGTTCGCGCAAAGTGAAATAGTTACGCAAGACCGCACAAAGTGAAAGGATTGCGCGGAGAACATGAAGACAGTTTGCACAGGATTGAGGGTTTGCGCGACACCGCGCAAACTATATCGTTTGCGCGTGTCCGCGCAAAGTTTATGATGATGGGATAAAAATGGTTGAATGTTATTTTATCCCACATCGACCAGATCTGAGATTTTCATTGGTGGAAATGTCTATAAATACCCCGTTCCTTCTCTAAAAAGGGGTTCGAAGATTTCAGAAGTGAAGGAAAGACGAAAGAGAAGACAGAAGGTGCGGAGTATCGGACTCCTACACTTTGCGCGACCGCGCGCAAAGGAGTATTGGACTCCTGAAAGTTTGCGCCGGTCAGCACAAAGCAACAGAAGGCTCTTATAGTTTGCGCGGATCCGCGCAAAGCATATCGTTTGCGCGGACCCGCGCAAACGTATTAACAACTGATTTTAACAATGAATGGCTTGAAATCTTTGTCGGAATGATTGGAGTCATCAAAGCTTCAAGTTCTTCTTGATCAAGAGAAAGGAAGAATCATCGACGAAGAGACGTATTCCTCCTAAGTTTCAGGAGATGACCAAAATAGTACCGAAATGCTACTGGAATCTTTGTTCTCTTGAAGACTGTTGATCGACTTGTTTATTCCTCCTAAGTCATTGAAGATGATTGAGATCATTGCCGTTATGCTGCCGAAAATTATATTTAGCTATAACAATTTTCATTTGTAATGAGTTCTTTGTAAATTATCTTAGAATCAAGGGATACCAGAGGATGTAAATGAATTCAGAATCAATAAAATATGATGGTTGTCTTTATAACTATTCCATTGTTATGTTTGAATAAGATAATTCTCCTAAATCAAATACATTTGTTTCCTTGTCGAAACAAAATGGCGTCTCCACTGGGGAAATAATTGTCTTATTTAACATTAACATTGGGAAAGTTGTAAGATTCTCGTCATTATTTTTTTTTTTGGCGTCTATTAGACGCCAAAATGGCGACTCTCAGTGGGAACATCCTCCCCTTCATCTCCAAGATAGTTTACTTAGTCTTTCATGTACTAATTTCAGGTATGTTTTATTATTGAAGGTACCTAAATTCAATCACACAACACTACTAATGGCTAATATTACGAGAAAAGTGAACTTCCGATTCATCGCTACCGGGTTCGTAATTGAATATGCGCCAAGCCGAACTCCTGAGCATACGAAAGCAAGCATTGCAAGCAGGCGCAAAATGACTCAAGTAACAGCGGGAGTCATTTCCGTTTCACCTCAACCACAAGAAAGTGATGAGAATTGGACTTTGGTCTTGTCTAGAAAGACGAAAGCAAAAACCTTAAAAACCGCAGTTTAAATTGTTTGTTTGCACCAAGAGCTGAGGGACCAATCACGCGGAGCATAGCAAAAAGAAAACCTGAGCTCGCTCCTCCGGCGATTTATCCTAGACAAGCCGCTACGCAGTTCTCGTCACAAGATTTTCCAGCTTTGGTCACCCCGAAGACCAAATGGACAGAAGCACAGAAAGGCAAAGCACTGATGATAGGATCCCCGATGCCTACGTCACCTCAAACAAGCTCGCCTATAGCTGTATCACCTCAATCGGTTAAAAAGCACGGGAAGTACACAAGAATCAAACAAGACTCCAATTTCTCCCCTCTTTACAAGCCCTGTTACGTCAACATACTCTTGTTTTACTCTAACAACAGTTTCGACGAACAGTCAAGAGGCCGCGGTATACATGGCAGAGACAGGTCAAGGAAATAGACCGACTACTGAAGAACGTGTTGATCAAATGGTGGAGGCACAAAGAGTACTAATGGATGAATGCCGGAACCTCAGAGAAGCTCTGGCAACCTTGGCACATAATATAGCCCAAATAGTGGCTCCACCCATGATGGGAACAACAAATGGATAAGAGAACCAACCTGAAGGTTCCCGTCCGTAGGGAATAGGATCTCGAGGGTCCGTTCCGGTGACAAGAGCTATTACACAAGATGATGTAAGACAAGTCGTCGAAGAAGCAGTCAGAATAGAAAGGGAGCGCGCAAACACTGGTCGTTTCAGATACCGAACACCCTACCCAAGAGAGGTAGAGGATGTTCCATTCCCAGCCAATTTTAAGCATCCAGATTTTCAGAAATTTAATGGGGAAGGATCACCAGAGGAACACCTGATGCATTTCATCACCAGCATTGGGAATTTTTCCACGATACCTCAATATTGCTTACGATTATTTGGGTCATCGTTGACAAGTAAAGCTTTCAGGTGGTATTCAAATTTGGCACCAGGGTCCATACGAACATGGGAAGAAATGCAAGATGCTTTCATGTCAAACTTCTTTTCGTCGAGCGCGATGTTAGCATCACGTAGACTAGCTTCAGACGACAATGTAGAAGGAGAACCAAAAAAATTCATGTAGACGATGAAAGACACTGGGGCATCATGCGTGCGATTCTTGGGAAGAAAAGGAACAAGTCAAAATGTGTCTGAACTCTATGGAAACAGGAATCGCGTTTGGACTCACCAGCGCTGATATCGGAACCTTTCGTGATTTGGCTACCAAAGCCCATGCATTAGAACTGATGACTCGCAAGATGCCAGCATTTCATCATGAAACTGTCAGAAGAATACCTGGTAGGACAACTGTCAACACCATCGATCGGGATAAGAAGAATCAAGATGACAGATACGGTGGGAAAAAGCTCAGAATGCTCGATTCTCATGAAGGATTCGAGTTTGATAAAGAAGATGTGGTGCCTATGATGCAACAATTGTTAAAAGCAGGTACCTTGGAATTACCAGAACCAAAACGTCCTGAAGATGTGACGAGGACTCGAGAAAGAAACTTTTGCCGTTATCATCGCCTAGTAGGACATCCGACGGAAAATTGTTATACGTTAAAATGCATCATACAGCGAATGATAAATAAAGGTGACATAATAACCAGTGGAAGCAAAGAAAAGAATGCAAGGGCAACAGTAAATGTATTGTCAATACAAGAAAACATGCGGGGAATGAAAAAGGAAAGGTCGACAAGAAATGCAACAATGATTACGTTGCGATCAGGGAAGCAAATAACAAGTCCGGTAAAGCAAAAAGCAGGAATCATAAGGAAAGAAGTGACTGAAAGACAGAATACTGAGGACAAGAGTAGAAATAGAGATGCAGTGACAAAAGTGGTTTATGATGTAGTCAACCACTTGAAGGGTATACCGGCTCGATTAAGTATTTATGATGCACTCAAGTTATCAGAAGAATTTCATCAGAGTTTGATTCAAGCACTGTCTGATCATGATATAAGAGAAAATTTACTGGCAGAAATGAAGAATGAAAGGAACAGTGAAAAGATGAATTGTCTACCAGTAATATCTTTCTCTGAAGGTGATTTAATTGGTGAAACAGAACATAACAGGCCATTGATGATAGAAGGATACATTTGCGAAAGAAAGATAAAACGGATTATGATAGATAATGGATCTGCAGTGAATCTTCTGCCACTCTCCATGATTACTAAATTAGGTTTTCGCAGTCGACTTTAAGAATAAATGTGAATGATGATACAAGGATTTAATCAAGATGGACAACGTGCGCTCGGAAAAATTACAACAATATGGAGGTGGGAGAATTAATTACTATCGTTGTATGTCACGTTATAAATGTTTGTGACGACATATAACCTTCTCTTGGGAAGGCCGTGGATACATCAAGACAATATTATACCTTCTACTCTACACCAAGTGCTTCAAATCTTGTAGAAGATGGGATGCAATGTAAAGTAATGGTCGATGCAAAACCCTATACGTAAGCCGAGTCTTTCTTTTGATGCTAGCTATTATAAATGTTTCTCTCAAGAAATGAGAAATGATGATGGGAATAGAATCGTAAAAGATTCCAGGGATAAATAAAGTTAAAGAAGAAAGAGCGAGAATCTTCCGGGTCTGGCAGAGAGCAAGAAAGAAATTCTATTTTGTACCAAAGCGCCCGAGACAACCGACAACCGTTGACACTATTGTCGACGAATAAATGAAAGTCTTACGTGACCCAATTACACAAGCTGCCATTACCCAATATCGAAAGATGTAAGCCATTTGCGGTAAATGCTCCAAGAACATTTCAAGTCAAAGCCGATGCTAAAATATCCTCGAACCAATAGAATTTCACACTCAGCATCGAAGTAAAGGATGAAAATATAAGCAATATATATCATGGAGAGTCAGCACCGCAGAATTTGAGGAAATACGGTCAGAAAAGCAAGAAAATCATGAGAAATATGGGTTTTGATTGTGACAAACCCACCGGCTTGAATCATGGGAAAGGAATTCAGATCCCTCTCGGGGTTAATCAGGAAAAGCGAAGAAAATTCCAAGGATTGGGAGCAGAATCAGCAGTAAATATAGTATCAGTTAACACGACTTCAGCAACACCAGATACTAAAGTAGTTAAATATCCTGAAACCGCTCCAAGGCAAATAGCAGACGGGGGGCAACCGACGATAGATGGCCTACGAGAAATAAATTTGGGAATAGCAGAAGAGCCAAGGAACACATTCATCAGCGTTAGCCTTTCAGATCAGGAAACTGAGAAATATGGCCAACTTCTCAAGGAAAATAAAGACGTTTTCGCCTGGACATATGAAGAAATGCCTGGACTGGAACCTTTCGTAGCAATGCATCGATTAAATATTTCTAAAGAAAAGAAACCAATAAAGGTGCACGAGAGGCGATTTCACCCAGACCTAATTCCATTAATCGAAAAAGAAGTAAATAAACTAATAAAGGTTAGGTTCATCAGAGAAGTTAAATATCCCAAATGGATATCGAACATTCTTCCGGTAAAAAAGAAGAACGGACAGATCAGAGTATGTATTAACTTCAGAGATCTGAATGAGGCATGTCCAAAGGACGACTTCCCTCTCCCGATAACAGAATTACTAATTGATAGCACTACTCAGTATGCTATCATGTCCTTTATGGACGGATATGCAGGCTATAATCAAATCAGGATGGCACCTGAAGACGAAGAGGCCACGGCCTTCAGAACACCGCTTGGAATTTATTGTTATAAAGTTATGCCTTTCGGTCTAAAAAATGCTGGGGCAACATATAAAAGGGCAATGAAAAATATCTTTCAAGATATGATGCATAAACATGTCGAATGCTATGTTGATGACATGGTAGTCAGATCCGGAGATCATCAAGAGCACCGCGAACATTTAGCATCAGTCTTCCGACGACTCAGAAAGAAATAATTAAAGATGAATCCGGCTAAATGTGCATTTGGAGTATCTTCCGGCAAATTCCTCGGCTTTGTTGTACGGCACAGAGGAATCGAAATTGATCCAGAAAAAGTTAAAGCCATTCAAAATATGCCGCCACCAACGACGCTGAAGGAATTAAAAAGCTTACAAGGAAAATTGGCATACATTCGCCGTTTCATTTCAAACCTCGCAGGAAGGTGTCAGCCATTTTCCCGGTTATTGAAGAAAGATATAGAATTCATATGGGATCATACTTGCCAGAATGCCTTTGATTCAATTAAAGAGTTATTAAAACAGCCGCCGATGTTAACAGCTCCAGTAAAAGGTAAGCCACTTATATTATATACATCTGCTGCTACAAATTCTTTGGGTGCTTTGTTGGCACAGGTAAACGAAGCCGGAAAAGAGACTACTCTTTATTATCTAAGCCGAACACTGATAGGGGCAGAATCCAATTATTCTCCGATTGAAAAAGAATGTCTGGCGTTGGTATTCGCAGTGCAAAAGTTGAGGCATTATTGTCTCTCTCATGATATAATTCTGATCTCAAGAGCAGATCCGATAAAATTCTTGATGACCAGGCCAATGTTATCGGGAAGACTAGCCAAGTGGATGCTGTTATTATCAGAATATACTATTTCGTATAAGCTGCAAAGCGATGAAAGGACAAGTCATGGCGTATGACTTCCTCACAAAGACATCCTATAGCAGAAAATGAAGAAATCAATGATGAATTCCCAGATGAACAGGTTATGTGGGCTGAATCTCAGAATCTTTGGCAGATGTATTTTGATGGTGCTGCTCGAGTATCCGGAGCCAGGAGTGATATTCATTACACCTCAGGGCGATTTATTACCATACTCTTTCACATTGGGTACCGCATGCACAAACAATGAAGCTGAATACAGAGCTCTTATCATCGGAATGGAAATAGCACAGCAAATGGAAGTAAAATCATTACATATCTTCGGAGATTCTAAATTGATTATAAATCAATTAACAACAGAATTTGAAGTAAGGAAAGAAGAATTTTTGCCTTATTATCGGAAGGCACAACAGTTACTTGAACAGTTTTATTATGTGGAAATTAAACACATACCGCGGTCGGAAAATGCAAAAGCAGATGCTTTAGCCAGTTTGGCAGCGGCTTTATCCTATACAAACCGGAGTCCTCTTTAGATAACTATCGAAGAAAGAAGATTCCTGCCATCTGCAGAGGTTATCGAAGAAACTGTTGAAATGTTGCCTATATCCTGTTTGGAGATAACAATGGATGATTGGCGGCAGCCTTTTGTTGATTATCTCAAATATAATATCTTGCCAGAAGACAATGCACAAAGACAGCAGATTAAGCAACGATCAAGTAAATTTGTCATATACAGCGAGGTATTATATAGAAAATCTTATAGTGGAATGCTGTTAAGGTGCTTGGACAAGCAAGAAGCAAACAAAATGCTGCGGGAGGCACATTCGGGTGAATGTGGAGCACATCAAGCTGGTCGAAATTTATGCCATAGAGTGCATCGAATGGGTTATTATTGGCCTACTATGTTTAAAGATGCGATAGAATATGCAAAGCGATGTCATGAATGTCAAATACACGGAGATATAATACATGTTCCTCCGGAAGAATTACATCAGTCTGTTGCTTCTTGGCCTTTCTCAGCCTGGGGACTCGACGTAATTGGTCCCATAAACCCCCCTTCGTCTAAAGGAAAACCAGATATTCAGGGGCAAAGAATGATTATTTTTCCAAATGGACCGAAGCAGTCGCCTTGCATAGTGTTAGAGAGAAAGACGTGGTCAATTTTATCCGGCATGCTATAATATACCGTCATGGTATTCCGAAGAAGATCGTCACTGATAATGGCACCCCTTTTAAAAATAGAGGTATGGAAAAGTTATGTCAGAAGTTCGGTATCCAACATTCTTTTTCAACACCTTACTATCCTCCGGCCAATGGACTAGCAGAGGCGTTTAACAAAACAATTGTCAAAATAATGAAGAAAACGGTGACAGGCAATAAGCGCGATTGGGATGAAAAGTTACAAGAAGCATTATGGGCCTACAGAACTACTCATCGTACAGCAACAGGGGCGACACCGTATTCATTAATCTACGGTATGGAGGCAGTTATCCCAATTGAAATGCAGGTGGCATCACTCCGAATAGCAGTACATCAGTCTATAACAGATGATGAAAATGCAAAAATAAGGCTGAAAGAATTAGATTTGCTTGATGAGAAACGTCTTGCAGCCCAACAATGATTGCAATCATATCAGGCCAGAATATCGGCTGCCTTTGATAAACAGGTCAAATACCGCTCTTTCAAAAAAGGGGATATGGTGTTAATGTTGAAAAGACCTATAGTGGTCACTCACCGGACAGGGGGCAAGTTTGAGCCTAAATGGGGTGGTCCATATGTGGTAAAAGAAGTATATTCCAATGGGGCATATAAAATCACAAATCAAGAAGGACCGGATACTGGTGTACTCGTCAACGCCCGTTTTATCAAAAGATACTATCCCTAAAATAGACGTATGGATTTTGATCCAGAATATTATCAGCATAATGATTCTGTATCAAAAGGATGCAAAGATGAATAAAATCATGTCTATATGTTAACAAAGAAGCTATGAAGAGGAAATTCATAAGCATGTCAATTATCAAGCATCAAAATCCGGAAAATATACCGAAAAATATATATGATCATCATCATCACCAAATAAGTATGATAAAGACAAATATCATTATCTTGAAGATTCTCTTGAAAATTGCAATTTCCTTACGAGGCTACAAGGCACGGATTTTTTTTATATATAAGGGTATGACAAAAGCATTATTGCCTTACAAGATAAGGATCTTCTTGAAAATACTATCAAAAGTATAAATATTATTGCCGGTCTTCTTGAAGATATTTCGAAATATATACTATATTGGCAAATGATGATGATCATAAATATTATCGCCTTACAAGGCACGGGGATTTTCTTGAAGATTGAAGATAAATATTATCGCCTTACAAGGCAGCTTTACAAGGCACGGGGATTTTCTTGAAGATATTATTAAAAGCAAGGATATATCAATATCAATCAAAGAGGCAGTATAGCCAAGCCAAATCCTAAAAAGAGCCAAATGGAGCAAAATCAAAAAAGATCAAGCTCTCAAAAAAAAAATGCTCTCAAAGGATCAAGCTCTAAAAGAGCCGGCCAACTATACGTAAGACCTATGAAGATCGCTATTCGGGCAGCGGCGAGGAGTCAGTGGCCCTAAAAAGCCCGCGAAGACCATCGTGCGCACCCATGCGGGTAGCTGACGAAGTCAAGGATTCAAAGCCTAAAAGGCCATAAATCCGTGAAGACTAGTCACCGTAATTCTCATGCCGTCTGTATAGCTTCCGGCAGCGCCACGGGGAACGGATGAAAATGCCCTCTTGTGAATGGGCTCGACCTTGCAGACGAAGAAAACAGGGGCCGCAGTGCGAGCTTTATGCCAACCGTGCATAAGATCCTCCAGGTCTAAGGTTTGATTTCAGTAGTAACTCGTGAGGAAGGGCTTAAACCTACTCATTGATGGACTGGCGACCCTAGATTTGGTGTCCAAAGGCCCTGCGCGTAAATCCAACAGTTCACCGTCCGGTAGCGTCAATGGGCCCCTCTGATGGACCGTGACCGTGAGCTCAAGGCAGTGAGAAGCCCAAAAGCGAACTCTAGAGAGTTACAGTGGCCATCACATAAGACCCATAAATGCTCCACTATTCATGAGCTTAAACCGTGTGTGTGTGCACGCTCCACTACTCATGAGCATAAACAGCGTGTGGCTAATTGAATTGAAACTTAGTACCGCCAATTTAAATACTCACCTAGAAAATCCCGTACTAACAAAGCATAAAAGGTTTAGAAAATGTAAAAAAATGTTTAATAAAATTATTATATGAAGAATAAATAAAACTTGATAATATTAATAAAAAATATATAAATATAATAAAATTATCATATAAATATAATTTGATAATATTAGTATAAGTATCATAAATATACAAGATAGAAAATACCATCATAAAACATCCCAAAATACTATCATGAAATATATGATAAATTACATCCAAGAAACACGAAAGCAAATATCACATGTTTAAAATTACATGATTCAAAGATCCTCTGTAATCCCCATTGCTTCTGAATATCTAAGCAAATCTTCTTTCAATTGCGCCTGAGCTGCATCATGTCTAGATTTTTCTTCAAAAATAAGTCTCGCATGATCAGGAACGCCAGCAAGCTTATTCTCCAAAGAAGCGATCATTTCTTTACCTTGAAGTTGTGTGGATTTTTCAACGTCAATAGATTGAGCATTCACCCGTATCTTCTCTTCAATATCCTGAATGCTTAAAACCTGTTCATGATTCTTCCTCTCCAGCTGCAAGATTTCTTCCTTTAAAATTGCAATGCGGTCTTGAATAGTCTTGCTTTCATCAACATGAATCTTTAATTGATCCTGAAGAATTATATGCTCTTGTTCAAGTTTAGAAATTGATGAAGTCAGAAGAGCTTGTTCTTGTGATGAAGCCAACTGCCTTCTACACTCTAAAATCTCAGGAGCAATTGTAACATTCTCTACCGACGCCAAAGAAATTACGGAATCACGAAATTTGAGGAGTGAATCCCGCAAAGGAGATATGTTAATTCTGGCCATCTTAGCAGAGCTTTCCAAAATTTCTATAGCAACATCCAAATCCAACCATTGATCAGGATTTCTGAAGATATGGATTATTGCTAACAGAGAATGTTTCACCATAAGCATTTTGTGAGCAGGAATATTTGCAAAGGATGATAGTTCAGAAGTAGTGGTTACAGAATCAGAACTAGCCGCACCACTGCAGGGATAAGTTCCTATAGTAAAAGGAGAAGGATATTCAATATATTATTATGAAATATATATAGTCTTGAATGAAGATAAGCAGCGCATATATATATACCTGTCACTAGAATACGACTAACAGAAGGAGAAGCTTTTTGCGCTATGGAAGGACCAAGTCCCACCATATCAGTGAAAGATGGAGCTCTAGCTTCCGTACTAGAATCTCTGGTAGCCGGAGTTGGCAAGTCAGTAGTTTCTGTAGAAAATATGATTTCACGAGCCACTACTCTCTGTACTACCAACGGAACTACAGGTGCTCTTGGTGAAGATACCACGAGAGGGCTCGCTGAAGAGATAGCACCTACTTCTGCAACTTGAGCACCTAAAAAAGGGAGACACAATGATTTTAAATAAATAATAGTTGTTAAAATATAAATTAAACTATGTATATGAAATTTTCTTTTACCTGGTGAATACCCATATTCTCCATAATCTAAAGGCTCCTCTTCATCTTCCTCAGCTGCAGGAGATTTAGCAGGAACATTAATGCTAGAAGGAGTCTTAGCAGTTGCAGGGGAAGATTCTATCTCAACTTCTTTCGCAGCTGTTTCCTCTTCTTCGCCAATATCAACTTCACCTTCTTCAAAGTCATCATCTTTATCTTCACCATTATCACTATCTCCGCTATCTTCATCTTGCGAAGATTTAGTTGTACTTGATGATGAAGTTGAACTTTCATCCTCCAAAATTTCTTCGTCAACTCTTCAACGATAACTTGCTTCCCTTTATAAGAAACGAGTTGGCTGCTCTCCGGTACAGGCTCTTGGACTATAGGGGAAGCAGAGGATGGTCGAGTTCTTTCCGGAGGAATAGGGGATGATGATTGCAAACGCGTTCTTGATCTAGTCATCGGAGGCTGTGGGGGAGATGTGGAAGTACCGATAGCCGGTCCTTCTTGAACCACTGCAGTCTCTGCAGGAATTGGAGAAGATGTACCTTCAGCATTATCTGTAGCCTGGTTTGAAGAATCCCGACGAGATTTTTCGAATTCTCTCAGATCTACGTGGGTAAACCAGCCATCCAGAGTGTTGATGGGCTTGATTTCATGGATGGGATCTTCCAATGATATCTTTCTGTAAATCTCTCCAGGATGAGATGCATGGCTCTTCTCTGGAATATAGCCAATTCCGCTCTCTAAATTTCTGCCCTTCAGCCTGGGAGGATGAAGAAAGATAGAAGAATCTACTGGCAAGCATTTGTTGACCAGGTATGATTGGTGATCCCACCATCGCATCCAGCTATATGATGTACGAACTATGCGATCACAGCCTGGAATTATAAAGAGGGAGCCAACGCAGCCATTCAGCAATTGGTTCCATATCATAGCCCAGTTAAGAGGGCCAGTTCCATAACAACGCATTTTTCTAGTAACCAACCCGCAGTCTTGTGGCACAGCTTGATCATAACCAAATTGACGAGCAAAGCGACTGGGGTAGTAAGGTTCTCTCCAGAATTCTGTCCCTTCCCGCAGAGGTAAACTGCATGAGCGAATAGAAAAGAAGAAAGCTCTCTCTGCTGCAGTAAGAGTTTCGTTGTCCACCATGTCTGTGTCTCGGTATAACGATAAAGGCGAATCGAAAGAAGTTTATCTGATCATCATCTCGGATCTTATTTGCAACCCACTCATATGCTCTTCTAGCCATTGCTCTTTGCTGAAAGAACCAGAGTGGAAGATGAGAAGGATGTGAATACGCTTGCTCCGAAACTTTGAAAGTCCAAGGGAAATAAACTCCAAGCCACCCCGTAAAATAATGCCAAGAAGTATGTGCAGATGAAGCCCCCAGAGTCGGGCCTTTTACATGAGTAGCTATTTCTCCAAGGGCCCTGTAGATAGAGCATAATACAGGAGGGGCAAGAGAATATTTATGGCCCTCCGCTAAAGCACCAGCTACAACAAAGACAGTGGGACGAACAGCATCTGCCCACTTGGAGCTGGGCAATATGACCAAGCTTAGCCAGTAAGCTAAGAATGCTGCAAGTTCTCCGAAAGGGCTACATTCTGGCTTTCCTCTTATTGCATCTCGAAGCTTAGTTAATTCTTTCGAGCGGCAGTCACGAAACCTTCAAAGAAAAATGAAGGAGGTTAATATGTGGAAATGGCTAAGTAGCAAGAATATGAAGATGAAGATCAATTATCAGATTGTTAAATACCTGAGACCTCTAGAGAAATGTGCTAGCCATTGTAGAGGGGGAATTTTGTGGGAGTTGGGAAATTTGCCCATCTCTTTGAACAGCTCTATAGTAGTTTCGGAGATGGAAGGTTTACGGTCTTGAGAAGATACGAAGGCCAATTCTCTGTTTGTCGGAATGAACTCATCATAGAATTTGCCTGTTATTATGAGACCAGCTATACGATGAAGGTCCCATAGAGATATGCTCATTTCGCCATAAGGAAGATGGAAGGAGTTGGTTGTAGGCGACCAGTATTCAAGGAAGCCTTTTAGAACATTGGGTTCCCGATAGAAGTATTTTGAGGTTACTTTTATTGCATCATAAAGGCCTATCTTTGCAAGAGTGCTCGTATGCTTCAGCAAGATAGCTTCCGCCCATTCAGAATAGTAGCGACAAGCAGTTAACAAGCCCCTAATGCGAAATTCTGTCTGGCCCCAGAGTTGCTCTCGATCTCTGAAGCATTGTCTTACCGTCTCATAGAAATGAGAAGGAAAGAGATCATGAGGACTGTGGAAGGGAGTCAAGAAGATCATGGGACGAGCTTCTCCTATATTCTGTCGCAGCTTCTGAGCTTGAATGGTTCCTTCTAAGATTCGGGGCTCTCTTGAAGCCCATGATTCAGTATACATTAGCCTTTCGCCATGAACACAATCTCTAGATTCACAGTCTAGCATAGACTGATGGCGATATACCTTGATTGGAATAATTGTCATGCCCTCCGCATGAGGGTTGTCAAACTTCATGACTCCTTCAACAACTCGTACTGAGTCCCACGAGTTTTGAAGACGTTTCTTCTTACGTTCTTTGATTTTTTCTGCAAACTCTTTCGCCTTATTGCGGCGAATTTTCTTCGAGCGAGAAGCGGGAGGAGTATCTTCTCGAGAGGTGGTCTTTCACTTTGTCATTACGAATGTGAGCTGTAGTTTTCAGCCATTCGTCCCACATATTCTCTACCATGCTTAGGAGGACATTTAATATCTCCTAATGATATGGATCTGTGAATGGGAGAGGGTAAAGACTTAATGCGATCGGAAAAATCAAAGGTGGGAAGAACAGTTCTTTGAAATAAGCGGGATTTCTCGGAAGTTGTCTTTGTCCCAGCGGGAGGTTGATCGAAGGTGAACCGAAGGAGACACAAGACGGGCTGTTTGTTTAATACGAGCCATGGAAAAAGGACAGAAGAAGAAAGAAAGGTGACAGAGTAAGAAAAGAAGAAAGAAGAAAAGTGGCTAAGTGTTGGAAAATTTTGAAAAAATTGGTTAAGTACAGAGTACTTTGCGCGAGGTCGCGCAAAGTATGTAGTTTGCGCGGAAAATCTCTAAGTCCAAAGGACGTCGCGCAAAGTTAAACAGTTTGCGCGGGGTCGCGCAAAGTGGAAGGTTTGCGCGGAAGCAAATCGCCAGAGCAGAGTTCTAGCAGCAGGTAGTTCGTGAAAATGACTAAGTCGTTGGACTATTTATAGGCTTTATGACCGAGTATGGTACTCGACCGGAGCTTTGCGCGGGGTCGCGCAAACCCTGAAGAAAAAGAATGGTTTGATCCTTTTCTTTGATTTTCTGAACAAACAAAGAACGGATCAAGGGGGCATCTGTTGAGGCATAAAATAAGCAAGGAAGTGAAAAAACGACAAAAGAAATCACTTTGAAGATGAAAGAAAACAGCTTCAAGACCACTTTACGCGGGTTCGCGCAAAGTGAAATAGTTACGCAAGACCGCGTAAAGTGAAAGGATTGCGCGGAGAACATGAAGACAGTTTGAGCAGGATTGAGGGTTTGTGCGACACCGCGCAAACTATATCGTTTGCGCGTGTCCGCGCAAAGTCTATGACGGTGCGATAAAAAAATGGTTGAATGTTATTTTGTCCCACATCGACCAGAACAGAGATTTTCATTGGTGAAAATGTCTATAAATACCCCGTTCCTTCTCTCAAAAAGGGGTTCGAAGATTTCGGAAGTGAAAGAAAGGCGAAAGAGAAGACAGAAGGTGCGGAGTATTGGACTCCTGCACTTTGCGCGACCGCGCGCAAAGGAGTATTGGACTCCTGAAGTTTGCGCCGGTCAGCAACAGAAGGCTCTTATAGTTTGCGCGGACCCGCGCAAACCTATTGCTTGACGCTTTTAACAATGAATGGGTCTGAAATCTTTGTCGGAATGATTGGAGTCCTCAAAGCTTCAAGTTCTTCTTGATCAAGAGAAAGGAAGAATCATCGACGAAGAGACGTATTCCTCCTAAGTTTCAGGAGATGACCAAAATAGTACCGAAATGCTGCTGGAATCTTTGTTCTCTTGAAGACTGTTGATCGACTTGTTTATTCCTCCTAAGTCATTGAAGATGATTGAGATCATTGCCGTTATGCTGCCGAAAATTATATTTAGCTATAATAATTTTCATTTGTAATGAGTTCTTTGTAAACTATCTTAGAATCAAGGGATACCAGAGGATGTAAATGAATTCAGAATCAATAAAATATGATGGTTGTCTTTATAACTATTCCATTGTTATGTTTGAATAAGATAATTCTCCTAAATCAAATACATTTGTTTCCTTGTCGAAACACTTGCTATGGTTGCGGTGGGATAGGACACCATAGGTGGGAGTGTCCCCGACCTCAACAGCCTCCACAGCAGCCGAGAGCACCACAACAACCGAGAGCACCGCAGCTGACCTCCGCAGAGCAATAGCCACGACAAGCAGATTCCACCATCGAAGCCCCTCAAAGAAGAACACCACCTCCAGACCTCCCCGCACAGCGGCAGAGGCCTCAGAGGGGACCTGCACCTCCCCAGCGGACCCAGGGCAGATTTTATGTCGTTCAGTAGGACCCTCAGTCATCAGGAGCAGTTGTCGATGATTCATGTGACTTGGCCCCTACACCATCTCGCTAGATTGCTTATGGATGATGCGTCTTGAGAGTTAGAGCTTGAGATTCATGGGAGTCATCCCCGTCTTTTAATGTTTGATGTATGTTGTACTGTGTTTTGATCATACATGATTTTATGTTCCTTATCCTCTTATGAGTTACGTTTAGTTGCGATGTTAGTGCAAATTTTGAGGACAAAATTTTTATTAGGTGGGGAGAGCTGTAAGACCCGCATCTTAGTTCGTACTGTTCCGATGAATCCTGGGATCATTTTCGTCGGAGTCGGCAATCCGTGACTGATAATCGATGTTACGATCGATCGTAAGTCGTATCCTTTATATTCGAGTCAGTTTAATCTGAGACCTGTATCATTGCGACCGCACCGTCGCCACGGTTCCAACGCCGCGACTCACGTACCGATCCGATACCCTGACCAGAAGATGTGAGTCAGCGTTTATTTTGAAGAAGCACCGCGCTTTCTCAATCCCAAGAGAATCTCTACGACCCATCCCATCAATTAATCAATCACATCAATCAATCAATCACTTCAATGTCAAGTACAAAGCACCCATGCTTTCTTTTTCCACAAGTTAAGCAAACCCAAAAGTCAACCAATCCATCCCCTCACCCATCACTCACCTCACATCACTCCCCTCACATCCATCACTCTCTCTCCTTATCTCTCTCTCTCCCTCTCTCATTCCATCTCTCAACACCCAAGCTCCATACGTCCCAACATTTCCAAGCAATCTCAAAGGCCAAGTGTGGCCCACTTTCCCCTACTCTCACATCTCCCATCTCAACCGTTGGATCATCATCAACCACCATTGAAAGTGGAGGCTAGGAGCTAAGGAGGCTAAGCGAGCAAGGAAAAGGCTAATAAGGTGGGTGATCCACCGTTATTTCTTATTTTAGGGTCCACTTGTTGGTGGGACCCATTTTATGTATGTGATTTAACCAAGAGGGGCCCATAGTGGTGGGGTCCCTCTATCTCACCGTGTATCTCTCTCTCTCTCTCTCTCTCTCTCTCTCTCTCTCTCTCTCTTCCTAGAATGAAGTGGGCCCCACCAAATCATGTTAAATTCACCCCATTCATCAAATGGTGTGGCCCACCACATTTTAGGCGAAATCCACCGTCCTGTGGAAAGTCTTCATATAATATAACATATGATATTTATTTTATATTATACTATATATGTATATGTATGCATGGTGGGCCACGTGCATGTGGGACACACCATGAGGCTCGTGTGTATACCGCCAGCGTCCAGAGACGCTGAATGTGATGGTAGGCTAACATGGAGTACGTGTGCTGACATGGTGGTGTACTTACAAGCTAACAAAAAGAAAAAGGTGGTTTTGGGTTCGGCCGCTCATGCAGGCCCCACCTTGATGTATGTAGATGATCCACGCCGTCCATTCTATTCTCTAGCCCATTTTAGGCGTTGAACCAAAAGATGAGGCTGATCCGATAATCGAGTGGGCCTTACCATAGGAAACAGTGGTTTTTGCCGTTAAAAACTTTGAAAAATGATTGTTGGGGTCCACATAAAGCTTAGACCCACTTGAAATTTGGTTTGGACGCCTAATTTTGTGGGACACATACAATGGACGGGGTAGATCTGGTTAATGTGGGTCCCACCTAGGGTAACAAAATTTTTACATATGAGAAAAAGGTGGCAAAAACCTTGCTACCATGACGTACACAAAAAGGGTGGTCCTTATTGGCCCTAGTTGTGGACTCCACCATGATGCATATTTTACATCCACACCGTCCATGAGGTGGACCACCCTCTGAGGTGGGTCCCCTCCAAAGATCAGCTCGATCCAACGCTCAGGTGGCCCACACCACAAGAAACAGCGGTGATTGAACTCTACCATTGAAACCTTTCCTGGACCCACTGAAGTTTTGGATCAATCTGAAATTATTTTTCCTCTTCATTCAGGTCTACGTGTGACCTCATGAACGGATTGGATGGCGTATAAATATTAAGATGGGCCCCACATGGGACCCACAATGATGCATGTGTTTTATTACCACCGTCCGCCCTGACGGTGGTACCTGTGATATTTTTGTTTCAAAACCCACCGTCCGGGAACGGTGGGCGTGTGGGGTGTGCACGTGTGTGTGCATACGTGTGGGGTGTGCACGTGCGTGTGTGCATGCGTGTGTGAGTGTGCACGTGTGTGTGCATAGGTGTGTCAGTGCATGTGTGTGTGTGTGTGTGTATATATATATACACACTATATATACTATATATATATATAATATTTTATACAATATATCTGATGGTGGGCCTTTATGGGCCCTACCATAATGCATGTGTTGCATCCAACCCGTCCCCCCATTCTGAAAGCTCATTTTATGCCATGAATTACAGAATGAATTAGATCCATAGTTCATTGGACCCACCATGATGCATGTGTTGCATCCAAGTCATTCAACAATTTATGGCCGTTGTTGAGGCCCACTTCAATGTGTACTTGTGGCCGTTGTTGAGGCCCACCTTGATGTGTAATTGTGGCCTTTATTGAGGCCCACCTTGATATGTAATTGTGGCCGTTATTGAGGCCCACCTTGATGTGTATTTGTGGCCGTTGTTGAGGCCCACCTTGATGTATATATGGCCCATGTGTTTAGGCCCATTCAATGTAATTGTGGCCCATGTTATGAGGCCCATTGTGATGTTTTCAAAGGTCCATGGGTTATGGCCCATTGCAATGTACATAAGGCCCATTAATGTGGCCCACTTGATGAATGTAAGGCCCATGCGATATGGTCCATTTGATGTATTTAAGGCCCAATGGGATGTCCTTAGGGTCCATTGCAATGTGTGATTCCTCCATGGTCTGTGTAATGATACTTTATGGCGGGCTATGCCTTAGAAACAATGTTGGTTTTACGTCCACATTGTAAGGATAATGTTGGTTAAATGTCCGCATTGTCACACTCCTTAAGGCCCACTGATAGGTCCATACTTGTACTCTGCAGGCCGTCTAGGCCCATCTCTGTGATACGTAGAGCCTATCCCTATATACATGTTTAGTATAGATCCATGATTCATTATCATACGCATCATATGTATGACTGGTATGAGGAGTGACTGATCATAGCATATGCCTTCGGGCGAACTGTTTATGGGCTCCCTGATAGGCGGAGTTACCCTACATGAGCGCATAGTTTACGCATGACTGTTGCATGACTGGTAGTGTGACTCATGCACTTGCATTGTGTGATTGTAGTTACTATATACCCTAGCGACACTAGGGCCATAGCCTCCACAGACACATCGTGGGTGGCTGGATTGGATACCAGAAATGTTTGGTTCTAGCATACGGGCGCCATAGATGTCCCTGGGTGAAAATCCCTAAACCCGATGGTACCAAAGGATGACTCCAATGTCCAGACCGAGTGGATGTACGAGCGCATGAGGGCCGAATACTAGGAGGCCGCATCTCCCACTGTGTCGTGGTCAGTTGGAAAGGGGTGTGACCTTACCCGCTTGAGTGAGGGGGCAATTTCTAGGTTGAGTTTGACCAGCTTGAGGAATCGGTCCACTATCGACGAGTCGGGCCCGATATTGGCAGGCGAATAGTGAGGTCTCTTTCGCTCTTCTAGTTGTGCGTCCAGATAGGGACGGCAAGCTGGCGTAGAGTGTACTAGACCCCGGTAATTATCCAGACTGATAACTGTATTGACATGAGGATTGGCATGCTTGAGCTGCATCTTGCATCACATGGTCTTGGTATGGCCGACACTCACTATCTTATCTTGCACCGCATAGCCTTGGTACGGCCGACGCATTCATGTACTCATTGGCACGATTCCGCATTACTCGACCACGCATTCTCGAGCACGCTCATATTGCGCACACACTTACACCACCCTCTAAGCTTTCTATGTTTATGCACGATTGATGCGTGCAGGTGACGCCGAACGCACAGCCGTAGTCTCGCCGCAGTTGGAGTGTGCAGCCGAGCTTCTGGAGTTTTTGTTATTAGCACTATCTTGTATTTTCCTTTCCTACGCATTGTACTCAAAGGCTTTTGTTCATAGTAGACTTTCTGATGGTGTTCTTGTAGTTATTGTTCGTGGGTTATGCTTGTGGTTGTGCTCATTACGAATCAAATTGATTATTAGAAATCCTCCTTGTAGCATCCCAGGATTGGAACCTGGCGTATGGGCGCTGGGAGCCGAGAATGGGGTTCTACGGAGGCTGTCGGCACCGGATTCAGTGATTGGAAATTTTGTGAGCCCAGTTTTCGAGTTTGGGGCGTGACAATAACCTACCTATAATCTAAACCTAAAACCTAAACCTAAACCTAAACCTAAACCTAAAACCTAAATGTGTTCTCAAATCCCTAAACCTAAACCCACACCTAATCCTATTCTCAACTCCCTAACCTAAACCTAAACCTAAACTTGAAAACCCAAGCCTA
The DNA here is from genome assembly GCA_030180095.1 of Magnolia changhungtana. Classification (NCBI taxonomy): domain Eukaryota; kingdom Viridiplantae; phylum Streptophyta; class Magnoliopsida; order Magnoliales; family Magnoliaceae; genus Magnolia; species Magnolia changhungtana. Next base: position 225,491 of record JASAUF010000518.1, on the reverse strand, counting down.
AACCCGAAACTGAACCCGAACCCAATTTCCTAAACCAAAACCTTAACCTATTCTCAATTCCCTATAGCTATAACCTATAACCCAAACCGAAAACCTAAACCTAAACCTAAACCTAAAACCTAAATGTGTTCTTAAATCCCTAAACCTAAACCTACACCTACACCTAATCCTAATCTCAACTCCCTAACCTAAACCTAAACCTAAACTTGAAACCCTAAACCTAAACCCGATCCCGAACCCGAACCCGATTTTTAAACCTAAACCTTAACCTATTCTCAATTCCCTATACTTATAACCTATAACCTACCTATAACCTTAACCTAAAACCTAAATGTGTTCTTAAATCCATAAACCTAAACCTCGCACCTAATCCTAATCTCAACTCCCTAACCTAAACCTAAACCTAAACCTAAACTTGAAAACCCAAACCTAAACCCGATCCCGGACAGGAACCCGATTTCCTAAACCTAAACCTTAACCTATCCTCAATTCCCTACACCTATAACCTATAACCTACATATAACCTAAACCAAAACGTAAACCTAAAACCTAAATGTGTTCTCCAATCCCTAAACCTAAACCTACACCTAATGCTAATCTCAACTCCCTAACCTAAACCTAAACCTAAACTTGAAAACCCAAAGCAAAACCCGATCGCGAACCCGATTTCCTAAACCTAGACCGTACCCTATTCTCAATTCCCTACAGTTATAACCTATAACCTACCTATAACCTAAACCTATAACCTATAACCTAAACCTAAATGTAAACCTAAAACTTAAATGTGTTCTCCAATCCCTAATCCTAAACCTACACCTAATGCTAATCTCAACTCCCTAACCTAAACTTAACCCTAAACTTGAAAACCCAAACCAAAACCTGATCCCGAACCCGATTTCCTAAAGCTAAACCATAACCGATTCTCAATTCCCTACAGCTATAACCTATAACTTACCTATAACCTAAACCTATAACATAAACCTAAACCTTAAACCTAAATGTATTTTATTTTCAGGCGAGGCTGACGAGGCAAAGGAAGGAGCAAGAGAGGATGAGGATAGAGGAGCATGCAAGGCTGAGGGAGGAGTAGGAGAGGAGGATGGAGGAGATGCAGGTGGAGCATGAGCGACGGATAGCGGATATGTTTCAAGCTCTCGCCGCACACTTACCCATCGATGCCCCACAACCTCTGCCTTCATCTTTGTGATTTTTTGTATTTTATTTACGATGTTAAGCTTATATGTATTTATGCATGATGTAGTTTATGTTTGGATGGATTTATTTATGTACTTTAGAGTAAAATGGATGTGAATGTGAATGTGAATATGATGAAATATATTACATAACAGGTGTATATCAAGATTTTTGTGTGGAAAAAAAAAAAAAAAACTTTTACCTACAAAAATTTTCGTAGGTAAAAGTCTCATCGAAGTTTTTACCTACGAATATTTTCATAGGTAAAAGTCTCATCCAAGCTTTTACTTATGAAAATGTTCGTAGTTAAAAGTCCCATCCATGTTTTTACCTACAAAAATATTCGTAGCTAAATGTTTTGTAAGTATTTTTACCTATGGTATCATTCATAGGAAAATGTTTGGTAAATATTTTTACCTATAAAAATTGTGGTAGGTAAAAGTTTTCTAAGTATTGTTACCTACGAATATATTTGTGGGTAAAAGTCTTGTAAATACCTTTTAGCTACGAAACTATTGGTAGGTAAAAAGTGTTTTCAATATATTTAGTTATGAAAATATTTGTAGGTAAAAAGTCTTGTAAATATTTTTAGCTACAAAATTGTTGGTAGGTAAAAAATGTTTAAATATTTTTAGCTACGAAATTGTTGGTAAGTAAAAAGTCTTGTAAATATATTTAGCTACGAAATTTTTGGTAGGTAAAAAGTGTTTTGAATATTTTTAGCTAGGACAATATTCGTAGGTAAAAAGTCTTTAAATATTTTTAGCTACGAAATTGTTGGTAGCTAAAAAGTCTTGTAAATATTTTTACCTACAAAATTATTCGTAGGTAAAAAGTTTTGTCAATATTTTTTCCAACGAAAATTAGCGTTGGTAAAATGTTTTGCCTATAAAATATTTCGTCGGCAAAAGTCTTAACTTTGCCAACGAATTTCTTTTTTTCGTGGGTAAAAGGTTTTCCCCTCGGACTTTTAGCAAGGAATTTGCCAACGAAAATTTTCACGGGTAAAAGTTTTTGCCTACGAAAATCAGACTTTTGCCTACAAAAATTTTTATTGGTAAAAGTGGCTTTTCTTATAGTATATGATCTGAAAAAGTGAACTTGGCTAGAGTCATAAGGGCTTTGACTTCATTACCCGACTTGGTTTTAGAATCTTCTGATTCAGAAGAGGCCTAAGAGCCAGAAGATTCATCCCAAGTAGCCAACATACCTTTCTTTTTTAGGTTTGTCCTTTTTAGGACACTTATTTACTAGATGCCCATATTCATGGTAGTTGTAACGTTGACAATCTTTTAAAGATTTCCAAGTTTTAGATTTTGATCTTTTCTTTTCATTAGGTTTTTGAAAATCAACCCTCTTTTTACTTTTAAAAATCTTGTAAAACTTTTTACCTAAAAGGGCCATATCATCTTCAGAATTTTCTAAATTAGAATTACTATTTTCTTGAGAAATATATTTAGAAGATTTAAGGGTGATAGATTTACCTTTGGGATCTTTAAAAGTTAACTCATAGGTTTGTAAAGAGCCAACTAATTCTTCTAGCCTTGTATTATCCGTATCACGAAGTTCTTGGATCGTGGTCACCTTTGAATTGAACCGTTCAGGGAGTGAGCGTAGTATCTCTGCACAGAATTTACTTTCTGGGATTTTATCACCGATACCCCACATAAAGTTGACAATGTCATTCAATTTAGTATAAAAGTCCATGAAAGTTTCACTTTCCTCCATACGTATTTCCTCAAATTGGTTGTAAGGATTTGGACTTTAGATTTCTTGACGATTGTTGTTCCCTCGTGTGTCATTTCTAAAATATCCCAGGTTTGCTTTGCAGTATCACAAGATATAATTCTCTTGAATTTATCCGGTGATAGTGTGCAAGTTATGGCATTTAAAGCCGTTGCACTGGCACTACACTCATTTTCTGAAGAGTGGTCCAAGAAAAATAAGGTGTGACTTTCATATATTTGGATCCATTGATACTAGTTACTTTAGAGGTAGGAGGAGTCCATTCAGTTACTGTCTTGCCATACGCTCTCATCCATGGATTTTAAGAAAATCCTCATTCTGGCTTTCCAATAGGCATAATTGGAGCCATCAAATGGTGGAGGCCTAGTAACTGAAAGGCCATCAAAATTTGGCATCTTAAATAGCTTAGATCGATTATCTCAAGATATAAATTCAAAAAGAATAATTAAAAGCGAGCTATTAGGTTTTGATACCACTTGAAATGGCCGAGCTATTAAGTCCTAGAGGGGGGGGGAGGGGGGATTATGCCAAATTAAAAATTAACAGCGGAATTTTAAAAAAATAAAAATGCTAATAACACATAAACAATCTCACAATGCTGAAATTAAATACAACCTCAAATGTACGAGTATTGAGAGATTGATATATATGTTGTTCTAAGGACAACCTTATACCAAAAATTAAAGGTTTATGGTAGGACAACCTGATTCCTGGAAAAGTCTGTGTATCAAAAAATCAAACTAATACAGAGGAATAAAGAAATAAATAGAAAGGAAAGAAATCTAAGTTATTACAACATTCTCCACAAATGCAAAAATAAAATTACTAACATCCACAAAAAGAAATAAACAATCACACCACAAGAACAGAAATTGTAGTGGTTCGCTTGTGTGTACACTAACTGTTTAGAAAAATAGTCACACAATTACTCCACTCCTAATATCCTCACACAGTGGATATTAACGTTCACTATGAAAATAGATTTTTCTAGGTTCACCTAAAACCATCACAATTGTGTCTTTCAAGTGGGCTTACACAATTTAAAAAACCCCACACTTTAAGTTTTCTGGATCACGTCAGACTAATCAAAACAAAGAGATTTTTCTGGCACAATTTCAATTAAAAAAATAAAGAATTTACAAAAATTGTAAAATACCTGGATGTTCTCTTTTTGATGCAGCCCGGAAGAACCAAATCGGAGTAGAAGTTCAATGTCCACACTCAATTATGAAATGGTTCTAGGTTCTAAATTGATTTTAAATTAAATCAAGTTGGGCTAGCTCTATTTGATTTTGATTCCAAGAAAAGGAAAAGTCTCAATCCCTTCTTCAAATATGATTGGAATAAAGAATACAAAATCAAATATAACAAAGATAAATTAAGAGAATATTAAATGAGCACAATATAGCTTGAAAAGATGAATAACTTATCTCTTAGAGTGGCGTATTGATTTAGCTTGAATTGAATATAAAACTCTAAAATTCGTGCTTTATTTATAGTTGTAGAAATCGCACTCTCGACTGGTCCTGAGGTCGGCATGACTGGTCATAGGACCAACAGATTTTTGAAATTTTGAGCGCGATAGGATAAAACCATTCTATGACTGGTCATAGGCTCTACTCGACCGGTCGAGTGACCTCCATGACTAGTCGAGTCCTGTCCATGAACCACTTTTAGTCGCTGGACTTTGAGTCGAGGCTGCAGGACTGGTCGAGCATAAACGAGCACTGTTCACACAACCGGTCGAGCAGTCTCCTGGACTGGTCGAGGCTTTAACCAAAATTTCTGAAAATCAGTAACAACCTTAGGACTAGTCGAGGAATTATTGGACTAGTCAATCCAGTGCTAGGACTAGTCGAGCAAAGTCCAAGACTAGTCGAGAAACAGTCAATGCACTTATAAAGTGACTTAATTTAAATTATGTATACAAAATGACCTACCCTATGGTCAATCTAGGGTCATTCATACCTTATCCATGATGTATGAACATTGAAACTTCTTTTCCTTCGGTTGATAGATTTTCTTTAAAGTTCACGACGCTTGAGATCTTGACATTCATAGAAGCTTGAACTCGAGACTTTTGAAGCTTGAATTTGTGACATATTGAAGCTTGAGCTTGAGGATCAAAGTATAGAAAATTTTTCTTAACTTGAATGAAGCCTTGAAAAACTTGAACTCTTGAAGCTTGTAAGCTTGAATTCACACTTGATGTTGTACTTGATCATGAACAAGTAATCTTGCATTTGAAGATCTTGAAGGAAAGCCCATTAGAAAGACCATTGTCCTTGCACTGTCTTGAATATATTGATGTGCTACACAAGACACAGTTTCCAAGAGGTTTTGACACTATAAAATTTGACAATTTATTGGAGCTGGTGAATTTATGGGGCCTACTCCAACCTACTCCAGATTCATTACTTATAGCAGAAGCATAGACAGTTCCAAGTTCTCCCTGTATCACATCTATCATGCTCAAAGCAGATGCCTGATCTTCCAGGGGCCTAGTGGCTTGTGGACCCAAACCATGTGAAGTCCTGGGATTATGAGGATTTACTGATGCAGATGAGGCAATACAGCCTCAGTTATCCACCCTCTTCATCGTTTTTAGAAATTCTAGCAATTAAATTAAAAGCATAGAATTTTTTTTAATTAGAACAATTTAAAAAAAAATCGGTTTTGAAACAAAAACCTAAATCTACTGACAGTAAGAGAAATAGAAATCAGAAATTTCAAGATTAAGCTCAAAAGGAATGATTTTTTCAAGAAAAAAAAAAAGGCCATAAGGAAACAAAGCTTAAAACAAAGATAAGAGATGGAGATCACTTCTTTGTAGCAGCCATAGATCTATGAATGGACGGATCTGCAAACCCCTATCCAATTTTTGATTCCCATCCCCAATCTGCAAACCCCGTTCTAACAAACCACACAGCAGCCTCAACAACCCAAATCGCAGCAGCTTCCTACTCCATCTTCGGCCCGCCACCATGAACCCAACTAACCCTAGCCCAAACAGACCCCCGTCCACCAGTCCTAGATCCAATCATGTACCGAGAATTCCATTGTCGTCACCCCAAACTCCGACAAAATCCTAATCGCGCACCACCAATCCCAATCACACACCACCTGACACGATCCTGTCAAAACCCATCATCTTCCCTAGCCACATTCTCTCGAATGAAAGGGGGAGAGAGAGAGAGAGAGAGAGAGAGAGAGAGAGAGAGATAGAGAGAGAGAGAGGTGGCAAGAGGGGGTAGCCAAGAGAGAGAGAGGGAAACATTCCCACATGCAAGAAGGGGTAGCTGAGAGAGGGAAAAGGTTCTATACGGTCGAGCTCATGGGAATATCCCGCGAGGTCGAGCTGTGTGGGCCCCACTGTGATGCATGTCGACCATCAACACCGTGCATTTGATGGGCCACCTTTAAATTATGGGATATCCCAAAAACCAGTCATATACAAAACTTAGGTGGGCCATACCATCTAAAATCATGTGAAGAAATGCCTAAAACATTTAAAATCACTTGAGGGGGCCCACCTGAAATTTGATGCATATGAAACTTGGTCTGACTCCTCATCCAAGTGGGACACACATAATGGATGGGCTGGATTTGTGAACCACATCTCGGTGGTCCCAACAATTGATTATGAATATTTTAATGGAGGGTAACCCCTCTCAACTTTTGTATGTGGTGTGGCCCAAAAAAGTCACGGATTGACTTGATTTTTAAGCCCCAGGCCCACCATGGAATGGTGCATCTAACTGATTGGGTAGATGTTCGACACCCATCGTGGTGGGGCCCACACAGCTCGACCACATGAGAAGTTCCCATGAGCTCAACTGTATGGAACCTTTTCTCATATATATATATATATATATATATATATATATATATATATATATATATATATATATTATACATCATTAAAATCATCCTAAGGCCCACTGTAATGTTTATTTGACATCCAATATGTTGATTAGGTCATATAAGGCCAGGTGAAGGGAAAAACAAAAATCAGTTTGATCTAAAACTTTTTATGGCCTCAAAATGTTTTTTAATGGTTGATGCTCATTCAACACTGTTTCCTGGAATGTGGTCCACTTAAGATTTGGATATATCTCATTTTTGGTCTCATACCATAAGATGATCTTTAAAAATAGATAGACGACATGGATTAAACACATACATCATGGTAGGGCTCACAGAGCACCAACCACCATCCATTAGATGGTGTCAGGGCGAGTAACCAATCCATTCCCCTTATTTGTGGTGTGGTCCATTTAATCTTTGGATATGATTCATTTTTTGGATAATTCTCTACAGTTATCTAAAAAATGGATGAACGGTATGGGTTGATCCCAAATTTTTAGTAAATCCAAAACTCAAGTGTACCATGCCATGTGAAACAGTGTGGAATAATGATTTCCACCGTTGATACCTTCCTTGGGCCCACAATAATGTTTATTTGATATCCAACATGTTCATAATATCAAAAAAATATAAATGAAGAGAAAACACAAACATCAGCTTGATCCAAAACTTATGTGAATGTTATTTTTATTGGTGGACATTCAGTCCATACTTTGTAGTCCACTCAAGCTTTGGACCCGCCCTATTTTTGGGTTAATATCTTAAAATGATCCGAGAAAAGCGTTGAACGGTATGGAGAAAGTCAATCCATGACTTAGGTGTGCCAAGACCACATAATATAATGGAGAGGGTTTTCCTTAAAACATTCATAATCATATATTGGGTCTTCCTAAATGTGATTCACATATCAAACCCACTCATTATGTGTGTCCAACTTGGATGAGGGGTTAGACCAATTTTTGCCTGCATCCAAAACTCATGTGGGCCCCACCAAGTGCTTTTATATTTTTTAGGATGTCTTCACATACTTTTAGATGGTATGACCCACTTGAGTTTTGTATATAGATGATTCACATGACCCATTTTACATGTCTGGTCCATTCACTCTATTTTACTAATCAATACCCTCAATTTGACTAGTTACTTGCCTCAATCAGGCTACATATGAGAAAAGATATTGGGCATACCAAGATTGATCAACAATTTCAGTGAAATTTGATTTAAACATCTGAAGTTATTTACTCTTCAATTTGAATTGATTAGATTGCCCAAAAATGGTTAAATGTTATTCATAATATCAAAAATATATGAATGAATAAAAAACACAAACATCAGCTTGATCCAACACTTCTATGGCCTCCAAGAAATTTTAAATGGTAGAGGTTCAATCACACTATTTCCTGTGGTGTGGTCCACTTGAGCTTTGGATATGCTTCCTTTTTGTTCTTTAGACCTCAAGTTATCTGTTAACATGGATGAATGGAGTGGATAAAATAAATAAATAATGGTGGATCCCACAGAGTTTATTCTAGTAAGGGTAACGAGTAACTCACCTAAACGTAGTGGAGAAGGGTTTCCTTAAAACAATCATAATCATAAATTGGGCCTGCCTAAATGTGACTCACATATCCAACCCACTCATTATGTGTGTCCCACTTGGATGAGGGGTCAAACCAAGATTCAACTACATCCAAAACTCATGTGGGCCCCACCAAGTGCTTTTATATTTTTTAAGATGTCTTCACATAGTTTCATCACACACTTCCAGAGGATGCTTTGGAGATAAAATGAAATGAAAGAAAAGAGAGATGGTTTATGTTATTTAATGAGATAGAATATTTTAATTTCTTGATCCATCATTTAGTTCTTACTTTTAATCTCAGTCGTCTAATCAATGGTCTGAAAAGATATCGATTGTCTTATGTCTAATTAGTTGCAAGAAAAAAAAAGTTCAGTTTTGGGACAATCCTAACCGTCTAATTAATGGGTTGAATCTCCATTTTTACTGATATCCATGCCATCCATTCATTTTTATAGATCACTTCAGCGGTTAATCTAAAAAATGAGGCTGATCTAAATCTCGGGTGGACCACACCATGGGAAAATAGTAGTGATTGAATCTTCACCATTAAAACCCTCTTAGGGCCCACTTAATGTTTATTTGATATCCATGCCGTCCATTTATTTTTACAGATCAGTTTAGGAGTTATTCCTAAAAATGAGACAGATCTAAATATTAGGTGGACCACGCTATGGGAAAACAGTAGTGATTTAATCTCCACCATTAAAACCCTCTCAGGGCCCACTGTAATGTTTATTTGACATCCTTCAGTCATACAGACCTGGATGAAGGCAAATTAGCAAAGAAAAAAAAAAGCACAAATATCAGCTTGATTAAAAATTTTGTGGTCCCAATAAGTTTTTAATGATAAGCGTTCAATCAACTCTGTATGTGGTCCACTTGAGATTTAAATCTACCTCATTTTTTGGACAAATATCATTAATCATATGGAAAAATAGATGGATGGAATGGATGTAATAATAAATCATGGGTAGTGGCGTGGTCACTAGCCAATCCCTTTCCTAATGAAAATTAAATAAAAATAAAAATTCTCACCGTCTAATAAAAATATTTATAACCTGCGATGAGCTTGGGGAGGTAATTGGACGATCCCAACCGTCTAATCAAAGCCCTGAAACAAATCTCACCGTCTAATCAATGGTGAAAAAAGATATAAACCGATCATAGAAAAAAAAAAAAAAGGCCTGAAACAAATCTCACAGTCTAATCAGTGGTGAAAAAGATTTGAACCGTTCAAAAAAGAGGATGCAAATGAAAATATAACACTTTTACCAACGAAAATTTTCGTCGGTGAAAAGCAAAAATTGTGGGAAAAATGTTTTTAATATTCTTTTTCGTGTGATATTACAAATCATTTAAATATTACCTTTTAATTAAATATATAAAGAAAATTTCCACTCATTTTATATAAAAACTATATATATATACACACACACACACACACACACACACACACGAATCATTTAAATATTAGCTTAAAAATATAACACTTTTACCAATGAAACTTTTCGTCGGTAAAAACATTATTCCTGATGGTTTTGGTTCGTCGGTAAAAGTCAGGGTGAATTTTCAAGTTAAATAGACCACTTTTACCGACGAAACTTTTCGTGGGTAAAAATATTATTCATGACGATTTTGGTTCGTCGGCAAAAGTTACTTTTACCGACGAACATTTTCATTGGTAAAAATATTATTCCCGACGATTTTAGTTCGTCAGTAAGACTCTAACCGTGAAACTTTTCAAGACAGTGGGAAAATTTTCTAAGTTAAAAATTAGATCCTTATTCCTGACGGCACTATTCGTCAGTAAAACTCTCAGTGGAAAATTTTCTACCTTAAAAATATAACACTTTTACCGACGAATATCTTCGTTGGTAAAAACATTATACCCGACGGTTTTCGTTCGTCGGGAAAAGTCAAGGCGAAAATTTTTGTGAGTTCAATAGACCACTTTTACTGACGAAAATTTTCATCGGTAAAATTATTATTCCCGATGATTTTGGTTCGTCGGTAAAAATATTATTCCCGACGGTTTTGGTTCATCGATAAAACTCTTACCGCGAAACTTTTCAAGACAGCGGGAAATTTTTCTAAGTTAAGAATTAGATCATTACTTTCGACGAAACTATTCGTTGGTAAAACTCTCAATGAAAAATTTTCTATCTTAAAAATATAACACTTTTACCGACGAAACTTTTCGTCGGTAAAAACATTATTCCCAATTGTTTTGGTTTGTCGGCAAAAGTCAGGGCAAAAATTTTGCAAGTTAAATAGACCACTTTTACTGACGAAAATTTTCATCGGTAAAACTATTATTCATGACGATTTTGGTTCGTCTGCAAAAGTTAAGGTGAAATTTTTCAAAGTTAAATAGACTGCTTTTACCGACGAACATTTTCGTCAGTAAAAATATTATTATCGACAGTTTTGGTTCGTCGGTAAAACTCTTACAGCAAAACTTTTCAAGATAGCGGAGAAATTTTCTAAGTTAAGAATTAGATCATTATTCCCGACGAAACTATTAGTCAGTAAAACTCTCAGTGGAAATTTTTTTATCTTAAAAATATAACACTTTTACCGACGAAAATTTTCATCGGTAAAAACAATACTCCCAACGGTTTTGGTTTGTCAATAAAAGTCAGGGTGAAAAGTTTCTAAATTGAATAGATAACACTTTTGATAACAAAAATTTTCGTCAGTAAAACTATTATTCCTGACGATTTTGGTTCGTCGGCAAAAGTTAGGGAGAATTTTTTAAGTTAAATAGACGACACTTTTACCGACGAACATTTTCATTTGTAAAAATATTATTCCTGATGGTTTTGGTTTGTCGGTAAAACTCGGCATGAAAACTTTCTCACTGAAAAGTACAACACTTTTACCGACAAAAATTTTCATCGGTAAAAGTGGTTTTCTGCTTTTTACCGATGAAAATATTCGTCTGTAAAACTCTTAGCGGGAAATTTTCCAAAATTGCGCAAAAATTTACTATCTTCAAATTTTAACACTTTTACCGACAAAAATTTTCATCGGTAAAAATATTATTACCGATGAAAAAAATTTCGTCGGTAAAAGTGCAGTTTTACCGACAAAAAAAAAAATCGTCGGTAAATACGTACTTTTACCAACTAAATTGTTTTTTTTTCGGCAAAAAATTCGTTCATAAAAGCATTATTTCATGTAGTGTAAGTAGCATTATTCAGAAGTTCTGCGACCAATTAATATTATAGAACCATTCTTATTCAAAATTTCACTTCCTTGGTAAATTTTACACCATGATTATTATCGCATATTTGAGAAATGCTTAATAGATTATGTTTTAAACCTTCTACATATAAAACATTTCAAATAGAGGGAGGTTAAAGAGTTGAACCGTACCTTGGCTAACAATTTTGCAATTGCTACCGTCACCGAATGTGACTGAACCATCAATCATATCTTTGAGATTGGTGAACAAATCTTTGTCACCTATCATATGTCTAGAGCATCCACTATCTAGGTACCAGTTTAATGGATTTGAAGCCTTAAAAGCAGTGTGAGCAACCAAACAAGTAACCTTGGGGACTCATTTCATTACAGTTTTGGGTTTTGGAGCATAATTAGTCTTCTTATGTTTCCAGTTGTTATAAGTCCTACCCATTGATTTAGATTTTAGAAGCTCCTTAAGTAGATCCACAATTTTTTCAGCCAAAGGGTTATGATTCTGATTCCTATAGTTGATATGATTGCTTTTAGGTTTAACAGTTTGAAAAGTTTTAGCATTTTTAGAATTATTTTGATTTAGACTTTTCCCTTTTTAGTTTAAAGACTCCCCTCTAACGAATTTAGGTGGAGCATTCTTATATTTATGAGGAGTACTTTTATCATAGCCCAAACCAGATCGATCGCCATATTTTTTGGATCTGGATAAAAGTTTTTCTAATTTAGGATCACCTTAGACATACCTCCATGTGTCCTTCAAACTCAAAAGTGAAGAGACTTCTAGTTTTAGCTTTTCATTTTCAGATTTTAAGTTTTCAACTTGGGATGTTTTGAAATCTAAGTCGCACTTAGTTTTTTCAAAGCAATCTGAAAAGTGTGATTTTTCTAAGACTAGATTATCAAAATTCTCTTTTAGTTTAGAAAACTTTTTTTCTGAAGTTTTAGTTTTAACTTTACAGCAAATTTGCAACTTTCCCTGTATAGGGCATCATAAGCTTCTTGAAGGTCATCTTTATTTTTATGGTCACTACTCAGATTTTCTTCACTGGTTGAATCATCATTATCTGAGAAAGTGATCTTGGCTAGAGTCATGAGAGCTTTAACCTCATTAGCCAACTCGGTTTCAGAATCTTCTGACCCAGAAGAGACTTCAGAGCAGGAAGATTCATCCCATGTGGCCAACATACCTTTCTTTTTAGACTTATCCTTCTTAAGACATTTGTTTGCTAGATGCCCATATTCATGGCAGTTGAAGCATTGGATGTCTTCAAGTTATTTTCAGGTTTTAGATCTATCCTTTTTCTTCTCAGAAGGTTTTTGAAAATCAACTCTCTTTTTTCTTTTAAAATTTTTATAAAACTTCTTTGCTAAAAGAGCCATATCATCCTCTGAGTTTTCGCAATCAAAATTATTAGAATCATGAGAAACATTTTTAGAAGATTTTAGGGCTACGGATTTACCTTTAGGAGCCTTAAAATTTAACTCATAGGTTTGTAAAGAACTAACAAGTTCTTCAACCTGCATGTTATCCATATCACGAAGTTCCTAAATGGCAATGACTTTTGAATTGAACCTTTCAGGCAATGAGCGCAGTATTTTTGCACAGACTTTACTTTCTGGGATGCTATCTCTAAGACCCCACATTGAGTTGACTATGTCATTTAACTTAATATACAAGTCCATGAATGTTTCACTTTTTTCCATACGTATTTCCTCAAACCTGTGGTGAGGATTTACAATTTAGATTTCTTGATAGTAGTCGTACCCTTGTGTGTCATTTCTAAGATATCCTAAGCTTGTTTTGTAGTATCACAAGATATAATCCTTTTGAATTCATCTGGTAATAGTGCGCAAGTAATTGCATTTAAAGCCTTAGCATTGGCACTGCCCTCATTTTTTTGAAGAGTGGTCCAACTATTATAAGGTGCAACCTTAAGTGTTTTAATACCATTAATGCCTAGAACTTCAATGGTAGGTGGACTCCATCTGGTTACGATGGATTGCCACAAATTTTCATCGATAGATTTCAAGAAAATTCTCATTCTGGCTTTCCAATAGGCATAATTGGAGCCATCAAATGGTGGTGGCCTAGTAATTGAAAGGCTATCAAAATTTGACATGATATAAGCTCAGATCAGTTAGCTCAAGAAATAAATCCAAATAAATGAGCTATTAGGATCTGATACCACTTGAAAAGGCCGATCTACAAGTCCTAGAGGGGGGGGGGGACTATGCCAAATTAAAATTAAAATGCAAAATAAAGAAGGAACTAGAACAAGATAGCACCTATCAATCTCAAATAGCAGAAATAAATAGCAACCTCAAATGCACAAGTATTGAGAGGTTGATATAGATGTTGTTCTAAGGACAACCTTACACCAAAAATTAATGGCTTATGGTAGGACAACCAGATTTCTAGAACAGTCTGTGTATCAAAATCCCACACTGATACAGAGGAAAAGAAATAATAAGACAAATAAATTTCCACTGCTATTACAACATTCACCACATGTACAGAAAAAAATTACAATCATTCACCACAAATGCATAAAAATAAACATTCACCACAACTCCAACAATTATAGTGGTTCGCTTGCGTGTACACCAACTGTTAGAAAATAGCCACACAACTACTCCACTCCCAATATCCTCACCCACAGGATATTGGCTTTCACTATGAAATAGGTTTTCCAATGTTCACCCAAAACTTTCACAATTGTGTTTTCAAAAGGGCTACCATAATAAAAAAAACCTCACACACTGATTTTCTGGCTATCTCAGTCAAAACCAAAAATGAAAGATTTTTTGGCAATCTTATAAACCAAATACGGAAGATTGAAATATACTTATATGAAGATTCTCCTTCAGATGAAGCCCTGTAGAACCAATTCAATGTAGATGTTCAATGTCGAATCTCACATATGAAAGGGTTCTTAGGTCTAAATGATTTTTAGATTAAAACAAACTTGTGCTAGCTTGATTTGATTTTGATCTCATAAAGGGTAAAATCAATATTCCCTTTTCAAAAGAAATAAAATTGAATAGAGATCTCAAAATTAAATGCAAAAAGGCTATTAAAAGAATCTTAAATACTAACCAATTAGCTTCTATAATGTGGGGACAAGTTTCTCAGAGTTATGACTTGAATAGCTTTTAATGAATTTAAAAAACTCTGAAAATCGTTCTCAATTTATAGGCAAAAATATTGTTCACTCGACTGGCCTAGTGGTTAGCTCGACTGGTCAAAGGACCGACAATTTTTCAAAATTTATGGCGTGATAAGATAAGATCACCACTCGACTGGTCAAGTGGCTTGCTCAACTGGTCGAGTGGCCTGCTCGACTGGTCAAGCCCTGCATTCAACAGGTCAAGCCCTGCATTCGACTGGTCGAGTGGGATCCAGAAATGTTACTGGACTTTGAATCAAGCCTGCTCGATTGGTCGAGCACTGATCACTCGATTGGTCGAGCGGTCTCCAGGATTGGTCGAGGGTCCAACATAAAATCCAAAAAATTCACAACAAACCTTGGACTGGTCGAGGGAATTCTTGGACTGGTTGAGTCAGTGTCTAGACTACTCAAACTATGACTAGGACTGGTCAAAAAATGACCTATAAATTTATTAAATGACTTATGATATTGTATGACCTATCCTAAGGTTAGTCTAAGGTCAAACAAACCTTACTTATGAGATTGATTCATCACATATTATTCTCTTGAAGTAGTTAAAGCTTGAAGACTTGATCTAGTACTTGAACTTCTTGTTCTTGAACCTCTTGATCTTGAACTTCTTGATGTTGTACTTGAACTTCTTGACCTTGTACTTGCATGACTTGATCTTGAACTTGAATGTAGATAAGATTGGGAAGGATGACATGAAGTTAATCTTACAATAACCACTAAACAAGATACAGAATCTAAGAGGTTTTGGCATAACAAAATTTGACAATCCACAGTTGTCCAGCATCTACAACGTTTTCCATGTTTCTATGTTACGGAAGTGTGGGTCAAACATTGTTCCTGTTATAGATTGGCAGCCGTTAGAGGTTTGTGAGGACACTTCCTACATTGAGCAGTCAGTTCGTATCTTTGATCAAAATGAGCAGGTCCTCTAGACCAAGGTCATTCCCTTCGTGAAGGTTCAGTGGGGTCATCACAGCATAAATGAGGCATCTTGGGAGCACGAGGCTGAGATTAGCAAGCGTTATCCCCATCTCTTTGGTGATTGATTGTATTTTGTATGTTGTCTCTGATTATATATGATGCTATGATTTCTTTTCCCTTTCGTTATGAGTTCTGTTTAGTTGCGATGATAGTGTAAATTTTGAGGATGAAATTTTTATTAGGAGGGGAGAGCTGTAAGGCCCATATCCTAGTACTGTACCATTGCACCAACCCCCATGATCCTCCCCGTTGAATTTCAGTAACCCGTGACCTGTAAGCAACGTTTGCCCATGACCCTAAGTCGTATCCTATAGATCAATGTCGACTCGACTTGAAGCTTGTACTCTAATGATCCTGCCGTCACTGCGGTTCTAACACCGCGTCTCACGCACTAGTGCGATACATAGGCTAAGAATTGTGAGCCTGCATATATCTCGAGGAAACGCCGCGCATTGCGAATTCCGAGAAATTTCAGAGAATCACTACCCACCTTTCACATCAACTAATCAAGTACACATCCCATCACTAGCCCATACTTTCTTTCTCCCCAAGACAAGCAACCTACCCCCAAAGTCGTCGCTCATATCACTCCCACCCATCACTCCACCCATCACTCTATCCCATCTTCCTTACATAACAACAACCCTCTCTCTCATTCTCTACCCATTCCCCATGCAACCCAAAGAGAGATAACGTCCAAGCTCTAAGGAGAAGAAATAACCAAGTGCGTGGCCCACTTCTTACACCAAAACTCTCAATCTAACCCTTTAATTTTCATCTCCCACCCTTAAAGAGGAAGCCTAGGAGATAAGGAAGCCAAAGAACCAAGAAGAAGATCAAATGGTGGGTGAATCTTAGGTTTAGAAGTGGATTTTGTTCATGGGACAAGTGGGGCCTACCGGTTGATGGTAGGGACCCCACTTTAGGCCCCAGGTATGGCCAATGGCCCACCATGATGCATATATGAATTCATGATGGGGCCATTCTCCATGGACCCCATCATGATGTTTATTTCATTGTAAGAAGGCCATCTAGACGTTGCAATTTTTTAGTGGAAAAGGGACGTCCAACATTGATTTTTTACGATTTGAGGGCCCACATGTGGTGGGACCCATTTGATGTATGCTTTGTATCTTATAAAGGGAGCTCATAATGGTGGAGCTCCCTTCACCACTCGATTCTCTCTCCCTCTCTCTCTTTCTCTACCTTGTATGTTGGCCCACCTATTGGATACATGTATGGACGATCTAGACTGTCCAACAGGTGGGATGGTCTTGCTGTCCACCCTGCTGGAATGACCATCTAGCTGGACCGTCTAGATGATGGGAACGTACAAATATCAGCTGGGTCCCGGGACTGTGTGGCCCACCTTGGTGGACCTCACCTTGATGTAGGTGATATATATCCTCACCGTCCAGCGTTGGCCCGTCCAATACATGGCCAGAAGGGGGCGAGATCAGCTGGGCCTGCTATTGTCCAGCAGCAGGCACTGATGAAAGGCAAACATAAATATCATCTTTGATTCAAAAGCTGGTGGGCCTCACTCACGTGGACCCCACCTTGATATATTGTATCAACACCATCCATCCAGCTTTCCAGATCATTTTAAGGCTGTTCAAATGGGCCGGGGCTAATGAACCGGCCGTCCACTAGTAGGCCTAGTCGCAGAAGAAAACCCAAATATCGGCCCTAATTCCCCGTCTTTGGTGGGCCACTCACGTGGACCCCACCTTGTTGTGCATGTGTACCCACACCTTTCATCCATATTTCTGGGGCCATGGGCCCATTTATGAAGTAGATCTAACGCCTAGATGGGCCGGTGCACTTGGACGGACCATCCAGCCATCTTGCGGCCCACCATGATATATATGTTTTATCCTTGTCGTCCATCTGTTTTGAGGCCCACCTAGTCAGGGCCCACCCTCTTGGGTGGCTAACATTTAGTTGGACCCACCATGTATGAGTTTCACTCAGGCCATCCAACCATTTTAGATGCCCAGCTGGGCTAGGATGTTGATGGACTGACCGTCCAGTAGCTGGCCATTTTATTGCATGTGTTGCATACACACATTGTCCATTTGTTGGGGTCCATCTGTAATGTGTAGGCCCACCAGAGGTATGTGCTTCATTCAAGCCATCCATCAGTAGGACACCCAGCTAGGGGCAGCGAGGCCCACCTTGTATGCATGTGTTTTCTAGACCGTCCAATAGGTCTAAGTGGTCCTGATAGGCCGACCTCCTCCCATAGGCCCACCATGATGTATGTGTTGTATATCCATGTCGTCCATTCATTTCAGGAGCATGTGGGCTACCCCATGAGGCCCGCCATGATGTATGTGTTATATACACAACCGTTTGCCCCTTTTTTTGGGCCATGGGTTGCCCCATGAGGCCCACTATGATGTATGTGATACACACACTATCCACCCATTATCCCTAGGTCGTGGCTGTTTCATGAGGCCCACCATGATGTATGTACTACAAGCATGCTGCCCATCCATTTTCCATATAGTATAAGGGTCGAGGGCCCCATTGTGAGTTAGATTTCAAATCCCAAGTGGACTGCACCTTAGGAGCAAGAGTGGTTAAATGTCCACATTGCAAACCTCCCTAGGGCACCACTATAAATCCATTTCCCATCTTTCCTTTGATTTGGGATACCCCAAACCATTGGGCCCCATTGATGATGTTGTTACCCGTCTCCCTTATTGGGCTATCCCAAATCATTGGGCCCCCATTGATGTGGAGGTAACCACCTTCTCTTATTGTGCTAACCCAAACCGTTGGGCTCCCATTGATGCTAGTGCCTTCCACCATACCTTATCCAAACCTTGGAGCCCACCTTGTGTATATATTGGGCCAATAGGAAAGCCCTATTTGTTGTATGATAAAAAGGGTGAGGAAGCCCACTTGTTGTACATAGCTTCGTCCTCTTATCTCACTGTGTTGTATACCCATGTGACGTGCCCCATGGGCTCGTTCTTTATGTAAGTATGCCATCTAGGCCATCCATTGTTGTAGGAGAGTGTATCATCACCCCTTTGTTGCAGATGGAAGCATATGTGGTATTAGATTTTGTATATCCACTGTTGAAGTTTATCTTGGATTCGTGGGTTAGATCCACCATCCTTTCAGTGGATCCCACCTTAGGATACACGATACATTAGTACCTTGAATAGGTTATGATAGTTTAACATGGGTCGTACTATATAGACTGTTACATGCCTAGTGGGGCTTATCGTTCCGCTCTTACGCCTTGTATGTGATATACTGGTTATTGTCTGTTACATCAGATAATCATGCTAGTGTACTTAGTCTAGTAGGACACACTAAGAACATGCTTAGTATTACATCATGATACATGCCCATACGCATCATTTGTATGCTTATTATGAGGAATGATTGATCATAGCATATGCCATTGGGCTGAGATGTTTATAGGACTCCCTAGGAGACGAAGTGCGGTACGTGCAGGTCTAATGCATGACTAGATGGTATGGTTCATGCATCTCGCATTTGTGTGACATGATCACTATACGCCCTAGCGACATCAGGACTGTGACCTCCACAGGCATATTGCAGATGGTCAGATTTGTATACCGGAAATATTTTGTTCTAGCATTGTGGGAACATAGGATGTCCTTGAGTGAAAGTCTTAGAACCTCTTTTGTATCAGGAGATGCTCCAATGTCTGGAACGAGTGGATACATGAGCTCACGAGTGCCGAATGCCAATAGGCCAGGTGTCCCACTATGTCGTAGTTGGTAGTGAAGGGGGTATAGCCGTATCCGCTCGAGGGCAGGGGCAAAGCTAGGCTAAGTTTAACTAGCTCATAAATGGGTCCGCTATCGACGTGCCGGGTAGATACTGGCTGACTACTGGCCAGGCGGGTAGTCAGCTCTTTTCCACTTGTATGGTTGCGTGTCCATTTTGAGCGACAATCTGGTGTAAAGTATACTAGACCTGGGTGATATACAGTGATGAATTGTACTGATATATGTACTTAATGAGGACTGGCATGCTTGCGTTACATCTTACATAGGACATTTTGCTACGTAGGCCTTGCATCACATGGCCTTGGTATGGCTGATAGCATTCATGAACTTACCAGTACTTTTGCTTACTCCGATATTGTATGCTTGATACATGTATTATGCACACACACGCACACACCCTCTGAGCTCTTGTAAACTTATGCATGACCGTTGCATGCAGGTGATGTTAGATCGCAGCAGCGCTGAGGCAGGAGAGTGTGACAGCTTATCTTGGAGCTTTTTGTTATTCTTGTATTTCCCTTCCCGAATTGTACTCAAATGATTTATTATAGTGGATATGTGGTGATGTTATTTGTGACTTGGTTATGCTCCTATAAAAAAAATTAGACAGAAAATCCTCCTTGTATGATCCTATGATTGGAATCTAGCATATGGGTGCCGGGTGCTGAGAATGGGGTAGCACGGAGGCTAATGGTGCAGGATTCGGTGATTGGGAATTCTGTGAGCTCGGTTTTCGAGTTTGGAGCATGACACACATGTTGGCAGCTATGGACAATGGCGAATATGGCTACCACTGCTATGGCTGCTGTCTACTTTATGGCCATCAAAAGGGGAAGTGAAAGAGATAGAGAGAGTACCTTTAACTTCGTTTAATTTTCTTCCTTTCTTTTCAATTGTTGGAGAGAGATCAAAAGAGTATGAGGGAGAGATCAAGAAGGGAGAGGGAGAAGCAAGAAGTGTGGGAGAGATCAGATCAAGGAAAGGAGAGGGAGAAGCGAGACGAGAGAGAGAGAGAGAGAGAGAGAGAGATCAAGGAAGGGAGAGGGAGAAGCAAGACGGGAGATAAATCGAGGAAGGGAGAGGGGAGAGAGAGAGAGAGGGGGGGACATGAAAGGGCACCGCGCGCTAGATTTTTTTTAAAGCCTACAAAGAATCTTTACCAGCGCCCACTTTTAAAATTAGGGGCATTTTATGATGATTGCCATTGATTCCCACTATTATCGGTAGTTCAAGATGGTCGCCAGTAAAAAAAATGTGTCGGTAAATGGCCATTTTCTTATAGTATCTCTCTCTTAATCTCTCTTTACTCTTGTTAAAAAATGGTACAAATGAGAGTGAGTTAGGGAGTTTCTGTGGTAGAGATTTTTAGGTAGATAGGGAATTATAAAAAGAGAGAGGGATAAAATGGTAAGAAAAAGAGGACGGAATGATGGCCAGTATGGGTAAGGGTATGAGTTGCATGAGAAAGGCATGGACTTGTTCGACTAATTTAGAGAGAGTGATATGAGTGATAGATGGGTTGATTGATGGATTGATGGATTGACTGATTTGGCAACATTTGAATTTGTACAAGTAGGGCCCGCATACGTTACGTGACTGTAAGACCCGTATCCTAGACCGTACCATTCCGTAGGATTGCGCGGTCCTTCCGGTCAAATTTTGGCAACCCTCAACCTGTATCCGACGTTTGTGCATGATCCTAAGACGAGTCCAGCATTTCGGGGTTGACTTGACTCGAAACTTGTACCCCTGCGACCGTGCCGTCATCACAGTTCCAACGTCATGACTCGTGCACCGATCTGATACCCAAGCTAAGAGATGTGGGCCCACGTTCATTCTGAAGAAACGTTGCACATTACGAATTCTGAGGGAATCTCTACAACATGTCCCATCAATCAATCAATCAATCAAGTCTAGTACACTCCATACCACAGGTATAAGCAACCCATTCCTTTCCCTTTCCCAAAATCAACTCTCTCTCTCCACCCATCCCTCTTTCACCCAAATTTCAACCAAGCCCATACCCTAACCATCCTCTCCTTACAACAACCACTCCATTCATCCCTTTCATCCATTATTTATCTCTCTCTCTCTCTCTCTCTCTCTCTCTCTCTCTCTCTCTCTCTCTCTCTCTCTCTCTCTCTCTCTTTCTCATTTCTATCTTTACTCTCCAACCTCCCAAGCAACACCCAACGTCCAAGCTCTCTCTCCCAAATCCAAGAGTGGCCCACTTTCTCACTCTCTCATCTCCCATCTCAACCATTCATTCATCATCTACCTCCATAAAAATTGAAGATAAGGAGCATATGAGTCTAAGGGATCGAGGAGGAGTGCAATAAGTGGGTGATCTACCGTTAGTTTGATGATTTGAGGGCCCACTTGTAGTGGGACCCATCTTGATGTATGCATTGTATAACGAGGGGCCCATAGTGGTGGGGCCCCTCCCATATTCGCTTCCCATGTCACGTTCTCTCTCTAACTCTCTCTTCCATATTTTATGGCCCACCACGATTTGTGTGTATCCATGTCATCTGTACATTGGACGTGGACTCACCTGATGGACGTGAGTATCCACACCGTCCATCCAATGTAGTAGATTCAAATCCCAGGTAGAAACCACCCTAATGTTAGTGTTTTACCTACACCACCCATCTGACGAGCAGCACCTGGCTACTGTTGTGCAGACGTCGGCAAGTTGGGTGGATCCACCAACATGATATATATGGGTTGTCCATCACATGGGACCCCATTGGATGAAAGTGTTTCATCTAGGCCGTCCAAACGATGGGGCCTACCCAACGTGATGTATGTGTTTATATCAATGTCGTCCATTCATTTCTTGTGGGTCCCCCACGTGTGGACCCACCTTATGGATGTACTTTACATCCAAGTCATCTGTCCAGCGTTCCTGGACGATGGACATTGATATTTGTATTCACACACATACATACATACATACATACATATATATACATGTGTATATATATTATTATTATAATAAGATAGTATTTATGGTGGCCCCACGTGGGACCCACCTACTTGGAACTAGCTTGGATGGTGCAGCTATTTAGCTGTGTTTTGATGATACAGTTTTGTGAGACCCACCTCGTTGTATTTATGTGGGACCCACCTCATTGTATATCCACACTGTTCATTTGGACGGTGTGCTATGGACTGCACCATGCTCTGCAGCCACACCGTCCATCTGACGCGTGTTGGGTGGGCCATTATGATGTATGTATTTTTTCATCACCGTCCATATCATGGACGGTGGGAACCCACCAGCACGTTCCGTGGGTTGATCATGAGGGATGTGTTATATCCCAGCCATTCATCTGGGGCCCATTGCTGATGTATATGATTCATCCAAATCGTCCATCCATTTGCCAAGCTCGTCCTAGGGCTTGAGAAGAAAAATGAGGTAAATCTATCAGGTGGACCACACTACAGTAAATAGTGGGGAATGAATGCCTACCATTGAAATCCCTTTTGGGAGTACAGAAGTTTTGGATAAGTATGAAATTTTTTTTCCTCTTTATTCAGGTATTTGTGACCTTATGATCAGATTGGATGGAAAATAGCATTATGGTGGGCCCTGCCATTGATGCATGTGCTGTATTTCTCCGCCATTTGTCTCTTGGACGGGTGCGGCTCATTGTGATATATGTGTTTTATTCATTCCATCCATCCATTTGTGCGGCCTACCATGATGTGTGTGTTGCATGCACACTGTTCATACACTTTTCTTGGGTCGTGGGTCCCATTGCCTTATGTGGCCCACTTAATGTATATAAGGCCCATTGGTGCGGCCCATTGATGCGACCCACTTGATGTATATGAGGCCCATTGGTGCGGCCCATTGATGCAGCCCACTTGATGTATATGAGGCCCATTAATGCAGTCCACTTGATGTATATGAGGCCCATTGGTGCGGCCCATTGATACAGCCCACTTAATGTATTTGACGCCCGTGTGCAGGGCCCACCTATTGTGTATATGAGGCCCAGGTATGTGGCCCGTTGTAATGTATTTGTGGCCCATTTGATAAGGCTCATTGTAATGTATTTGTGGCCCGTATGGTGAGGCCGATGTGGTGTATACGTGGCCCATAAGTGCGGCCTAATGCGATGTATGTGTGTGGCCCATTGAGCGGCCCATTGTGATGTATATGAGGCCCAGATGGAGAGGCCCATTGTGATGTATTTGAGGCCTGATGTGATGTATACAAGCCCTATATGATGGGGCCCACCTGCTTGAATCTGAGGCCTATGGGCAAGGCCCATTGTGATATATATTATGCCCATTAGTGCGACCCATTAATGCAACCCAATCGATGTTTATGAAGCCCATTGGTGCGACCCATGGACGTTGTCCACTTGATGTATATGAGGCCCACTGGTGTAGCCCATGAGATATGGCTGACTCGATATATATATATATATATATATATATATATATATATATATATATGAGGCCCATTGGTGCAGCCCGTGGATGCGATCCACTTAATGTATTTGATGTCCCATGGGTTGAGGCTTAATGTGATATATATAAGGGCCACGAGTAAGGCCCAATGAGACGCATGTGGGACCTTTGTATTGGGCCGAATGTGATGTATATGAGGTCCATTGTGATGTGTGATTACTACATGATGTATGTAATGATGATTATGGCGAGTCATGCCTTGGGAGCAATGATGGTTTAATGTCCACATTGATGGGCGATGATGGCTAAATGTCCACATTGTGACCTTTCCCTAGGCCCTTTGTTAGGCTGATTCTGATTGTGGAGGCCGATTCCGATTGTTGAGGCCGATTTCAATTGTCGAGGCTGAGTCCGATTGTCGAGGCCAAGTCCGATTGTCGAGGCCGATTCTGATTGTCAAGGCCAAGTTCGATTGTCGAGGCTGATTGTTGTGCCTAATTCCGATTGTTGAAGCCGATTCTGATTGTCGAGGCCAATTCTGATTGTCGAGGCCGAGTCCGATTGTCGAGGCCAATTCCGATTGTCGAGGCCGATTGTTGTAGATGATTCCTATTGTCGATGTTGATTCCGATTATCGAGGCCTATTGTTGTGGCTGATTTCGATAGTCGAGGCCGATTGTCGAGGTCGATTCCGATTATTGAGGTTAATTCTGATTGTTGAGGCCAAGTCTGATTGTCGAGGCCGATTGTTGTGGCTGATTTCGATTGTCGAGGCCGATTCCGATTGTCGAGGTCGATTCCGATTGTCGAGGCTGATTCCGATTGTTAAGGCCGATTATATAGGCCGATTCCGATTGTCAAGGCCTAATGTGATGTATATGCGGTCCGTATTTGAGGCCCATTGTGATGTGTATTCAGCCCATGTTTAAGGCCCAATGTGATGTGTATGAGGCCTATGTGATAAGGCCCATTGTGGTACATTTGAGGGCCAGGCGATGGAGCCCATTGTGATGTATATTAGGCCCAAGTGAGAGGCCCATCGTGATGTGTATTAAGCTCTTGAGTAAGGCCCATGGTGTTGTATATTAGGCCCTTATGTGAGGCCATGGGTCTGCCATATGTTAGGTTCTATGTGAGCCATTCCTTGGGGGCAGTGTTAGCTAAATGTCTGCATTGTCGAGGCCGATTGATACCGATTATGAGTATGAGATAGCATAGTATCATGATACATGACCATACGCATCATCTGCATATTTATTATGAGATGTGATTGACTATTGCATATGCCATAGTACAGATGGCTTTTGGGACTCCCTGATAAGTGGAGTTATCCCACATGAGCGCACGGTATGCACAAGATTGATGCATGATTGGACTACATGACTCATGCGTTTTGCATTGTGTGATTGTGATTACTGTATGCCCTATCGACATCAAGGTTGTAGCCTTCACAGACATGTCGTGGATGGCTAGATGGGACACCGAAAAATGTTTAGTTCGAGCATCTGGGCACTTTAGATATCCTTGGATGAAAGTCCCTAAAAATCTAAGGCCAAGAGACACCCCAACATCGCGACCGAGTGGATATATGAGCGCCCGAGTGTCAAATACCAGGAGGTCATGTCCTCACTATGTCGTGGTAGGTTGGGAGGGGGTGTGGACTTACCCGCCCAAGAGAAGGGGGCATAGCTAGGCTGAGTTTGACCAGCTCGTGATTGGGTCTGTCATCTATGTACCAGGTAGATATTGGCTGACTACTGTTGATGGTCAAATATTGCATGCTAGACCCCAATTATTGCCAGATTTTACATACACAATAATGCTTAATGGAGTATTTCAATTGTGTTTTGTTGCAGGATTCAATCAGGAGCGTTGACTGAAAACTGATAGTAAAAGCATGGATTTGGCACTCCGATGTCACAAAAGCAGGGGACGGACTCCTAGGGATTGGGATCGACAATTTTACACAGCCGAGATTCGAGAAACTAAAGCTCAAATGGCCTGAAAGTCAACCAGAATGCAAGATCACAAGGTTCTCACCATCCGTTTGGCTCAGAACTTCATACATGGACTAAAGACCATAAATTAACCGTACACATAAAATTCAGCCGATGGATCTATAGAAATGGCCCAACGGACAGAACAGCTCATAAAACGCTGATTTAGGGCCCACCTGATTGTTGGATATACGTCAACTTTGGTCTCAACTCCTTAAATTGGGTGTCATATCGGATGGACGGAGCGGATTCCATGACACATTAACGTGGACCCCACATGTGCACTACATGCACATAAAGTGCACGTGTGACGGTCGTGCACCGAACGACGTAAGTCGGTCAGCGTTGCGCTGACCGACGTCTCCTTCAAAAAAAAATGAAAGACGCAACAGCGTCTTCGCTACCAGCACCGGGTCCCGATTGTGGGCCCCACTCGTTGTCATTTTCAATGATCCGAACCGTCCAAGTGTTTAGGGATATGGCCACAACCCTTACCTAGGTGATCTTCTGGTCACATGCAAGTGACTTTGTGAGGTTCTTGTGTAAAATGCGGGATGGACGGTGTAATACAAAGTTGTGTGGACCACACCTACATCAATCCGATCTTGTCAGTCCTGAATGGTTTTTTGCCAGAAATACAATGGACGGAGTGGATTTCTCCATTACCGACAATCTTGGGGCGTTGCGCTGTGATGGTCGGTGGACCACGATCATCATTCCATTCACTGATCCAAGCCATCCACCTTGTTTCTCATCCAAAACCAACCGTCCCCTGGCTTGCTTTTTGATTTCTTCAGGGATCACATGTACTTGAAGGTCTAAGAGCAAGACGGACGGCGACAGAAGAAATCTGTGGGTCACCACAAACCGGATCCAAAACCAATCATGACCGACCAATTTTTCATCCTGTAGCCAATGAACGGAGTGGATTTCACCAACGCTGAAGGATGTGGACCCCACTGATGCCACCGCAAGCTAATGTGCGTTCTCTGTTTACGCAAATCGGAGAACTCCGACTTTTACGGGCTGATCAGCGATCTTGGCTGGGATCGAACCAATGATCCCAGCCGTTCAAAATCCTCTTATGGGACGACCAACCAGTCCTAAGGAGTCTGAACGGTCTAGATGATGAAGAGTTCGGAAGAAATCCACCGTAAGATCAAAGCACCGCAAGCTATTTTGTGTTTCGCCGTGCGTAAGCTGTCGATTTTGTAAAGGAGTCTCGACCGACCTCCCCACCGGGTGCTTATATAAGAGAGAGAGAGAGAGAGAGAGAGAAAGAGAGAGAGAGAGAGAGAACGGCTGGCAGAGGGTAGCTTGGAGACAGCTTGGAGGATCTTTTGTTGGACGTGGAGACGTGAAGGGAAGCAGAGAGAGAAAGAGTTTGGATATTTTTTTTTTTATTTCTGTTTATGTTATTTTTTTTATGAATTTGGATGAAGTTTAGCCTAATCATGTTTATGGGCTAAACCTCTTAGCTAGGGCTAAGAGGTGAAGCTTGTAGCGTGAAGGGAGAGATTATGTTTGTGCCTTTTATTTAGATTGAATAGATCTTGGTTTTGGTTTGATTTGAAGGGAATGTTTTCAGTTCTTAATGGTTTATTGTGACTGAAATTACAATGGGTCTGCGATAACTTTGAACATATCCTTTCCTTTTTATGTTTATGACGTCAGGACGCCCTGTTGTTCACCATCGTCTCCTGGGCATGGTTGGATGTCGGTACCCTTCCTAACCTTCATGACATGATTGATTGGTTGGTAATTAGTTTAATTCTCATTGTTTGCTTTGTCTCCTGGGCATGGTTTGGTGATGGAATCCATTCTAATTCATATACCTTTCATCTCTTGAAAACTACATCAAAGGAAGTTCAGTTGATTTTCATGAATCAAGTATAGTTCTCCCTGATCTCTATAAGTGGATCCTTTGAATCCCTAGTTTCCCTTCTCTGAATATTATTAAGTTTTAGATAATTATTTCACCATTATTCTTCAATCATAATTGGTTTAGATTTCATCTTAACCTAGTTCTAGATCTGGTTATTTTCAGATAACGTACAGGTTTCAGTCCTTGTGGATTCGACCTCGGTCTCACCGAGTTTATTACTACATCACAACCCTATACTTGGAGAGTGAACAAGTTTTTGGCGCCGTTGCTGGGGACTGACGGCTATGATTTTCTAAAATTAATTGAATTTAGAGTTAGTTTAAGATTAGGATTTTACTAATTTTAATTTTATTTTCTATTTGATTCATAGAACTAACATATTTCCTATTCTGTAGGTTGCTAAGATAGAACTTCTAATTTGGTAAACTCTTTCTAATTTTCTAGATTTTCTAACTCTTTAGATTTGGTTTGCTTTAGAAACTTCTTCTACTTAGAAACTAACTTATTTTGTTTTATTTTGCAGGTCTTTAGCTTAGGGACTCCAATTTGGTAATCTCCTTCCAACTCTCTCTTTATAGATTTTCATTTTCTTTCCTAGGATTAGGTTTAGAATTTGATTGAGGGCTGCGAGTGTTTCATGCCCAAGTGAACCCGTGACGACACTCGACGTCTCTTGACTAAAGGAGGATTAGTTGAGGGGTTAATTGTCCATCGCAGGACTAGACACCGCTCGAATTCCCCTGAGTTAACTGAGGTTATGGCTGCAAATCAACCTCAAGCACTACCTCAACATATGGATGAGGAAGTACATGATGAGAATGAGGTGCATCAAGCACCCCCGCCTTGTACCTAACGTGATTATATACAACCGGCGGGGGTGAGTGCGCCCTCATGTATGATTTTTCCTGAAAACACAGGACAGATGGACATCAAGCCAGGAGTTATCCAACTCCTTTCTAAATTCCATGGGCTTGAATCAGAAAGTCCATACTTACATTTGAAAGAGTTCAATGAGATTATAGCCACCTTATACTTTCCCAATGTATCCGAGGATACAATCAGGCTGAAACTCTTTCCTTTTTCCTTGAAAGAGAAGTCCAAGACGTGGTTACATTCACTGCGTCCTAGATCCATTGGCACATGAATTGATATGCAGAGGGAATTCATAAAGAAATTTTTCCCACACCATAAAACGATTACCCTCAGAAAAGCAATCATCAACTTCGCCCAAAAGGAAGATGAAACATTCTACCAATGTTGGGAAAGGTTCAAGGATCTTGTCAGTTCATGCCCACAAAACGGTTTTGAAATATGGCGCATTACAAATTTTTTCTATGATGGACTGACATCTTCCATGCGCCAACTGGTCGAGACAATGTGTAATGGAGAATTCATGAATAAAGAGGTCGATGAGGTATGGGATTATCTCGATGGACTTACCGAAAATGCACAATCTTGGGACCATTACCCAAAATCAAACACCACGTCTAGGCCAACTCAATCTAAAGAGAAAGGTGGAGTGTATCTCCTGAAAGAAGAGGATGATGTAAATTTTAAAGTGACTAATTTCATACGAAGAGTCGAGGCCATGGAAGGAAAGAAAGATAAGGTTAATGAAATTGTTTGCGGCATTTATGATTGCAACATTCATACAACTGAAAATTGTCCTACAATATCTGCTTTTTGAGGAGTATTGAATGAGCAAGCTAATGCCGTAAATAACTATCAAAGACCTTTCAATGGATCTACCTCCAATACATACAATCCTGGTTGCACCAAAACGTCTTTCTAACTCTCAGGATATTCTGGAGGTGTTGAAACAAGTGAAAGTCAACATTCCTCTACTTGATGTCGTAAAACAGGCTCCTTCATATGCAAACTTTCTGAAAGACCTATGCACGACTAAAAGACGGCATAGTATTCAAAAGAAGATTTTCTTAACTGAGAAAGTGAGTGTCATCCTGAAGCAAGACGTGCCGCAGAAATTCAAGGATCTCGGTAGCCCAACCAAATCAGGTGTAATCGCGAACCATCGAATTGATCACGCACTTCTTGACTTAGGAGCGAGCGTTAATCTGATTCCCTACTCGGTATACAAACAGTTAGGTTTGGGTGAGTTAAAACCCACCCTAACCACACTACAACTTGCCGATCAAACTGTTCGTGTACCAAGAGGGATTATTGAGGATGTGTTAGTCCAAGTCGATAGATTTTACTACTCTGTATGTTTTATCATCCTGGACACCGAACCCATCAATAACATGAGCACTCAGATTCTCGTCATTCTTGGTCGCCCATTCCTTGCCACGTCAAATGCAATTATCAATTGCAGGAATGGTGTCATGACTATGTCTTTTGGAAATTTAACATTGGAGTCAAACATCGTTTTCAATAACGGCAGCAACTCAGAGGATGATGACGATGTCCACGACATTAATATGATCGATACTTTCGTGGAAGATAGGACACCCCTTATCATATCCTCTGATTCTCTAGAGACATGCTTGGCCCACTCCCATGAGTTTGATGATGATATGATTGGGGAGACGTGTGCCTTGCTTGATACTGCACCGGTACTTGAAGTTAACCGGTGGAGGCCATAATTTGAAGAATTGCCACAAACTGATATAGTGCCTCTACCGTCTAACCTCAAGGCACCGAAGCTTGACCTAAAACCTTTGCCCTCTGATTTGAAATATGCCTATTTAGGTCAAGATGAGACATACCCGGTGGTGATCTCTGCCCACCTGGAGAAAGAACAGGAGAGTATGCTCATATCTACTCTCATTGAGCATAAAGGAGCCCTAGGATGGACGATGGTGGACCTCAAGGGAATCGACCCCTCGATTTGTACTCACCACATATATCTTGAGGATAATGCGAAAGCCACTCGGCAACCACAACGTAGATTAAATCCAAACATGAAGGAAGTGGTTAAGGCCGAGGTTCTTAAACTATTGGATGTGGGTATCATATACCCTATATCTGATAGTCAATGGGTGAGTCCAACTCAGGTGGTTCCTAAGAAGTTCGGAATCACCATCGTAGCCAATGCTAATAATGAACTCGTGCCAACTAGAGTCACTACTGGTTGGAGAATGTGCATTGACTACAGAAAGTTGAATACCGTCACAAGGAAGGATCACTTTCCTTTGCCCTTCATTGATCAAATCTTAGAAAGGCTAGCTGGTCATTCCTATTGTTGTTTCCTTGACAGGTATTCGGGCTACAATCAGATTGAAATTGCCCCTGAGGACCAGGAAAAGACCACATTTACATGTCCCTACGGCACCTTTGCTTACCGAAGGATGCCAATTGGACTATGTAATGCCCCCCACACCTTCGGCGATGTATCTTTGAGTATCTTTTCTGATATGGTAGGGCAATATCTAGAGGTCTTCATGGACGATTTCTCTGTCTATGGTTCATCTTTCAGCAACTGCTTGGAAAGTCTTAAATGTGTGCTGAAAAGATGTGAAGAAAAGAACTTGGTACTTAACTGGGAGAAGTGTCATTTTATGGTTCTTAAGGGGATTGTCCTGGGACATATCATCTCGTCCAAGGGAATTGAGGTAGATAAGGCAAAAATTGATCTTATCTCTAACCTGTCTCCACCCAAGAACATCAAGGACGTGCGATCCTTCTTAGGACATGCGGGATTTTACAGGCGATTCATAAAGGACTTTAGTCTCCTCTCTCGTCCTTTATGTAATCTTCTGCAAAAGAATGTTCCATACGAGTGGACTGAGCAATGCCAGGAAGCTTTCACCAAGCTTAAAGGCATGTTAACCACTGCACCCATCATGCAGCCACCTGACTGGAGCCTTCCTTTTGAGCTTATGTGCGACGCTTCTAATTATGCTCTTGGAGCGGTTCTAGGCCAGAAAAAAGATAAGAGGCCCTACGTCATCC
Source organism: Magnolia changhungtana (assembly GCA_030180095.1). Classification (NCBI taxonomy): domain Eukaryota; kingdom Viridiplantae; phylum Streptophyta; class Magnoliopsida; order Magnoliales; family Magnoliaceae; genus Magnolia; species Magnolia changhungtana. The sequence goes on along the minus strand of JASAUF010000518.1, from coordinate 193,743 downwards.
ATTATGCGAGTAGGATTTTAAATCCTGCCCAAGTGAACTACTCGACTACGGAAAATGAACTTCTAGCCATAGTGTTCGCCTTGGATAAATTTAGGTCCTACTAGATCGGATCCAAGATCATTATCTATACAGATCATGCGGCACTGAAGTATCTTCTTTCTAAGAATGATTCTAAGCCCCACTTGATACGATGAATCCTTCTACTCTAAGAATTTGATTTGAAAATTAAAGATAAAAAGGGAGTAGAGAACGTTGTGGCCGATCACCTTTCTCGCCTTAATACTTCTAATTCCCTTGAGGCGACCCATATCAATGACATGTTCCCTGATGAACAACTGTTCAGAGTCTCCCATTCACCTTAGTTCGCTGATATTGCTAATTATCTTGCTACAGGTTCCATACCAACACATTGGATTGTGCAAGATAAGAAGAAATTTTTCACCGAGGTATGTAAATTATTATGGGATGATCCATACTTGTTTAATAATTGCCCAGACCAAATCTTGAGGAGATGTGTGCCAGACGATGAGCATCAGAGTGTCATCTCCTTCTGTCACTCACAGGCCTGTGGTGGTCACTTTTCTATAAAAAAGATCACGGCCAAGATTCTGCAGTGTGGCTTCTATTGGCCCACTATGTTTAGGGACACTCATGAGTTTTGCAAAGCTTGTGAACGTTGTCAGAAATTGGGAGCATTGTCCCATCGAAATATGATGTCCTTGAATCCTATTCTTATCATAGAGGCATTTGATTGCTGGGGCATCGATTTCATGGGGCCATTCCCCCAATCTTTTAGGAATTTATATATTTTGCTTGCCGTGAACTATGTCACTAAATGGGTCGAAGCGATTCCGTGTCGAACTAATGACCATCGCACGGTCATTAAATTCTTAAAAGAAAATATCATTTCCCGATTCGGAACACCTCGAGCCATCATTAGTGATGGGGGCTCACACTTTTGTAATAGGCTATTCGAGAGTTTAATGAAGAAATACAGTATCTCTCATAAGGTGAGCACCCCATACCACCCACAGACAAGTGGGCAAGCTGAGATTTCTAATAAGGAGATCAAACACATTTTGGAGAAAACGGTTAACCCTGACCATAAGGATTGGTCAATTCGATTGACCAATGCCTTATGGGCGTACCGTACTGCTTTTAAAACCCCTATTAGAATGTCTCCCTTTAGACTCGTCTATGGCAAGGCTTGCCACTTGCCTGTGGAGTTGGAACATAGAGCCTACTGGGCGATCAAAAATCTAAATTTCAATCTGAACAACGCTGGCTCACTACGCAAACTTCAATTAAATGAACTTGAAGAAATCCGGAACGACGCATACGAGAACTCGAGAATTTACAAGGACAGGATGAAGGCGTTTCATGACCAACATATTCTACGAAAATCATTCATGCCAGGCCAGAAAGTCTTTTTGTATAATTCTCGATTACATCTCTTTCCGGGTAAGCTTCGATCTCATTGGACCGGCCCTTACATTGTTGTTAGTGCTTATCCTCATGGGGCCGTTGAGATAAGAGATCCCGACAATGGTAAGGAATTTAAAGTAAATGGACATCGGTTAAAACCATTTGTCAAGAAATTTGATTCAGAGGACATGTCCACGCCTCTGAATGATCCTGTTTACCAGGACTGATCTCCTAGTCTGATGGAGGTATAGGTAGGTTTATCGCTTTCTTAGGACTAGGGTAGTTGCTTTATTTGTCTAGCTGAAGACGATAAACTTAGCGCTCCTGGGAGGCAACCCATCTTTTCATTCCATTTCTTTTTCATAATTAATTAGTTCAATGTTTGTGGGTAACATTGCTGCAAATCCTCACGAGACTATAACTCGTCCACTAGGGGAAACCTAGGGGTTTAAAGGCTTGTTGCATACGCCAAATGCAATCAAAAGCACCTGCGAAAGTGGTATAGGTAGGATCTAGTTTTATTATTTTTGTTGGTTTCACTCTTGTACTGACCTTCTCTCTCCAAGCAATCTCCTGAAAAATCTCTCTCGATTCGTTATCCAGGTACTATCTTCCCATCACTTTGTCTTTACTGTCGTTGTCTCATGTGCATTGCATGTTTATATCTTTTACATTGAGGACAATGTAGATTTTAGGTTGGGGGTGGGAGATTAGGTTTCATAATCAGTGTTTTCTTCGTCTTGAGCAAAAATTGTGAAAATTTTTAAATTTTTTCTGGACTTTCTAGTGAATTCAAAGTGATTTGACGGATATCCTAGATTTAGAATTTCAAAGATACGTGATGTTGGAAATTTATGACTCTCAGATTCAATTATCTATTAGATTTCACAGTTGAGTTTGACTTATCAATCCATGATTAGAAGTTTTAAACATTGATTGAATCATGATTTCATATGTCACATCTCGCTTACACATTAAGGTTTCAGTTCCATATTGAAGGATTAACTTTGTAATCACTGAGCATGAAGGGAACCGGACTGAAATATTTTGCCATCAGGGTATTAAAATAATAAAAAAAAAAAAAAACAGAGAGAGAGAGAGAGAGAGAGAGTTGAAAAGGTTGGGCAATTAATCTTCACCATAGGTTTGCTCCCTACAGGTGAGGATTTAATTCCCCAAGAATAACAGTCAGAAAAGGGCTAGGAGAATGGTCTTTACTATAGGTTTGCTCCCTATAAGTGAGGATTTAATTCCCCTACATATCATGAAATAACAAAACGAATCTTAATGTCGATAAGCTGAGATTACACTATACATCCATGGAACTCAATGTTTAGAATTTTTCTGATTAATAGATTAATGCTTCGATCTTGATTATGACGTCTACAGAGCGCTTGAGTATAAGGAATGTAATGCCCAACATTCATGAATCTTAGACTTCTAATATCTTGATTGTTTTTAAAAATCACTTGAGTTTTTAGAAATTGTCCTGTAACTCTCAACTTATTTTTCGCATATTTTGCTCGGGACTAACAAAATGCTGGTTGGGGCTTGTGTTGAGGGTCAAATATTGCATGCTAGACCCCAATTATTGCCAGATTTTACATACACAATAATGCTTAATGGAGTATTTTAATTGTGTTTTGTTGAAGGATTCAATCAGGAGCGTTGACTGAAAACTGATAGTAAAAGCATGGATTTGACACTCCGATGTCACAAAAGTAGGGGACGGACTCCTGGGATTGGGATCGACGATTTTACACAGCCGAGATCCGAGAAACTGAAGCTCAAATGGCCTGAAAGTCAGCCAGAATGCAAGATCACAGGGTTCTCACCATCCGTTTGGCTCAGAACTTCATACATGGACTAAAGACCATAAATTAACCGTACACATAAAATTTCAGCCGATGGATCTATGTGGAAATGGCCCAATGGACAGAACAGCCCATAAAACGCTATTTTGGGGCCCACCTGATTGTTGGATATACGTCAACTTTGGTCTCAACTCCTTAAATTGGGTGTCATATCGGATGGACGGAGCGGATTCCATGACACATTACCGTGGACCACACATGTGCACTACACGTACACAAAGTGCACTTGTGACGGCCGTGCACCGAACACGTAAGTCGGTCAGCGTTGCACTTACCGACGTCTCCTTCATAAAAAAAATGAAAGACGCAACAGCAGTTCACTACCAGCGCCGGGTCCCGATTGTGGGCCCCACTCGTTGTCATTTTCAATGATCCAAACCATCCAAGTGCTTAGGGATGTGGCCACAACCCTTACCTAGGTGATCTTCTGGTCACATGCAGGTGACTGTGTGAGGTTCTTGTGTAAAATGCGGGATGGACGGTGTAATACAAAGTTGCATGGACCACACCTACATCAATCCAATCTCGTCAGTCCTGAACGGTTTTTCGCCAGAAATATAATGGACGGAGTGGATTTCTCCATCACCGACAATCTTGGGGCGTTGCGCTTTGATGGTCGGTGGGCCACGATCATCATTCCATTCACTGATCCAAGTCATCCACCTTGTTTCTCATCCAAAACCAACCATCCCCTGGCTTGCTTTTTGATTTCTTCAGGGATCACATGTACTTGAAGGTCTAAGAGGAAGACGGACGGCGACAGAAGAAATCTGTGGGTCACCACAAACCGGATCCAAAACTAATCATGACAGACCGGTTTTTCGTCCTGCAGCCAATGAACAGAGTGGATTTTACCGACACTGAAGGATGTGGACCCCACTGATGCCACCGCAAGCTAATGTGCGTTCTCTGTTTACGCAAATCAAAGAACTCTGACTTTTGCGGGCTGATCAGCGATCTTGGCTGGGATCGGACAAATGATCCCAGCCGTTCAAAATCCTCTTATGGGACGACCAACCAGTCCTAAGGAGTCTAAACGGTCTGGATGATGAAGAGTTCGGAAGAAATCCACCGTAAGATCAAAGCACCGCAAGCTATTTTGCGTTTCGCCGTGCGCAAGCTGTCGATTTTGTAAAGGAGTCTCAACCGATCTCCCCACCGGGTGCATATATAAGAGAGAGAGAGAGAGAGAGAGAGACAGAGAGAGAGAGAGAGAGAGAGAACGGCTGGGAGAGGGTAGCTTGGAGACAGCTTGGAGGATCTTTTGCTGGACGTGGAGACGTGAAGGGAAGCAGAGAGAGAAAGAGTTTGGATATTTTTTATTTTATTTCTGTTTATGTTATTTTTTTTATGAATTTGGATGAAGTTTAGCCTAATCATGTTTATGGGCTAAACCTCTTAGCTAGGGCTAAGAGGTGAAGCTTGTAGCGTGAAGGGAGAGATTATGTTTGTGCCTTTCGTTTAGATTGAAAGGATCTTGGTTTGCGTTTGATTTGAAGGGAATGTTTTCAGTTCTTAATGGTCTGTTGTGACTGAAATTACAATGGGTCTGCGATAACTTTGAACATATCCTTTCCTTTTTATGTTTATGACGTCAGGACGCCCTGTTGTTCACCATCGTCTCCTGGGCATGGTTGGATGTCGGTACCCTTCCTAACCTTCATGACATGATTGATTGGTTGGTAATTAGTTTAATTCTGCTGTTTTCTTTGTCTCCTGGGCATGGTTTGGTGATGGAATCCATTCTAATTCATATACCTTTCATCTCTTGAAAACTACATCAAAGGAAGTTCAGTTGATTTTCATGAATCAAGTATAGTTCTCCCTGATCTCTACAAGTGGATCCTCTGAATCCCTAGTTTCCCTTCTCTGAATTTTCTTAAGTTTTAGATAATTATTTCACCATTATTCTTCAATCATAATTGGTTTAGATTTCATCTTAGCCTAGTTCTAGATCTGGTTATTTTCAGATAACGTACAGGTTTCAGTCCCTGTGGATTCGACCTCGGTCTCACCGAGTTTATTACTACATCACAACCCTATACTTGGGGAGTGAACAAGTTTTTGGCGCCGTTGCCGGGGACTGACGGCTACAATTTCCTGAAATTAATTGAATTTAGAGTTAGTTTAAGATTAGTATTTTACTAATTTTAATTTTGTTTTCTATTTGATTCATAGAACTAACCTATTTCCTATTCTGTATGTTGTTAAAATAGAACTTCTAATTTGGTAAACTCTTTCTAATTTTCTAGATTTTCTAACTCTTTAGATTTGGTTTGCTTTACAAACTTCTTCTACTTAGAAACTAACTTATTTTGTTTTATTTTGCAGGTCTTTAACTTAGGGACTCCAATTTGGTAATCTCCTTCCAACTCTCTCTTTCTAGATTTTCATTTTCTTTCCTAGGATTAGGTTTAGAATTTGATTGAGGGCTGCGAGTGTTTCATGCCCAAGTGAGCCCGTGACGACACTCGACGTCTCTTGACTAAAGGAGGATTAGTTGAGGGGTTAACTGTCCATCGCAGGACTAGACACCGCTCGAATTCCCCTGAGTTAACTGAGGTTATGGCTACAAATCAACCTCAAGCACTACCTCAACATATGGATGAGGAAGTACATGATGAGAATGAGGTGCATCAAGCACCCCCGCCTCGTACCTTACGTGATTATTTACAACAGGTGGGGGTGAGTGCGCCCTCATGTATGATTTTTCCTGAAAACACAGGACAGATGGACATCAAGCTAGGAGTTATCCAACTCCTTCCTAAATTCCATAGGCTTGAATCAAAAAGTCTATACTTACATTTGAAAGAGTTCGATGAGATTATAGCCACCTTATACTTTCCCAATGTATCTGAGGATACAATCAGGCTGAAACTCTTTCCTTTTTCCTTGAAAGAGAAGTCTAAGACGTGGTTACATTCACTGCGTCCTAGATCCATTGGCACATGGAATGATATGCAGAGGGAATTCATAAAGAAATTTTTTCCACATCATAAAACGATTACCATCAGAAAAGAAATCATGAACTTCGCCCAAAAGGAAGATGAAACATTCTACCAATGTTGGGAAAGGTTCAAGGATCTTGTCAGTTCATGCCCACAATACGGTTTTGAAATGTGACGCATTACAAATTTTTTCTATGATGGACTGACATCTTCCATGCGCCAACTAGTCAAGACAATGTGTAATGGAGAATTCATGAATAAAGAGGTCGATGAGGTATGGGATTATCTCGATGGACTTGCCGAAATGCACATTCTTGGGACCATTACCCAAAAGCAAACACCACGTATAGGCCAACTCAATCTAAGGAGAAAGGTGGAGTGTATCTCCTGAAAGAAGAGGATGATGTAAATTTTAAAGTGACTAATCTCATACAAAGAGTCGAGGCCATGGAAGGAAAGAAGGATAAGGTTAATGAAATTGTTTGCAGCATCTATGATTACAACATTCACACAACTGAAAATTGTCCTACAATATCTGATTTTCGAGGAGTGTTGAATGAGCAAGCTAATGCCGTAAATAACTATCAAAGACATTTCAATGGATCTACCTCCAATACATACAATCTTGGTTAGAGAAATCATCCAAATTTTAGTTGGAAGAATGGACAAACTGCTACCCCTCAGAGTTTCTTCAATCAAAATCCAAATCAGGGGAAACCTCAAGATGAACTGGTTCAAAATTCCATACAAGAGCTGGCTCAGGCAATGCGTGGACTTACAGACTTTATGCAAAAAATAGATTCACGTATGACGGTTATAGAAAAGGGGATGCTTCCTGCACAACCGCTCCCCAATCATAAACCACAATACGAGATAAATGATCTCAGCTCTTCAAATCAAATGGGGCACGCTAAATCCATCACCACTCTTAGGAGTGGAAAGATCATTGATAAAATCCTTCCGGTTAGGCCCGAAAAGCCTCAAGAACCAGAAGAGGACAATAATGATGGATCTAATGATGTCCACAAAAATTAGAACCGGAACTTTTAGAGAAGCCAGTTGCTCCGTTCCCCCAATGGTTGGTTGTACCAAAACGTCTTTCTAACTCTCAGGATATTCTAGAGGTGTTGAAACAAGTGAAAGTCAACATTCCTCTACTTGATGTCGTAAAACAGGTTCCTTCATATGCAAAATTTCTGAAAGACCTATGCACGACCAAAAGACGGCAGAGTATTCAAAAGAAGATTTTCTTAACTGAGAAAGTGAGTGCCATCCTGAAGCAAGATGTGCCGCAGAAATTCAAGGATCCCGGTAGCCCAACCATATCATGTGTAATCGGGAACCATCGAATTGATCATACACTTCTTGACTTAGGAGCGAGCGTTAATCTGATTCCCTACTCGGTATACAAACAGTTAGGTTTGGGTGAGTTAAAACCCACCCTAACCACACTACAACTTGCCGATCGAACTGTTCGTGTACCAAGAGAGATTATTGAGGATGTGTTAGTCCAAGTTGATAGATTTTACTACCCTGTAGATTTTATCATCCTGAACACCGAACCCATCAATAACATAAGCACTCAGATTCCCGTCATTCTTGGTCGCCCATTCCTTGCCACGTCAAATGCAATTATCAATTGCAGGAATGGTGTCATGACTATGTCTTTTGGAAATTTAACATTAGAGTCAAACATCGTTTTCAATAACAGCAGCAACTCAGAGGATGATGACGATGTCCACGACATTAATATGATCGATACTTTCGTGGAAGATAGGACACCCCTTACCTTATCCTCTGATCCTCTAGAGACATGCTTGGCCCACTCCCATGAGTTTGATGATGATATAATTGGGGAGACGTGTGCCTTGCTTGATACTGCACCGGTACTTGAAGTTAACCGGTGGAGGCCATAATTTGAAGAATTGCCACAAACTGATATAGTGCTTCTACCGTCTAACCTCAAGGCACCGAAGCTTGACCTAAAACATTTGCCCTCTGATCTGAAATATACCTATTTAGGTCAAGATGAGACATACCCGGTGGTGATCTCTACCCACCTGGAGAAAGAACAGGAGAGTATGCTCATATCTACTCTCATTGAGCATAAAGGAGCCCTAGGATGGACGATGGTGGACCTCAAGGGAATCGACCCCTTGATTTGTACTCACCACATATATCTTGAGGATAATGCGAAGGCCACTCGGCAACTACAACGTAGATTAAATCCAAACATGAAGGAAGTGGTTAAGGCCGAGGTTCTTAAACTATTGGATGTGGGTATCATATACCCTATATCTGATAGTCAATGGGTGAGTCCAACTCAGGTGGTTCCTAAGAAGTCCTGATTCACCATCGTAGCCAATGTTAATAATGAACTCGTGCCAACTAGAGTCACTACTGGTTGGAGAATGTGCATTGACTACAGAAAGTTGAATACCGTCACAAGGAAGGATCACTTTCCTTTGCCCTTCATTGATAAAATCTTAGAAAGGCTAGTTGGTCATTCCTATTACTGTTTCCTTAACGGGTATTCGAGCTACAATCAGATTGAAATTGCCCCTGAGTACCAGGAAAAGACCACATTTACATGTCACTACGGCACCTTTGCTTACCGAAGGATGCCATTTGGACTATGCAATGCCCCTGCCACCTTTCAGCAATGTATGCTGAGTATCTTATCTGATATGGTAGGGCAATATCTAGAGGTCTTCATGGAAGATTTCTCTGTCTATGGTTCATCTTTCAGCAACTGCTTGGAAAGTCTTAAATGTGTGCTGAAAAGATGTGAAGAAAAGAACTTGGTACTTAATTAGGAGAAGTGTCATTTCATGGTTCATAAGGAGATTGTCCTGGGACATATCATCTCGTCCAAGGGAATTGATGTAGATAAGGCAAAAATCGATCTTATCTCTAACCTGTCTCCACCCAAGAACATCAGGGACGTGCGATCCTTCTTAGGACATGCGGGATTTTACAGGCGATTCATAAAAGACTTTAGTCTCCTCTCTCGTCCTTTATGTAATCTTCTGCAAAAGGATGTTCCATACGAGTGGACTGAGCAATGCGAGGAAGCTTTCACCTACCTTAAAGGCATGTTAACCACTGCACCCATGATGAGTGTCGAATGTTGCATATCAGACCCCAGTAATTGCCTAATTTTACGTACATGATATGGTTTAATGGAGTGTATTAATTGTGTTTTTATTACAGGATGAAATCAAGAGCGTGTATTGAAAAATAATGTTAAAAGCACGGATTGGATGCTCCAAAATTGCCAGAGCTCGGGATGGACTCCAGAAAACCAATAATGAAGATTTTACACGCCTAGGATCTGAGGAAAGCAAGCCAAAGGGGCCCGAAAAGGGTCCAGAATGTAAGATCACATGGTTCCCGCCATCCGATCAGCTCGAAACTTTATACATGTGATGAGGGCCGTAAATTAACCGTACATATTAAGTTTCAGCCTTTTGATGTCTCGAAAAGTGCTCCAACTGACAAATCAGCCCACAAACCGTTGATTTCAGGCCCACCTGATAACAGGATATGCCTCAACTTTGGTCTCAACCCATTAATTAGGGAGATAAGGAGGATGGATGGTGTAGATTTCTCGTAAACATCACGGTAGGGCCTATGGATGAGGAGTGTGTACAATGTACACTTGCACCAGCGGCGCACCGCACCACTGCTTCGGTCAAACCGACCGCTGACCCAGCGCTCGAGCCGCTGTTTCCAGCGTCCGCGAACGACCTGCGGTCTTTGGTTGTGGGTCCCACTTATTGTCCATATCGACAATCCAAACCGTCCATTCTCTGTCTAAGGTCGATGTTACCAAGGTGTAGGTGACTGAATTTTAAAAGATCGCGCCTATGGAAATCTAACCGTTCAAAAGCATCTTGAACGGAAGAGAGAGATAATGTGTGGGCCTCATCAACAGAAGGCGGAAGTTACATATTCCCAACCGGAATTTCCTCCTCCATGCAATGGACGGAGTGGATTTTCCATTTAATCGAAGGAATGGGCCCCACCATTGTCACAGCGGAAGCAATCCGCTGCTCGATCCTCGTCCGCGTAACCAGGCCGCTGGCGGTTTTTGTGAGAGTTTTTGGGCCCCGTACGTCACCCTTCCAGACGATCCAAGCCGTTCATCGTGTAGAGGGCTTCGAGAGCTTCAAAATCATGCTAATATTCCACTCCCATGCGTACACACGTGTGCGGTACAGAGGCCACAAACGGACTGCCCTGCATTATTCAAAACTGATCTTTTTGTGATTTTTTCTCTGGGCCGCGCTAATGGACGTTCAAAAACACTCATTCTTGACTGAAATTTTGTCCTGAATCCAATGGACGGGGTGGATTTTCTTGAAAATACTTCTGTGGGGCCCACCGATCACGGCTGTAAAAAATTACACTCCGTGTCCTGCTACGACTCTGCTACTGATTCCTGCCCTCCAACAGCTATAAAAGAGGAATTGTGGACGTGGAAAATTCATTTAGAAACAGGGAATTCCAGATCTAGAGTAAGGGAGAGAAGAAAGAGAAGAAAGAAGAGAGAGAGAGAGAGAGAGATCGAGTGGTTTGGTGTTTTATTTTTATGAATTTTGTTTAATCTTTGGATGGATTTTATGGGTCACTAATCTCTCAGTTAGGGCTGAGATGAAGCCCCTAATTTGATTAGCTCTTGTATTGGTTGATTTACTTTAAATATTAATTAATTTGTTTCTTTCTCTAAGTGGGCTTGATTGGTTTAAATTTTATACTTCTCCATTTATTAACTTGACCAAAGTATATATATGGATGTTGTTTGGATGCTTATTATAGGTGCCTGTGTCTGATCAAGAACAGGTTTCCTATAGAGGAAGAAATAGGGTGCTTTAATGACTATACATTCCATGTGCCCGACTAAGGACATGGGATGTGTTATTCATGGCATTGCTTAAAGGAATTAGATATTCTGTATGCCCGATTAAGGACACAGATTGTGCTTTCTCTATATAAGTGGTAACAATCTAGATCAAGGTGAATCAACGGATAAAACAAGGGTTAGGATAATTAGGGGTGGATTCGAAAGTCCTAGTGCTCTTTCTCTGATTGAATTTTCTTCCCTGTTCTTAATTGTTTTTTTCTAGAATTGTGCTTAGTAGTTCATTCCATTATTTGTTGGATTAGTTAAGGAGAGTCATAGATTTGAATTGTGACGATTAGTCCTCGTGGGAACAATCTCGTAATACGTACCATATCTGCATCTGATTCGTATACTTGCGAGTTTAAATATCATTTAAATCATATTGGTTTAAATAAAACATCAACCCATCATGCAGCCACCAGACTGGAGCCTTCCTTTTGAGCTTATGTATGACGCTTCTGATTATGCTCTTGGAGCGATTCTAGGCCAGAGAAAAGATAAGAGGCCCTACGTCATCCATTACGCGAGTAGGACTTTGAATCTTGCCCAAGTGAACTACTCGACTACGGAAAAGGAACTTTTAGCCGTAGTGTTTGCCTTGGATAAATTTAGGTCCTACTTGATCGGATCTAAGATCATTATCTATACAGATCATGCGGCACTGAAGTATCTTCTTTCTAAGAATGATTCTAAGCCCCGCTTGATACGATGGATCCTTCTACTCCAAGAATTTGATTTGAAAATTAAAGATAAAAAGGGAGTAGAGAACATAGTGGCCAATCACCTTTCTCGCCTTAATACCTCTGATTCCCTTGAGGAGATCAATATCAACGACATGTTCCCTGATGAACAACTGTTCAGAGTCTCCCATTCACCTTGGTTCGCTGATATTGCTAATTATCTTGCTACATGTTCCATACCGACACATTGGACTGCGCAAGATAAGAAAAAAATTTTCACTAAGGTGCGTAAATTCTTCTGGGATGATGCATACTTGTTTAAATATTGCCCAGACCAAATCTTGAGGAGATGTATGCCAGACGATGAGCATCAGAGTGTCATCTCCTTCTGTCACTCACAAGCCTGTGGTGGTCACTTTTCTGTAAAAAAGACTACGGCCAAGATTCTGCAGTGTGGCTTCTATTGGCCCACTATGTTTAGGGACACTCATGAGTTTTGCAAAGCTTGTGAGCGTTGTCAGAAATTGGGAGCATTGTCCCGTCGAAATATGATGCCCTTGAATCCTATTCTTATCATAGAGGCATTTGATTGCTGGGGCATCGATTTCATGGGGCCATTCCCCCAATCTTTTGGAAATTAATATATTTTGCTTGTCGTGGACTATGTCACTAAATGGGTTGAAGCGATTCCGTGTCGAACTAATGACCATCGCACGGTCAATAAATTCTTAAAAGAAAATATCATTTCCCGATTCGGAACACCTCGAGCCATCATTAGTGATGGGGGCTCACACTTTTGTAATAGGCCATTCGAGAGTTTAATGAAGAAATACGGTATCTCTCATAAGGTGAGCACCCCATACCACCCACAGACAAGTGGGCAAGCTGAGATTTCTAATAGGGAGATCAAACACATTTTGGAGAAAACGGTTAATCCTGACCGTAAGGATTGGTCAATTCGATTGATCAATGCCTTATGGGCATACCGTACTGCTTTTAAAACCCCTATTGGAATGTCTCCCTTTAGACTCGTCTATGGGAAGGCTTGCCACTTGCTTGTGGAGTTGGAACATAGAGCCTACTAGGCGATCAAAAATCTAAATTTCAATCTGAACAACGCTGGCTCACTACGCAAACTTCAATTAAATGAACTTCAAGAAATCGGGAACGACGCATACGAGAACTCGAGAATTTACAAGGATAGGATAAAGGTGTTTCATGGCCAACATATTCTACGAAAATCATTCACGCCAGGCCAGAAAGTCCTTTTGTATAATTCTCGATTACATCTCTTTCCGGGTAAGCTTCGATCTCGTTGGACCGGCCCTTACATTGTTATTCTTTGCTTATCCTCATGGGGTCATTGAGATAAGAGATCCCAACAATGGTAAGGAATTTAAAGTAAATGGACATCGATTAAAACCATTTGTCGAGAAATTTGATTCAGAGGACATGTCCACGCCTCTGAATGATCCTGTTTACCAGGACTGATTTCCTAGTTTAATGGAGGTATAGGTAGGTTTATCGCTTTCTTAGGACTAGGATAGTTGCTTTATTTGTCTGGCTGAAGACAATAAACTTAGCGCTCCTGGGAGGCAACCCATCTTTTCATTCCATTTCTTTTTCATAATTAGTTAGTTCAATGTTTGTGGGTAACATTGCTGCAAATCCTCACGAGACTACAACTCGTCCACTAGGGGAAACCTAGGGGTTTAAAGGCTTGTTGCATACGCCAAATGCAATCGAAAGCACCTGCGAAAGTGGTATAGGTAGGATTTTGTTTTTTATTTTTGTTGGTTTCACTCTTGTACTAACCTTCTCTCTCCCAGCAATCTCTTGAAAAATCTCTCTTGATTCGTTATCCAGGTACTATCTTCCCATCACTTTGTCTTTACTGTCGTTGTCTCATGTGTATTGCATGTTTATATCTTTTACATTGAGGACAATGTAGATTTTAGGTTGGGGGTGGGAGATTAGGTTTCATAATCAGTGTTTTCTTCGTCTTGAGCAAAAATTTTGAAAATTTTTAAATTTTTTCTGGACTTTCTAGTGAATTCAAAGTGATTTTGACGGATATCCTGGATTTAGAATTTCAAAGATACGTGATGTTGGAAATTTATGACTCTCGGATTCAATTATCTATTAGATTTCACAGTTGAGTTCGACTTATTAATCCATGATTAGAAGTTTTAAACATTGATTGAATCATGATTTCATATATCACATCTCGCTTACACATTAAGGTTTCAGTTCCATATTGAAGGATTAACTTTTTAATCACTGAGCATGATGGGAACCGGCCTGAAATATTTTGCCATCAGGGTATTAAAAAAAAAAAAAAAAAAGTGAGAGAATTGAAAAGGTTGGGCAATTAATCTTCACCATAGGTTTGCTCCCTACAGGTAAGGATTTAATTCCCCAAGAATAACAGTTGGAAAAGGGCTAGGAGAATGGTCTTTACTATAGGTTTGCTCCCTATAAGTGAGGATTTAATTCCCCTACATATCATGAAATAACAAAACGAATCTTAATGTCGATAAGCTGAGATTACACTATACATCCATGGAACTCAATGTTTAGAATTTTTCTGATTGATAGAATAATGTTTCGATCTTGATTATGACGTCTACAGAGCGCTTTAGTATAAGGAATGTAATGCCCAACATTCATGAATCTTAGACTTCTAATATCTTGATTGTTTTTAAAAATCACTTGAGTTTTTAGAAATTGTCCTGTAACTCTCAACTTATTTTTCACATATTTTACTCGGGACTAGCAAAATGCTAGTTGGGGGTTGTGTTGAGGGTCAAATATTGCATGCTAGACCCCAATTATTGCCAGATTTTACATACACAATAATGCTTAATGGAGTATTTTAATTGTGTTTTGTTGAAGGATTCAATCAGGAGCGTTGACTTAAAACTGATAGTAAAAGCATGGATTTGGCACTCCGATGTCACAAAAGTAGGGGACGAACTCCTGGGGATTGGGATCGACGATTTTACACAGCCGAGATCCGAGAAACTGAAGCTTAAATGGCCTGAAAGTCAGCCAGAATGCAAGATCACAGGGTTCTCACCATCCATTTGGCTCAGAACTTCATACATGGACTAAAGACCATAAATTAACCGTACACATAAAATTTTAGCCGATGGATCTATGTGGAAATGGCCCAACGGACAGAACAGCTCATAAAACGCTGATTTGGGGCCCACCTGATTGCTGGATATATGTCAACTTTGGTCTCAACTCCTTAAATTGGGTGTCATATCGGATGGATGGAGCGGATTCCATGACACATTACCGTGGACCCCACATGTGCACTACATGTACACAAAGAGCACGTGTGACGGTCGTGCACCGAACGATGTTGGTCGGTCAGCGTTGCGCTGACCGACGTCTCCTTAAAAAAAAATGAAAGACGCAACAGCGTCTTCGCTACCAGTGCCGGGTCCTGATTGTGGGCCCCACTCGTTGTCATTTTCAATGATCCGAACCGTCCAAGTGCTTAGGGATGTGGCCACAACCCTTACCTAGGTGATCTTCTGGTCACATGCAGGTGATTTTGTGAGGTTCTTGTGTAAAATGCGGGATGGACGGTGTAATACAAAGTTATGTGGACCACACCTACATCAATCCGATCTCGTCAGTCCTGAACGATTTTTCGCCCGAAATACAATGGACGGTGGGCCACTATCATCATTCCATTCACTGATCCAAGCCATCCACCTTGTTTCTCATCCAAAACCAACCGTCCCCTGGCTTGCTTTTTGATTTCTTCAAGGATCACATGTACTTGAAGGTCTAAGAGCAAGACGGACGGCGACAGAAGAAATCTGTGGGTCACCACAAACCGGATCCAAAACCAATCATGACCGACCGGTTTTTCGTCCTGCAGCTCATGAACAGAGTGGATTTCACCGACGCTGAAGGATGTGGACCCCACTGATGCCACCGCAAGCTAATGTGCGTTCTCTGTTTACGCAAATCGGAGAACTCTGACTTTTGTGGGCTGATCAGCTATCTTGGCTGGGATCGGACCAATGATCCCAGCCATTCAAAATCCTCTTATGGGACGACCAACCAGTACTAAGGAGTCTAAACGGTCTGGATGATGAAGAGTTCGGAAGAAATCCACCGTAAGATCAAAGCACTGCAAGCTATTTTGCGTTTCGCCATGCGCAAGCTGTCGATTTTGTAAAGGAGTCTCGACCGACCTCCCCACCGGGTGCTTATATAAGTGAGAGAGAGAGAGAGAGAACGGCCGGCAGAGGGTAGCTTGGAGACAGCTTGGAGGATCTTTTGCTGGACGTGGAGACGTGACGGGAAGCAGAGAGAAAAAGAATTTGGATATTTTTTTATTTTATTTCTATTTATGTTATTTTTTTATGAATTTGGATGAAGTTTAGCCTAATCATGTTTATGGGCTAAACCTCTTAGCTAGGGCTAAGAGGTGAAGCTTGTAGTGTGAAGGGAGAGATTATGTTTGTGCCTTTCGTTTAGATTGAATGGATCTTGGTTTTCATTTGATGTGAAGGGAATGCTTTCAGTTCTTAATGGTTTGTTGTGACTGAAATTACAATGGGTCTGCGATAACTTTGAACATATCATTTCCTTTTTATGTTTATGACGTCAGGACGCCCTGTTGTTCACCATCGTCTCTTGGGCATGGTTGGATGTCGGTACCCTTCCTAACCTTCATGACATGATTGATTGGTTGGTAATTAGTTTAATTCTGCTGTTTGCTTTGTCTCCTGGGCATGGTTTGGTGATGGAATCCATTCTAATTCATATACCTTTCATCTCTTGAAAACTACATCAAAGGAAGTTCAGTTGATTTTCATGAATCAAGTATAGTTCTCCCTGATCTCTACAAGTGGATCCTCTGAATCCCTAGTTTCCCTTCTCTGAATTTTCTTAAGTTTTAGATAATTATTTCACCATTATTCTTCAATCATAATTGGTTTAGATTTCATCTTAGCCTAGTTCTAGATCTGGTTATTTTCAGATAACGTACAGGTTTCAGTCCCTGTGGATTCGACCTCGGTCTCACCGAGTTTATTACTACATCATAACCCTATACTTGGGGAGTGAACAAGTTTTTGGCGCCGTTGCAGGGGACTGACGGTTACGATTTTCTGAAATTAATTGAATTTAGAGTTAGTTTAAGATTAGGATTTTACTAATTTTAATTTTGTTTTCTATTTGATTCATAGAACTAACCTATTTCCTATTCTGTAGGTTGTTAAGATAGAACTTCTAATTTGGTTAACTCTTTCTAATTTTCTGGATTTTCTAACTCTTTAGATTTGGTTTGCTTTAGAAACTTCTTCTACTTAGAAACTAACTTATTTTATTTTATTTTGTAGGTCTTTAGCTTAGGGACTCCAATTTGGTAATCTCCTTCCAACTCTCTCTTTCTAGATTTTCATTTTCTTTCTTAGTATTAGGTTTAGAATTTGATTGAGGGCTGCGAGTGTTTCATGCCCAAGTGGGCCCGTGACGACACTCGACGTCTCTTGACTGAAGAAGGATTAGTTGAGGGGTTAACTGTCCATCGCAGGACTAGACACCGCTCGAATTCCCCTGAGTTAACTGAGGTTATGGCTGCAAATCAACCTCAAGCACTACCTCAACATATGGATGAGGAAGTACATGATGAGAATGAGGTGCATTAAGCACCCCCGCCTCATACCTTACGTGATTATTTACAACCGGCGGGGGTGTGTGTGCCCTCATGTATGATTTTTCCTGAAAATACAGGACAGATGGATATCAAGCCAGGAGTTATCCAACTCCTTCCTAAATTCCATGGGCTTGAATCAGAAAGTCCATACTTACATTTGAAAGAGTTCGATGAGATTATAGCCACCTTATACTTTCCCAATGTATCCGAGGATACAATCAGGCTGAAACTCTTTCCTTTTTCCTTGAAAGAGAAGTCTAAGACGTGGTTACATTCACTGCGTCCTAGATCCATTGGCACATGGAATGATATGCAGAGGGAATCCATAAAGAAATTTTTTCCACACCATAAAACGATTACCCTCAGAAAAGCAATCATGAACTTCGCCCAAAAGGAAGATGAAACATTCTACCAATGTTGGGAAAGGTTCAAGGATCTTGTTAGTTCATGCCCACAATATAGTTTTGAAATGTGGCGCATTACAAATTTTTTCTATGATGGACTGACATCTTCCATGCGCTAACTGGTCGAGACAATGTGTAATGGAGAATTCATGAATAAAGAGGTCGATGAGGTATGGGATTATCTCGATGGACTTACCGAAAATGCACAATCTTGGGACCATTACCCAAAATCAAACACCACGTCTAGGCCAACTCAATCTAAGGAGAAAGGTGGAGTGTATCTCCTGAAAGAAGAGGATGATGTAAATTTTAAAGTGACTAATCTCAAACAAAGAGTCGAGGCCATGGAAGGAAAGAAGGATAAGGTTAATGAAATTGTTTGCGGCATCTGTGATTGCAACATTCACACAACTGAAAATTGTCCTACAATATCTGCTTTTCGAGGAGTGTTGAATGAGCAAGCTAATGCCGTAAATAACTATCAAAGACCTTTCAATGAATCTACCTCCAATACATACAATCCTGGTTTGAGAAATCATCCAAATTTTAGTTGAAAGAATGGACAAACTGCTACCCCTCAGAGTTTCTTCAATCAAAATCCAAATCAGGAGAAACCTTAAAAAGAACCAGTTCAAAATTCCATACAAGAGTTGGCTCAGGCAATGCGTGGACTTACGGACTTTATGCAAAAAATAGATTCACGTATGACGGTTATAGAAAAGGGGATGCTTCCTGCACAACCGCTCCCCAATCCTAAACCACAATACGAGATAAATGATCTCAGCTCTTCAAATTAAATGGGGCACGCTAAATCCATCACCACTCTTAGGAGTGAGAAGATCATTGATAAAACCCTTCCAGTTAGGCCCGAAAAGCCTCAAGAACCAGAAGAGGACAATAATGATGGATCTAGTGATGTCCCACAAAAATTAGAACTGGAACTTTTAAAGAAGCCAGTTGCTCCGTTCCCCCAACGGTTGGTTGCACCAAAACGTCTTTCTAACTCTCAGGATATTCTAGAGGTGTTGAAACAAGAGAAAGTCAACATTCCTCTACTTGATGTCGTAAAATAGGTTCCTTCATATGCAAAATTTCTGAAAGACCTATGCATGACCAAAAGACGGCAGAGTATTCAAAAGAAGATTTTCTTAACTGAGAAAGTGAGTGCCATCCTGAAGCAAGACGTGCCGCAGAAATTCAAGGATCCTGGTAGCCCAACCATATCATGTGTAATCGGGAACCATCGAATTGATCACACACTTCTTGACTTAGGAGCGAGCGTTAATCTGATTCCCTACTCGGTATACAAACAGTTAGGTTTGGGTGAGTTAAAACCCACCCTAACCACACTACAACTTGCCGATCGAACTGTTCGTGTACCAAGAGGGATTATTGAGGATGTGTTAGTCCAAGTCGATAGATTTTACTACCCTTTAGATTTTATCATCCTGGACTCCGAACCCATCAATAACATGAGCACTCAGATTCCCGTCATTCTTGGTCGCCCATTCCTTACTACGTCAAATGCAATTATCAATTGTAAGAATGGTGTCATGACTATGTCTTTTGAAAATTTGACATTGGAGTCAAACATCTTTTTCAATAACGGCAGCAACTCAGAGGATGATGACGATGTGCACGACATCAATATGATCGATACTTTCGTGGAAGATAGGACACCCCTTACCTTATCCTCTGATCCTCTAGAGACATGCTTGGCCCACTCCCATGAGTTTTATGATGATATGATTGGGGAGACGTGTGCCTTGCTTGATACTGCACTGGTACTTGAAGTTAACCGGTGGAGGCCACAATTTGAAGAATTGCCACAAACTGATGTAGTGCCTCTACCGTCTAACCTCAAGGCACCGAAGCTTGACCTAAAACCTTTGCCCTCTGATTTGAAATATGCCTATTTAGGTCAAGATGAGACATACCCGGTGGTGATCTCTGCCCACCTGGAGAAAGAACAGGAGAGTATGCTCATATCTACTCTCATTGAGCATAAAGGAGCCCTAGGATGGACGATGGCGGACCTCAAGGGAATTGACCCCTCGATTTGTACTCACTACATATATCTTGAGGATAATGCGAAGATCGCTCGGCAACCACAACGTAGATTAAATCCAAACATGAAGAAAGTGGTTAAGGCCGAGGTTCTTAAACTATTGGATGTGGGTATCATATACCCTATATCTGATAGTCAATGGGTGAGTCCAACTCAGGTGGTTCCTAAGAAGTCCGGAATCACCATCGTATCCAATGCTAATAATGAACTAGTGCCAACTAGAGTCACTACTGGTTGGAGAATGTACATTGACTACAGAAAGTTGAATACCGTCACAAGGAAGGATCACTTTCCTTTGCCCTTCATTGATAAAATCTTAAAAAGGCTAGCTTGTCATTCCTATTACTGTTTCCTTGACGGGTATTCGGGCTACAATCAGATTGAAGTTGCCCTTGAGGACCAGGAAAAGACCACATTTACATGTCCCTACGGCACCTTTGCTTACCGAAGGATGCCATTTGGACTATGTAATGCTCCTGCCACCTTTCAGCGATGTATGCTGAGTATCTTTTCTGATATGGCAGGTCAATATCTAGAGGTCTTCATGGACAATTTCTCTGTCTATGGTTCATCTTTCAGCAAGTGCTGGGAAAGTCTTAAATGTGTGCTGAAAAGATGTGAAGAAAAGAACTTGGTACTTAATTGGGAGAAGTGTCAATTCATTGTTCATAAGGGGATTGTCCTGGGACATATCATCTCGTCCAAGGGAATTGAGGTAGATAAGGCAAAAATCAATCTTATCTCTAACCTGCCTCCACCCAAGAACATCAAGGACGTGCGATCCTTCTTAGGACATGCAGGATTTTACAGGCGATTCATAAAGGACTTTAGTCTCCTCTATCGTGCTTTATGTAATCTTCTACAAAAGGATGTTTCATAGGAGTGGATTGAGCAATGCCAGGAAGCTTTCACCAAGCTTAAAGGCATGTTAACCACTGCACCCATCATGCAGCCACCCGACTGGAGCCTTCCTTTTGAGCTTATGTGCGACGCTTCTGATTATGCTCTTGGAGTGGTTCTAGGCCAGAGAAAAGATAAGAGGCCCTACGTCATCCATTACGCGAGTAGGACTTTAAATACTGTCCAAGTGAACTACTCGACTACGGAAAAGGAACTTTTAGCCGTAGTTTTCGCCTTGGATAAATTTAGGTCTTACTTGATCGGATCTAAGATCATTATCTATACAGATCATGCGGCACTAAAGTATCTTCTTTCTAAGAATGATTCTAAGCCTCGCTTGATACGATGGATCCTTCTACTCCAAGAATTTGATTTGAAAATTAAAGATAAAAAGGGAGTAGAGAACGTAGTGGCCGATCACCTTTCTCACCTTAATACCTCTTATTCCCTTGAGGCGACCCATATCAACGACATGTTCCCTGATGAACAACTGTTCAGAGTCCCCCATTCACCTTGGTTCGCTAATATTACTAATTATCTTGCTACAGGTTCCATACCGACAAATTTGACTGCGCAAGATAAGAAAAAAATTTTCACCGAGGTGCGTAAATTCTTCTGGGATGATCCATACTTGTTTAAATATTGCCCAGACCAAATCTTGAGGAGATGTGTACCAGACGATGATCATCAGAGTGTCATCTCCTTCTGTCACTCACAGGCCTGTGGTGGTCACTTTTCTGTAAAAAAAACCACGGCCAAGATTCTACACTTTGGCTTCTATTGGCCCACTATGTTCTGGGACACTCATGAGTTTTACAAAGCTTATGAGCGTTGTCAGAAATTGGGGGCATTGTCCCGTCGAAATATGATGCCCTTGAATCTTATTCTTATCATAGAGGCATTTGATTGCTGGGGCATCGATTTCATAGGGTCATTCCCCCAATCTTTTGGGAATTTATATATTTTGCTTGTCGTGGACTATGTCACTAAATGGGTCGAAGCGATTCCGTGTCGAACTAATGACCATCGCATGGTCAGTAAATTCTTAAAAGAAAATATCATTTCCCGATTCGGAACACCTCAAGCCATCATTAGTGATGGGGGCTCACACTTTTGTAATAGGCCATTCGAGAGTTTAATGAAGAAATACGGTATCTCTCATAAGGTGAGCACCCCATACCACCCACAGACAAGTGGGCAAGCTGAGATTTCTAATAGGGAGATCAAACACATTTTGGAGAAAACGGTTAACCCTGACCGTAAGGATTGGTCAATTCGATTGATCAATGCCTTATGGGCATACCGTACTGCTTTTAAAACCCCTATTGGAATGTCTCCCTTTAGACTCGTCTATGGGAAGGCTTGCCACTTGCTTGTGGAGTTGGAACATAGAGCCTACTGGGTGATCAAAAATCTAAATTTCAATCTGAACAACGCTGGCTCGCTACGCAAACTCCAATTAAATGAACTTCAAGAAATCAGGAACGACGCATACGAGAACTCGAGAATTTACAAGGACAGGATGAAGGCGTTTCATGACCAACATATTCTACGAAAATCATTCACGCCAGGCCAGAAAGTCCTTTTGTATAATTCTCGATTACATCTCTTTCCGGGTAAGCTTCGATCTCGTTGGACCGGCCCTTACATTGTTGTTACTGCTTATCCTCCTGGGGCCGTTGAGATAAGAGATCCCGACAATGGTAAGGAATTTAAAGTAAATGGACATCGATTAAAACCATTTGTCGAGAAATTTGATTCAGAGGACATGTCCACGCCTCTGAATGATCCTGTTTACCAGGACTGATCTCCTAGTCTGATGGAGGTATAGGTAGGTTTATCGCTTTCTTAGGACTAGGGTAGTTGTTTTATTTGTCTGGCTGAAGACAATAAACTTAGCGCTCCTGGGAGGCAACCCATCTTTTCATTCCATTTCTTTTTCATAATTAGTTAGTTCAATGTTTGTGGGTAACATTGTTGCAAACCCTCACGAGACTACAACTCTTCCACTAGGGGAAACCTAGGGGTTTAAAGGCCTGTTGCATACGCCAAATGCAATCGAAAGCACCTGCGAAAGTGGTATAGGTAGGATTTTGTTTTGTTATTTTTGTTGGTTTCACTCTTGTACTGACCTTCTCTCTCCCAGCAATCTCCTGAAAAATCTCTCTCGATTCGTTATCCAGGTACTATCTTCCCATCACTTTGTCTTTACTGTCGTTGTCTCATGTGCATTGCATATTTATATCTTTTACATTGAGGACAATGTAGATTTTAGGTTGGGGGTGGGAGATTAGGTTTCATAATCAGTGTTTTCTTCGTCTTGAGCAAAAATTGTGAAAATTTTTAAATTTTTTCTGATCTTTCTAGTGAATTCAAAGTGATTTTGACGGATATCCTGGATTTAGAATTTCAAAGATACGTGATGTTGGAAATTTATGACTCTCGGATTCAATTATCTATTAGATTTCACAGTTAAGTTCGACTTATCAATCCATGATTAGAAGTTTTAAACATTGATTGAATCATGATTTCATATGTCACATCTCGCTTACACATTAAGGTTTCAGTTCCATATTGAAGGATTAACTTTATAATCACTGAGCATGATGGGAACCGGCCCGAAATATTTTGCCATCAGGGTATTAAAAAAAAAAAAAAGAGAGAGAGAATTGAAAAGGTTGGGCAATTAATCTTCACCATAGGTTTGCTCCCTACAGGTGAGGATTTAATTCCCCAAGAATAACAGTCGAAAAAGGGCTAGGAGAATGGTCTTTACTATAGGTTTGCTCCCTATAAGTGAGGATTTAATTCCCCTACATATCATGAAATAACAAAACGAATCTTAATGTCGATAAGCTGAGAATACACTATACATCCATGGAACTCAATGTTTAGAATTTTTCTGATTGATAGATTAATGCTTCGATCTTGATTATGACGTCTACAGAGCACTTGAATATAAGGAATGTAATGCCCAACATTCATGAATCTTAGACTTCTAATATCTTGATTGTTTTTAAAAATCACTTGAGTTTTTAGAAATTGTCCTGTAACTCTCAACTTATTTTTCGCATATTTTACTCGGGACTAGCAAAATACTGGTTGGGGATTGTGTTGAGGGTCAAATATTGCATGTTAGACCTCAATTATTGCCAGATTTTACATACACAATAATGCTTAATGGAGTATTTTAATTATGTTTTGTTGCAGGATTCAATCAGGAGCGTTGACTGAAAACTGATAGTAAAAGCATGGATTTGGCACTCCGATACAACAAAAGCAGGGGACGGACTCCTGGGGATTGGGATCGACGATTTTACACAGCCGAGATCCGAGAAACTGAAGCTCAAATGGCCTAAAAGTCAGCCAGAATGCAAGATCACAGGGTTCTCACCATCCGTTTGGCTCAGAACTTCATACATGGACTAAAAACCATAAATTAACTGTACATATAAAATTTCAACCGATGGATCTGTGTGGAAATGACCTAACCACTACAAGAAATACCACTTTTAGCGACGAATATTTTCGTCGCTAAAATTCAAATTTTCGCAGCTACAAACTTTTAGCGACGAAAATTTTCGTCGCTAAATTCGTTGCTAAAAGACCGGTGCAAAAGGGTTTTCTCGATGGAAAAAGGAAATTGCCGCTAAATGTAAGCTTTTTAGCAACGAAAATTTTCGTTGCCAAAATTATTTTCAAAGACTTTTGGCAGCGAAAATTTTCGCTGTAAAAAAAATTCTCGAAAACTTTTAGCAACGAAAATCTTCGCTGCCAAAAAAACACTTTTCAAGACTTTTGGCTTCGAAAATTTTCGCTGCAAAAAAATTTTCCATGACTTTTTAGCAGCGAAAACTTTCGCCGCAATAAAAATACCCAAGAATTTCGAAAACTTTTAGCAGCGAAAATCTTCGCTGCCAAAAAAACAATTTTCAAGACTTTTGGCTTCGAAAATTTTCGCTGCAAAAAAAATTTCCACGACTTTTTAGCAACGAAAACTTTCGCCACAAAAAAATACCCAAGACTTTTTAGCAGCAAAATTTTTAAGACTTTTGTTTCGCTGCCAAAAAAATTCTCATGACTTTTTAGCAGCGAAAATTGTCGCCGCAAAAAAAATACCCAAGACTTTTTAGCAGCGAAAATTTTCGCTGCTAAAAATAAATTACAAAACTTTGAAACTTTTAGCTACGAAAATTTTCGTTGCTAAAAGTCTCTTTTTTTTTAACATACAGCTCAAAATTCCGCACAAAATTCCTGATATACACCTGTTAACAATATATTTCATCATATTCATCCTGATATACACCTATTATACAATATATTTCATCACATTCACATTCACATCCAGCTAAACCCAAACTAGTGAATCCATCCAAGCCTTGGTTACAAATTGAGGCTAAAAATGTTTAATTTTTTAAAATATTTATTTAAACTACTAATCCATTCATTCAATCCACTCATGAAACAATCAATCATGAAAGCCATAATACCAACAAAATAGTTAACAACTCAATCAAACAATCAATCTCACTTGTTTACTATTTAAAGTTTTCAAAACAAACTCGATCAAACTATTACACAATATTAGGTTCCACAAATAATACAAAGTCACAAGGCAAGATTTGGGTATGACTTTTTCTTGGCTGATGGACAACTACAGCTTGTTCGATAGTCTGAAAGCATCTGCAAAGAAGAACTCGCCATTAGCAATACTGGATAAATAACTTACAGGGTCATTTGGATGCCAGGCTGAAATCAATGAATACCAAACCATGCCTGCCAGAAGATGGATGGTCCAGATTCAATGTATATATGTGACTTTTTCAGTACGGTGTGAGGCTTGATTTCAGGTCATGGAGTTGCAATGGCAGACCCATCCAATGAATTATTTGGATAGCAGTCACACATGTGACTATGTTGGCAACTTGTGCAGTGAAGAATGGAATTCCCATTCCAATAAGGGGCATGCTCCGGTGGCATCGGTACAGATGTGGGGCCAACGTGATGTGTTTACGACATCGAACCCGTCCATCAGATGAATTGACCCAAAATACCCACAAGACCCAAAAACAAACGGTGATTAAAAACTTAGGTGGGCCACAGAGCAAGGAACAAGCTGGGAGAGGACGCCCATCCTTGATTTGCGTGGAGGGCCTCATCATGTTGTATATATGGAAACCAGGCCATTCAGGGCATTAATCTGGCCTGGATGAAGGGTGAGGCCAAAAATCAAGTTGTTTTGCAACTCCAATGGGCCCCTGTGAAAAATCAAGGGTAAGTGCCATCTCCCTCTTTGTTCCTTATTCTATGGTCCACCTGAGTTTTTTATGAGGCAGAGTTCTGGGCCTCGGGCGATTCTTGAAGTGACACATCTAATGGACAGGTTGGATGTGATACATACACCACATGAGCCCCACATCTATCCATCACTTCCCTAAGCTTACAGTGGTACGGGTGCCCCTAGAGCGCACCTCTTCAGAAGAATGAGCTCCTCTCCTGGAAAATGCTCAAACTTATGGCCTTTCAAATAATCATTTCACCTTATATCACACCAGGCTACTTCATGGCACAAGTTCATTAGAAATGAGTTTGGCCCAAAGATCCGAATGGGCCCCCTTAGATAACATTGATAGAACTCGACCTTCTCTCTATGAAGGTGATTTAGCATATAATGCGAAATTATTAAAGAACAGAGTTACAAATAAATCTCACCGTCCCTATGGAAGGCTTTTCCATCGTTGCCTCTGTTAACAACAAACCGCCAAAGAAGCAGTTTTCACCTCGGCTTTCACAGAATCCGAAATTAAAGTAAATGCGAGAATATATTAAACATGAGGGGGGAAATCCAAGACAAGAAAATAACAACTGAAACTGTGCTATTTCTTTATCAGGTGTTGGGGAATGATCCGATGGAATCCACCAGAGCCACCGTTGAGTCCTGCTCTATGGGGGCCGCATGATATGTGCATGACATCCAATCCGTCCAAAAGGTGCACTCACATATATATAGGAAAATGAGCTTTGCTAAGCCAAGAAGTGCGTGCAATAAAGCTAACATACACACCGCACATGCCAGCAAGGCATTACAGTTCCAGATTTAATCCATTCATCGAATCGGCAACATTGTATTGGTGCCTTAGCCCAAGAATCAAGTTGATCCACTGGTGAGGTGGGCCACAGTTTGCAAAACAAACATAGGGCTCCAAAAAAACTTGCCTGAAGTTTTCCAACCCATCTACCAATTTCCAATATTGGGTCCCACATGCTTATTGGACCAGATTTTATTTTGGGAAAACATGTTCAAGGTCGGACCAACCTGATGGATGGATTAGATCTCACACCTATGTGCCATGGCTTGGCACATATGTGGCATGTACACAAGCTTTTTTTGCACACGTGTGTGCTTAGCAAGAAAAAAAAAAAATCCATTTTGCTCCATTAGAAAGTAATCTTTTAACATTGTTAGATTTCCTGCAACATCTTTCCAATATGGCAACTCTTATCGAATGATATGTATAACAATGCAAATTCACTGTACGGGCGCCTACTTGGGTATATTCCCACTTCCAACCGCAGATGGGATGTGCTCCTTACAAATTAACATTAGTTTTCTTTTAGCCTCAGGAAAAGGTGGGTAAAAGGAATCCACTTAGTTCTGATTCCATTTTCACTGGCACCCCAAATACTTTCAGTAGAATGGTTCTTCCAGAGAAGCCAAACCAAAAAAAACTTGGAGGTACACCCAAACAGACCGTAAATCACTTGTTAGATATGCAGACATGGTAATCTCTATGACTCTATCATGTATTTTCTTGTGTGAGGGCATATTTTTCAGCATGCCTTCTTAATAATATGTACTCGTGACATATAAATTTTTAACATTTTGAAACATGACCTAAAATTCTCTATGGAGGCAGTTGGTGTTACATTGACCAAGCCCTACAACTGAAATTTTCTTTTTCTTTTATGCTCAAGGTAAATTGGAAGAACAAAAGCTAATTTAGAAATCTTCAAATTTTTCTTTAGGGTCTGATTTGGATAATGGGGAAAAAATAACAAAAGAAATCAAAACAATAATGATCACCCATTTATGATTTCTCAAGATATCCATGAGACGGATTCCATGGATTCCACTTTCAGGGGCTTGTTTGGATAGGGAGTGAAAATCTGATAAAGCTCTCACATTGGTTACCTCGTATCTTTAGGACTGTTTGGATAATGGGGAAATATATATATATATATATATATATATATATATATATATATATATATATATATATATATATATATATATATATATAAAATTTCAACAGTAATGATCACCAATTTATGATTTCTCAAGATATCCATGAGACAGATTCCATGGATTCCATTTTGAGGGGCTTGTTTGGATAGGAAGTGAAAATCGATTTAGGACAGACGTTGTGAAAGGCTCCACCATGGGAAAAGTCATCCATTTTCTTCTTCTTTTCCTTTTTCTTTTCCCAATCCAAACAAACTGTAAATCACTTTTTAGAAATGTGGACATGGCAATCAGGAAGCTCGAGCCTTGGATATTCAGGGTTCTCTATCATGTATTTTCTTGTGTGAGGGCATATTTGCCAAGCATGCCTTCTTTTCATATATATACCTTTTTTTTTTTTGATGATACAACCGATTATATTAAAAAGGAAAAAGTAAATACATCTAATAGAATCAAGTAGGAGCGTAAAACTAGTTAGGCCCCTAGAAAAGCAAAATCAGCATCCTTAAGATCTAATAGAATCACTTATTATCATATATACTCGTGACATATAAATTTTTAATGTTTTGAAACATGACCTACCATTCTCTATGGAGGTAGTTGGTGTTCGATTGACCAAGCCCTACAACTGAACTTTTTGTTCTCTTTTTCTACACTAGAGGTAAATTGGAAGAACAAAAAGCTAATTTCAAAATCTTTAAAAATTTTCTTTAGGGCCTGTTTGGATACTGGGGGAAAAAATCAAAATAGTAATGATCACCCAATGATGATTTCCCAAGATATTCGTGAGAGAAATTCCAGGGATTCCATTTTGAAGGGCTCATTTGGATAGGAAGTGAAAATCTGATAAAGCTCTCATATTGGTTACCTCGTATCTTGTGAGTAAGAATTTGACTATGGTACTTGGGTAATGATTGCTCCTTGAAATCCAATATTTCTTTGTTATCCAAACATTGTGAAAGGTCCCATCATGGGAGAAGTCATCCATTTTCTTCTCTCTTTTTTTAAATTTTTTCATTTCTTTTCCTACCACCCAATGAGGCCCTTAAGGGTGTGTTTGGTTGCACTTGCAGCAAACTTCATGAAATATCATAAAATTTTACAACAAATTAGACTTGATCATTCATAAATATCATGATATTTGTGCAACCAAATGCACCCTAAGAGAAAACAAGACCAACCGTGACTCTGCAAACATGAAGGGAAGAAGAAAAAACCTTGATCAAGACTCGGCCATTGAGAGGCTTGAGATCCTTCACATCATCAGTCTCAAGAATGCCAACTAGATCATCCTCCTTCAACAAAAGATGTTTCGATCCATTGAACTCCAACTCCGTGCCTGCATACTTGGAGTATACAACCTGGGTACCAAACTACCACCACAAAGAGTCCATCCATCAGCATAACTTAGTTCAACAGATTTCCGTCTAAATAAAGCAGTACAGCCAAGACGAAACTCAAGGTATAGGCAATAGAAATTTCCGTCTAAATCAATTGAGCATTGAAACTAGAGAATCATTAAAGAAATCACAAGGGCCATCATACCTCATGCCAACCAGGGCTGACATAATCTCCACCAGATAAGCCCGATCCAGAAAAATCAAGAGTAAATATAGTAATATTAGAAGGAAGTAGGATTGCAATTGCATCATTTGCAGGTCATTCAGTTGTAAAATAAACTTACTCTACAAGGACTTAGAATGAACAACTCGCTTTGACCGTTTCATAGGAAAAATTATTGCCAAACACAATTCGCTTTGATCTCACCTTCTTCAGTTGCTGATGTCTGCACGAGAGTTCAAAATTTTCTTAGAATTAAAAAACATAAAGGAATATGTGAGAAATTTTCGGAGAGGATTTTCTAAGAAAATAAATTTCTTGTAGCCTTGTTTGGGCGCTTGAAAAGTATTTGCATGAAAAATAGTTTCTAAGAAAATGACATTTTTCCTTCATTGCGAATTCACTTATCAGTGGAAAACATTTTCCAAGAATGGCTTTATGGAAAAAAAAAATCCCACCCACCCAATTTTCTGGTTTACTTTTTTTTGTCCTTTAAATTTTGTCTCCAAATGCTTTCTTGAAAAATAATTTTCAAAGAAAATGCAAATCCATCTTATTTTCTAAGCCCCCAAATAGGCTCCTTGGAAGCTTGGAAAATGAAAGAAGAAAGAGTGACATTTGTTTTAAAGCTATTTTTCAAGTAAGCATTTGGGAAGGAAAAAAATTAGGGGGCACATGAAAATATTTTTAGGACTTCTTCTATGAAAAAGCTATCTTAGAAAATGTTTTGCACACAAATGTGAACTTCCAATCAAGTGAAATGTCATTTTCTTGAAAAATATTTTTCCACCCAAAATACTTTCTAAGCTCCTAAAGATGGCCTTTTTTGATAAAAAGTTGTGCAAGTCTTTAAAAAAAAAAAAAAAAAAACCTACCCTTTCCTTTTTCCCCACTCTCCAAATGCTTTCTTGGTATTTGTCTTTCAAAGAAAATTCTACTCTCTCCTTTAATTTTTGAAGCTCCCAAATAGAATCGTATTTTACTTTATACCAAAAAAGTTAACTTTATTTTTTTTACCATAAAATATTAACATTATCTCATACATGAAAAGCTGTGGAAAAATGAGTTTAACAGCAAAAAGTAAATCATTTTCTTAGAAAAAGATTTTCCTCCCAATTATTTTGAAAGCTCCCTAACAATCCTTAAAAATACGCATCTAATTATTTATTTCAGACTTCTAAACAATGAAAAAGAAGATGGTTACAACAAGGCTAACCTTCAGTTCTTTGGAGCACCTGCTCTTCTAGCAAAAATCCTCTATTCCAAAAGATTCATAATGTGGTCCACCAATCATAAGACATTCTCAAGATTCTCACATATTACCTTAGACCGCTATGAAACTAATAGCCTCAACAAGGAATTATTATCTCTACTTGTTAGGTTAAGGCTATAGGTATAGGTTTTGGGATTTGAGAATAGGTTTTGGAATTATTATTATCTACTATTGAACCTAGTATTATCTACTACATACTAGTAACATACAACCAATATTGGGGCACCATACCATAAGCTACAAGAAGTTCATGTCCCCCCTAAACAAGGTATCCTCCATTGATAACATATATATATATATATATATGATAAGTTCTTTATTTTCATTTACATTCACAAATACATTCATCATCCATCCAAGAAAATTGAAACAAGTACTGTCACTCTATAACGAGCAGTTGAAAAGGAAAATCAGATCCATCGAAGGACTTACCTAACCTTAAATGTCATGATAGCTGAGTTAGATGGGAAAGAGATTATTTACCTCATATTCTTTGATCAGCAAAGATACAAAGATGGTAAGTCGGATCTTCCGTACTTTCAACTACAAATAAGAATTCTAAAGGCCCACCATAAAGAGATGTGATCTGCATTCATGAATTCGTAAACTGAAATTGAAAGGAACTGAGATATGCAAAAACATTTGCAAAAAACTATGCAAAAACATCTTATGAGATATGATTAAAAGTACTTTTTCTCATAATTAATAGAATCTTATTAAAAAGAAGGTTTAAGTTACAAACTTACAAATAGCCACCAATTAAAAAGCATCCTAGCTTCAGTACACAATGACAACCATAAGATATATGGAGTTTGTTGGTGATATTTTTGAATACGTATGTATGAACTAACATGTTCTTTTTTTCTTTTCTTTTTTTTTTTTTTGAGAAACAAAAAATTTTATTCACAAAGTGCCAAACTGGCGGCAAAGAATACAATGTTGCCCAAAAACTGTTGAATCCCACTCCATCCACAACAATCAACAAATCATGAAATTCCATGATTGCTTACCCATTAATCACGGAATTCCATGAGATGAAATCCTTGTGGGGCATACTTTCAAACACATGAAAGGCTTTCTCCATGTGTTTGGTGACATATACTCTTGGGCAGCATATTGCTAGGGAATTTTGGCAAATGCAAATTTGCTTGGATACTTTCCATGCAAAGCAGGCCATTAGTTACCGATGCATGTGTTCATGTTTGAAGTATTGAATGTGTTCATCCATACAAAATTACAAGTATGAACACATTAGCTTCTTCTTTCTTTTTATAGCAGTAAGTTTGAACACATTGGCATTGTTGCCAACAACAAAATTCCTTAACCAAACTATTTCCTACTCTCATGTGCAAAAACAAACCGTGTTGCGATTGACTACAATTTCACCGTGGGAGAATCTCTAGTGGCAGAGACATAACCCTGCATGTTTCTCCAAATATCAATTTGTGGATATGACTACAAAGAATCCTGCTACTGTAAAGAGCTGAAACTATTACTGGCTCAGCCAACACACATGGGCTTTTATAGCATCTACTCGTATCTACATACATATGAGGCCCATAACAAAACCGATACCCTCTATATACCCATGGCCTATAAACCTGGAAAGACGCTGAATAATGGTAGAAGGCCTATAAACCTGATATTTTCTCTTAATAAGAAACAAGTGTCCACAATTAAATCTATGAGAAAATATTCCAAATGAATGTTTGACTCTAGATAGTGAAACTTACATTTTTGGTAAATGGCAAAGACATGTAATCAGTCAAATTTTGGTATGCACGTCTCCTTTGGCATTTCGTCAAACATTTGGTATGCATCACAATTCAAAAGCCTCAAATCCCATTTTAAAAAAAATGAAAAACCTGAAAGCCATTCTCTACCCTGAATTCCTCAAATTTGGAAATTGACATTAATACATAGAAAGTAAAGGAAAATTTACATTAATAAAAAATAAAAATACATAGAAAATCGTCACAAAGGTTTCTCACCTGCGACTTCAGATTTTCAACAACTTGTTTTGATGCATTTGTAGATGATTTTGGCTGATTTATGGCTGAAATCGAGCAAGATTTCGCAAGTATCTGTGAGGATTAACATTAATCTCCAACATCTGCATGAAAGAAATGAAAAAAAATGGTTAGAACCTGGTTGGAAAATAAGGACTATTAATCTAAAATGGGTATTCTGTTTAAATCCCAGTGAATCTCTGTATAAGATTTTCAGTTACTTCATTCCATAATTGTACAAAAAAGAAAAAAAATCCCTACCATGTTGTCAACTTGAGGTTCGGATCTACTTCATTTTTGGGACCATGCCTAAAATGAGCTGGAAAAACGGATAGGCCAAGTGAGTATACATCACGTACTAGGTGGGCTCCCCAGTCACGGAAACACTTAGTAACTTGTTACCCGGGTAACACCTAATCCGCTCCATGCTAGACACCTTTTCTTAAATCTCAGACATCATTCACGTACAGATCATACATATGGCACAGCTCTAGAAACATCCAAGCAATCCATCAATTGGGTCCCCCCGATGGACGGCCCAAATCACTCTAAAATTGCACCATGTGTCCGCTGGGATAAGCAGGACACACTTCCCTTCTGCAGCAAAATGCATCTTTTGGCTGAACAATCATCCAGTGAAATATTAATATAAAAAAAAGAAAAAGAAAACCAGACCTCACAAGCCATCAATATAGCAAGAGAAAACAAAAGCGCGTCCTCTCGCACCTATAGATAGGATCGCAACAACAACAGCGGCAACTCCAACTGCAACAACAACAGCAGCAGCAGCAAAAACAACTATAGCAAGCCTAACAACAATAGCTGCACGCCGCGAAAATGCATTCCCTCCTTACCCTCGAAAATGCCCAACAACCCAACTCCAAAACCCCTCTTTGCTCCTTCCTTTCCCATCCAATAAAAAAATTCTCATTTTATCCCTACCAAATCCTTCCATCCCAATCAGCTCCAATCAATGTCCCCATTACTAGCAATCCTCCTCCACCTTATTGGGTTCTCTGTAATTCCTGCATTATGCAAAAATCCATCGAATTCGATGCGTTTCGAGCTCCTTCATCGCCACCATCCCAAGCTTCATGAAAGAATCCTAACGCCCGAAAACCGGCTAGAGCACGTTAGAGAGCTCGTCCGCAGTGACAATCTCCGGAAGCATTTGATTTCGGAAATGCTCGGCCGTAGACGGAGGGCGTGGGAGGTTTTGCATCCCGACGGTTCCTTCAAAATGCCGCTGTCTTCCGGGCGGTATGCCAGCACCGGGCAGTATTTCGTTAGGTTCCATGTCGAGACCCCGGCACAGATCAAACAAAGAGATAGAGAGAGGTGACCGTATAGAGAGAGGGAGAGGCGCAGAGAGAGAGCGAGATGTGTTTTTTTTGGGCGGGCCTCTGTTTTTGAGAGCGCGCCCAAATTTGGGTTTTTTTTTGTATGGTTCTGTCGGCCCCACCATGATGCGTGTCACACATCTACCCCATCAGTCAGATGCATCATCCCATGGTGGGCCTAGGGATTAAAAATCAAATCAATCTATGACATGTGTGGGCCACACCACATACAAAACTTGAGAGGGGTTACCCTCCATTAAAACCTTCATAATTATTTTTTGGGCCCACAGAGATGTGGTCCACAAATCCAGCCCATCCATTGTGTGTGTGCCACTTGGATGAGGGGTCATACCAAGTTTCAGCCGCCTCCAAATTTCAGGTGGAGCCCACCAAGTGCTTTTATATATTTTAGGCGTGTCTTCACATGATTTTAGATGGTATGGCCCACTGGAGTTCCATATACGGCTGATTTTTGGGATATCCCATAATTTAAAGGGGACCCATCAAATGCATGGTGTTGATGTTTGACACACTCATGGTGGGGCCCACACAGCTTGACCTCATGGGGACGACATGGATTAAACACATACATCATGGTGGGCCCTACAGAATAAATGAAATTAAGATTTAAAAATGATACTAAATAAAATTATTTAATTGGGATTTAAAAATGAAATTAAAACTAATAATATTAAATATTCTTGGGAATTTGGAGGATCTTGTAAGTTCTGAACATATCACATGGCAATATAAATCTCAGGTGGACCACACCATTAAAACTTCCTAGGGTCCAATGTAAGATTTATTTGCCACCATTAATGAATGGATCAAGCTGGTTTTTGTTTTTTCCCATCATTTGGGCCTGTATGACCTAATCAACAGATTGGATGTCAAATAAAAAGTACAGTGGGCCTTAGGAGGGTTTTAATGGTGGATATCCAATCACTATTGTTTTCATGTGGTGTGGTCTACCTGAGATTTATATCCCTCTCATTTTTGGTATCAAGCCCTAATATGATATGTAAAAATGGATGGACGGCATGCATGAAACACATACATCGTGGTGGGACCCACATAGCACTGACCACCAGCCACGGGGTTGGTGTCAGGGAGAGTAGCCAATCCATTTCCCTCTTGGACGCCCTACGGTGACGTCACCAAGTTTAAAACCTTCCTTATTTGTTTCCCTTATTTGTGGTGTGGTTCATTTAATTAATCTTTGGATATGAATCATTTTTCAGATAATTCTCTAAGATGATCTCGAAAAATGGATGAACAATGTGGGTTGATCCCGAATTTTCGGTTAATCCAAAACTCAAGTGGACCATGCCACACAAAACAGTGTGGAATAATGATTTCCACCGTTGATACCTTCCTCGGGCCCATAGTAATGTTTATTTGACAACCAACATGTTCAAAATATCAAAAAGATATTAATGAAGAGAAAACACAAAAATATATGAATTATTGTGGGCCAACTATGATGACAGTGTAAAATTCACTTCGTCCATCATTTTTCAATGAAGCCTATAAAAATCTGAAGTGGACCACATCATAGGAAATAGTATAAACTGAACATCTACCATTGAAAAATTTTGGAAAGCCACTGAAGTTTTGGATCAAGTTGATATTTTAGTTTTCCCTTCATCCATGTATTTGTGATCTATTGAACAAGTTGGATGACAAATAAAAATCATTATAAGGCATAGGAAGATTTCAACGGTGGAAATCATTATTCCCACTGTTTCCTATGGTATGGTCCACTTGAGCTTTGGATATGCTTTAATTTTGGACTCAACCACTAAAATGATCTGGATAAATAGATTGACAGTGTGGATAAAACACTAAGATCACTGTGGGCTAAAAATGAAGCATATCCAAAGCTCAAATGGACCACACTACTGAAAAGAGTGTGAATTGAACATCTACCATTGAAAATTTCATGGGGGCCACAAAAGTTTTAGATCAATCTGATATTTTGTGTTTTCATTTCATCTATGTCTTTGTGATATTACGAACAGGTTGGATGAAGCTTTGAATAGAGCTTTGTCCTTTGAAGGTCTGTCTCTATCCTTTTTGGGATTTCCTAATGTGCCTACCCAATCTAAATGTCCTTTGAAGAGCTTTGACCCGCTCAAATCACTCATTAAAGGATGCCCACCTTTGAAATATTTTTTGGGACCATAATCTAAAAAGATATGGAAAATGGATGAACGTTGTGGATAAAATTCATACATTACAGTGGCTCCTTAGTGACCCTTAGAGTCTCTGCCGGTCCTGAGACCCGAACAGGTGGGGGTAGATCCTCACACGTGATGCTGTTGACAATGTCAGTGATGATGTAAGAAAGTAGAAATTTTTTACTAAATGTAAAGAGACGATGTAAATTCCTCCATTGTTCATCCATTTTGCCAGCTCATTTTAATGGTCTAAAAAATGATGCACAAAAAACTGAAGTGGACCACACCACATCAAAAAATGCTTATTAAACACTTAACATCAAAAAATTCCTAAGGCCGAAGCACATAAAAATCTCCGGTGGATCACACCTAAAATAAGCTTATTCTACAACTAGACAGCTTCCCAGTGACATTTGTAGAATAAGCTTATTCTACAATATGTGTGAAGCCTATCATGATCTGTGCAAGGTTCCACTATCCATCATGTGTGCCCCCCTCATTTTCCTTTTGGAGGACAAAAATCAGGCAGGTCCCAAAACTCGGGTGGGTCACACCATATAAAATCATCATGCCCAAACCCGCTAAAATTACGTGGTGTGGCTCATTTGAGTTTTGGAATGGTCCGATCTTTTAGGTGTTAATCCATCCTTGTGGGGCGCGTCTTATAAATAAATTGTATGGCAAACACAAAACATGGCGGGCTTCCCATCCCAATCATTCACATCTACCAAAGAGAAAAGAACACAACATTATAACTTTGGATAACTTTGGATAATATTGAGCGCCATAAACC
This sequence comes from Magnolia changhungtana, assembly GCA_030180095.1. Taxonomy (NCBI): domain Eukaryota; kingdom Viridiplantae; phylum Streptophyta; class Magnoliopsida; order Magnoliales; family Magnoliaceae; genus Magnolia; species Magnolia changhungtana. The sequence continues at coordinate 156,454 of JASAUF010000518.1, read as the reverse complement.
TGTAGTAGGCATCAGCCCAAGAATAGTCAAAAATAAATTTGGGATCAATCCACACTGTTCATCTAATTTTTGTCTCAAGCCTTACAGTAAGCTTGCCAGTTGGATGGACGGTTTGGATATAATACATACCTCATGATGGGACCTACAGAATTTGCTGATGTAAGTCAACTATTTATTTCCTTCGTTTGGCGAGAAATGAGATGAATAGTTCCCCTGCTACTAGCCCTGTGGCTGGTGGTCGGTGCTCTGTCGGCCCACATTAGTGTTTATATGTCATCCAAACAGTTGATAAGGTCATTAATACTGGGATGAAGTGAAAATACAAAAGAAATAAATAAATAAATAAAAAAAGAGCCTGAAACAAAGCTTTTTATGGTTGTAAGAATTTTCAATGATTTTCACTGAATCCCCACTATTTCATCTCGTGTGCCCACTTCAGTTTTAGATCCACTTAGTTTTTAGTATAATTTTCTAAAATGAGCTTTATAAATGGATTAACGGAGTAGATTTTCTACAACCATGGTGGTGGGCCCCACCCAGCATCCTTGCGCATGATAAAGTTGTTTATTTTCCATGGATAGCATTACAGCCACTACAAAAAAATTGGGCAAAGTTGACATACTTGGGGTGGTATCGGCTACGGATAAAATCCGTCAGAAATTCTGACGGCTAAAGGGCGTAACTAAAACTATCTAAATCTTAGCGAAAGTTTTTAAAATGGTGGACGTCCAAATGCTATTTTAAGCCTGTGGTGTTGTTCAACCTAGATTTATTTAGACTTCATTTTTTTTCATTATTCTTAAAAGAATATATAGAAATGGATGTACGGTGTGGATGAAGGAAAAACATCATGGTGGGACCCATAGAGCCCTACCAAATCCTATGCTCAAGGTAGCGTTTTTTATAACTGTAAATGTGTGTGGGTTTTTCATTTTCTGTAAAAATGTGGTGGCTTGTTTATATCAATAGTGGTAATCATATAGGGTTATCCAGACCAACTAAATAATGGGTCTAATTGTAGATGGGTAATATGTATATAATTTTATTATATAAAACTATCGTAACCATCCAGTAAATGGTCCATTACATGTACGGATGGTAATAATGTATATGTTATAAATGATGGTAAACACACAATTAACGGATTTGAAATTATCTCCTCATTTCAGATGAGGGATTTTCAAACGCACGATTCCTCTTTCGAATGGGCGTTCTTCCTTGCGAGAGGTCTTCCCTCTTTCGAACGGTGCAATCTTCCTCGCCAGAGATTTGAATCATTGAAGATTCATCTCAAATAGGTGAGCTTCTTTCGAAATCCCCTATTTTCCTCGCCGATTGTTCCTCTTCTTGTTGTTTTTATTCCAGAAGTCCTTCCATCTGTCTTTGCTTTTTCTCTTTTCTTCTTGTGATGTTGCAAGCACACAAACGTTTGGCTTTGGGTTGATGAAAGCATAGATCAGTATAAGCCTCATGTTGCGTGGATCAGCTTGAATGCTTGGGTCGATGAAAGCATGGATCAGTGGATTTCTCACAAACTCCAACGTGAGAAATGTATGGACGGCGTGGATGAATCAGATGAATCATGGTGGGCCCATAGAGCCATACAAGGTCCAAAGCTAAGTTTACCGTTTTCATTGTTCCGCTTTTCACTGTGAGTTTTGCGTTTGATGTAAAATAGTGGTGACTTGTTAATAACAATAGTGGCTAAGATATAAAGTTATCCAGACCATCCAAATAATCGGTCTAGTTGAAAATGGTAAATATTTGTACATTTTTATTATATAATACAATCTTAACTATCCAGAAACTGGTCCCATTCGTGTACGGCTGTTAATAGAGTTTGTGTTGTTGTGTAGTGGAAAACTCACAAGTTACGCATTTGAAAATGCTATGTTATTTGAAAGAGGATTTCCAAATCCATCGAGCACCTTTCCTCTTTCCCTCTTTTCCTCTCTTCCCTCTTTCATCTTCCATCGAGAAATCCTCCATCGAGTGTCATCTTCCATCGAGAAATCCTCCATCGTGCATCATCTTCCATCCTGCAGTCTGATTAGAGGTAGATCTAGTCGTCCAAACGCCTGTAATCCGATTTACGGTCATTCAAACAGCCCCTTAGATTTCTCTCCTCTTTTTTCCTTTTCTTTCATGAGTCTCTTCTCTTCTTTTATTAGATCACGAAACATTGCAGAAAGTAGCAGTCTCGGCCTGCTACATCGTGATGTTTAAGTGGTGTCATTGCTTGGAGAAAAGCAATTCAAAATGGAACAAAGGCAGCAGAGATGCATAAAAGAGGAAGGAATCTGATGTGGGTATCTCTCTTTTTCCTTCTACTTTTATTTGGGTTCTTTGGTTTCTAAGGCCTGACTGATTTTGGGGTCTTTAGAATGGGCTATTTTGGTATCTGAAATCAATGTGTTTCAATCCATCCGGATGCATGAGTAGATCACCTTATGAGATTGCACTCCCAAGTATAATCGCTTGCATAGTCGCATGAGTTGGATGGTGAGATTGCTAGAACACGTGGAAATGTGCGAAACATATACAGGATCCCAGCCATTCAGCAGTCATTTCCCACTGTGAACAATCCAAGGCCCAAAAATGATGGCCTAATCCACTCTTGATCGTCCATCTTCTTACACAAGTGTGGCTTGTTTGATGAATGGGCTTGTTTATTTTTGGGCAATGGCATGTCAATGGTGGGGACCACTTGAGGAATGGCCCACATCTCAAATGCATGTGCCATGAACATGGTAACACATTACTGGTTAATAGGGAGTATATCTCAGACAACCTGACTATAATCCTGACAGTCCATTTAGGTAACAATGGAATAGACTTTCATCCTACATCCATACAGTAAATGGAACATTTTGGTAAATTGAAGAGTTAAAACACATTACAGCAAGATCATCTGTTCCTAGAAATTTTTGGGTAAAAACCACTAAAATAAATCATTTCATATCTTCCTATATTTTAAACTAAAATTTATTAATTTATAATCGATAATTTTTAAATATTTTATTTTAAGGGAGATCTTTTCAATAACACTACAAGAAAAAATGTGAAATATTGAAAATAACTTAAGAAATTCATGGCCGAGAAATTGCCAAGAACTAAATTTGTCACTGTGATGAAGCTATATGGACAGCCTTGTTTGATTTCTATTTTACATGTCGTCTCATCACACGACTTTGTGTTGATTTTGTTGAGATCATTGGACAATTTGTGGAGTAAAATTTATGAACAGAACTGGTGACACAATCTTGAATGAGCATATGGAAACCCGCTACTGGCTGATCATTTTTTTTTTTTTTTTAAAGTTAATTAGAATAAAAATATAACATGCTTGTTACTGTTTTATAAGATCATTTTACCTAGGAAATGATGCGATAAAATATCCATAGACCATTTCCCATAAATCATACTGATCAGATGATCCTCACTATCTGGTTTCAATAATTGAATATGGGCTACAGACCATTATCTCTTTCAAACAGTTAAGCCCACGATCTGGATGGAATGGCCCAGTTTCTGTTATTTCTTGAGTAAATGATTTATTATTATTTGATTAGCTTTTTTATTGGATTTCTTCATTCAATGATTTGAATATATTTCTCATAATTGATGAAACTAGAGGAAAATTCACTTGTAATTTTGCTTAGATCTTGAAACATTTTAGAATTCGAACTCGATATTCAGCTGTGATGATGATGATAATCTGGGGCACAGGTGAATGGGCTTATAGAATGGATGGTCTTACCAACTACATGAGTGCCATGGGTACATTGGAGATGTTCTCATGTCCCACTTACAGCGATTTATGATGCATCTCCACATCAACCTTAGATCTGATTCTCATAAAGTGGAGTTAGGTTCCACTTCTGGGGAGTTCAATTTACTTCGTTTCCTGTTTTGAATCTATGGTTTTTACTTGATTCTGATTTTTTTTTCCTTTTTGTTTTCTTTCCCATTTCTAACACCTTCAAATTTGGACTACTCACTATTTACTTTTGACCATCTACTTGATAGCCATCAATCGGATAGTAAGGATTGCTTGATCAAGTGTGATTTTTGAGATGCTCCACCCATAATGAGTTATGAGACCCACAATTTCGATGATCTGTATAGCTGCACATCGATGTTTTTGGTTAGATTCGGACGCTTTTGGATATTCTATTTATGTGATTTTAGTGTTGCGAAAGGTAATTAGATTTGGGCGCTTTTGGATATTCTATTTATGTGATTTTAGTGTTGCAGAAGGTAATTAGATTTGGGCAGTTTTGGATATTCTATTTATGTGATTTTAGTGTTGCAGCAGGAAATTAGATTTGGATAGTTTTGGATATTCTATTTATGTGATTTTAGTGTTGCAGCAGGTAATTAGATTGTTTTGGGGGTATCATCAGTGTGCCTTTGTTATTGACCTAGAAGATATTGACAATAGCTTCAATGGACTGGTTTTGCATCTTAAAACAGTTGACGTAATGAGTTGCATGAATGGGAAAGGACCATCGTGATGGGCTTGATTAAGTAAATGTAGTCTTGATTAAGTAACTTTAGAAACATGGATTTATATGTTGAATGTTTAATTCTTTAAACTCTATTGAGCTATATGATTATTCATTTCAATTTACTAATTGATTTCCATTTCCCTTTCTTAGTCCTTTCATTTATGGTCTTCTCTCATCATTTTTAGGTCCTTTCAGTTGCAATTATTCATCTAATGAGGAATTGTTCATTAGTTTCAAGTTGGACTTGAAATGAATGTAGCTGGAATTTGATGGTTAATCCCTCAATACAAATACTAGGAAACATGGTTATTTTATGTCATTTCCTCTTGATCAAACTGAACACTAACAATTCAATTCACTTGTGCATCTAAACGCATCCTCAAATGAGAAAAACTAAAAAAACAGAATTGTAAAAAAAATAGCAGAATCGATACAATTTTAGGCATTGTTTCATCAGATCCAGATAGTAAAGCCATGGATTAATTTATAGTGTTTACGTGTACTTAAAACAGCTACATAACCATCTCACGGAAGCATTTAAAATCACTTTGGAAGAAGAAGAAGAAGAAGAAGAAGAAGAAGAAGAAGAAGAAGAAGAAGAAGAGAGAGAGAGAGAGAGAGAGAGAGAGAGAGAGCGGATAAAAACAGCCTTTTTCTTTTCTTTTCTTTTTTTTCTTTTTTGATAGAAAGACACTAACATTCATAGAAATTCTTTTCATTCAATCATACCCATAGAAGTAAAGCCATGAATTTAGATGTTTTATGGCATTTACATGTACTATAAAGAGCTATGCCAATCTCCCACAAGCATTGGTATCACTATATATATATATATATATATTAAAGAAAAAAAGTTAAAAACAGAATCATAGCAATGGCACAAATCACACAATCCCAGCTATTAATTCATCAGACCTAGACTACAAGAACCTTGAATTATAATGCTTTATATCATTCACATGCACGAAAAAAAGAAAGACATACATATGCATTTCAATCACTGAAAAGAACCATAAGCATAGGAAAAACAGAAGAATTCAAATAAAATCAAAGAATCATTTCATCAAACCCCAATTCCAAAATCTTGATTGAGATGCATTTTAAAGTGTTACATATCTCCCATAAGCAATTAAATCACTAAAAATAATAAATATGTATGTCCTTTTGAACCTTCCCTAATTGCACAAGTGGCTGAACCATCTTGTATTGATTATTAGGCTTTGGGAGAGTGCTTTGTTATGTAAATTGCATTCGAATTTTTTCCTGGTAGCATCATGGAAAAACTGTCACACTTAAGTGTGCGAACTTAGTTGTATTACATAAATAAAGTGACGAGGCCTTCTTTTGTTCTAAAAATTATATCATTTATAAGTATGAAATGAAAAATTCAGTTGGACTCGTTTCACAAGGCTGTGGGTGGGTCATTGAGAAGAAATTTCTACATGCAGGTTTTTTGTATCTTGTTTCTCTGTGTAATCCCACTGCCTACTTGACACCCAAGCTATGCGTTCTATTGTATTCCTTCTAAATTAACAGTGAGTCAGAAATTATGATGTTCTCTACATGGTTTTCAGCTTTGGAAGTGATATTCCAAGATCAATGCAATAGATAAATTTCTTTAAAACATTTTCAAAGGCTTCAACTTCAACAAAACACAGGGAGGACTCATAGCTGCAAATTCTCCAAGATGGAAGAGGATACTTCTTCGAATCTTCTCTGAGCGAAAAGGGCGTCAAGGTGAGTTGTGTCATTTTCTTTTCTTTTACATTGTTAGGCATTGACATTTATTCACATAGGTCTTTTCTTTTACATTGCTAGGCTTTTATTGCAGGTCAGTGCATACTCATCCTTTGCAAGGATGGTGGGAGTTGGAATTGGTTTAGAGCAACAAAGAAGGAGAATGGACCCCATGACTAATGAACCGTAGTTCACAAACTACACTTGAGATTTCATTGGCACAGTTGATTACATATTTTACATAGGTAAATTTCCTTGTTGCAAGATGACTTTGCCTGAGCTTTCTTTACCACCATCCTTGCAAAGGATGAGTATACACAGCTATGCTTATCATGTTAGACCACATTTTCTGCAAAAATGTCACACATGTAGAACACCCTAGCTGAGAAAACAGTGGCTTACTCACCTCTATTAAATCAGGTTGAGCCACTGATCAGGTGGGAATCAAAATTAATGGAGCAGATCCGGATGTGCGTCGGAGCTATCCGGAAGAGTGGGGGTCCCTAGAAGGTGGGAACCGCTGTTATAACCATGATGAAGCTATCCATTTCCTATGGACAGCATTGGAAGGGCCTGGCCATTTGGATAGGCCATATTTATGTATTTGTTCGAAATTAATGGAGCGGGACTTGATGTGCGTCGAGCTATCCGGAAGAGCGGGGTCCCCGGAAGGTGGGAACCGTTATGACCATGATGAAGTCGTCCATTTCCTATGGACAAGATTTAAGGGCTCCTGGCCATTTGGACAGCCGTATTTATGTCTCAGATTTGCAGTGTACCACACCCTTAACCTAAACTTATAACCCAACCTAAACCTATACCTATAACCTAATCCTATTCTTAAATCCCTAAACCTAAACCTAATTGGAAAACCCAAACCTAAACCCGATCTCCGAACCCAAATTTCCCGTTTTCTCAACCGAAACCTTAACCTATTCTCAATTCCCAAAGCTATAACCTATAACCTATAACCTAAACCTTAACCTAAACCAAAGCCTATAACCTTAACCTAAACCAAAACCCAGAATCTAAACCTTAACCTAAACTTATAACTCCGAACCTAAACCTAAAACCAAATCCTAAACCTATAACTTATAACCTAAACCTATAAACTAAAACCTAAACCTAAACCTATAACCTAAACCAAAACCTATAACCTCAACCTAAACAAAACCTATAACCTAAACCTTAACCTAAACTTATAACCTTAACCTAAAACCTAAAACCAAAACCAAAACCTATAACCCAAACCTATAAACTAAAACCTAAATCTAAACCTAAACCTATACCTATAACCTAAACCAAAACCTATAACCTTAACCTAAACAAAACCTATAACCTAAACCTTAACCTATAACCTATAACCTAAACTTATAACCTAAACCTAAACCTAAAACCAAAACCTAAACCTATAAGCTAAAACCAAAACCAAAACCTAAACCTTAACCTTTTTTCAATCCTTAAACCTAAACCTACACCAAATCCTATTCTTAACTCCCTAACCTAAACCTAAACTCGAACTTGAAAACCCAAACCTAAACCCGATCTCGAACCCGAACCCGCTTTCTAAACCTAAACCTTAACCAAGTCTCAATTCCCAAAGCTATAACCTATAACTTAAACCTAAACCGAACTCGAACCCAAACCAATAACCTTAACCTATAACCTAAACCTATAATCTTAACCTAAACCTAAAACCAAAACCAATATTTATAAGCTAAAACCTAAACCTAAACCTAAAACCTAATGGTATTCTCCAATCCCTAAACCTAAACCTAATCCCAATCCCAATCCCAATCTCAAGTCCCTAACCTAAACCTAAACCTAAACTTCTAAACCCGATCCAAACCCGAACCCGATTTCCTAAACATAAACCTTAACATATTCTCAAATCCCTAAACCTAAACCTACACCTAATCCCAATCTCACTTCCCCTAACCTAAAGCTAAACCTAAACATGAAAACCCAATTTCCTAAACCTAAACCTAAACCTATTCTCAAATCCCTAAACCTAAACCTCTAACCTATACCTATAAATTAAAACCTAAACCTAAACCTAAACCTATAACCTAAACCAAAACCTATAACCTTAACCTAAACCAAAACCTATAACCTATTACCTATAACCTAAACTTATAATCTTAACCTAAACCTAAACCAAAACCTATAACCTAAACCAAAACCTATAACCTAAACCAAAACCTCAGAATCCTAAACCTTAACCTAAACTTATAACTTTAACCTAAACCTAAAACTAAAACCTAAACCTATAATTGAAAACCTAAACCTAAACCTTAACCTATTCTCAAATCCCTAAACCTAAACCTACACCTAATCCCAATCTCAACTCCCTAACCTAAACCTAAACCTAACCTTGAAAACCCAAGCCTAAACCCGATCCCGAACTCGAACCCGATTTCCTAAACCTAAACCTAAACCTTAACCTATTCTCAAATCCCTAAACCTAAACCTACACCAAATCCCAATCTCAACTCCCTAACCTAAACCTAAACCTAAACATGAAAACCCAAGCCTAAACCCGATCCCGAACCAAAACCCGATTTCCTATACCTAAACCTTAACCTATTCTCAATTCCCAAAGCTATAACCTATAACCTATAACCTAAAGCTAAACCCAACCTAAACCTATAACCTTAACATAAACCCAAAACCTAAACCTTAACCTAAACCAAAACCTATAACCTTAACCTAAACCAAAACCTATAACTTAAACCTTAACCTAAAATTATAACCTTAACCTAAACCTAAAACCAAAACCTAAACCTATAAACTAAAACATAAACCTAAACCTAGACAAAAACCTATAACCTTAACCGAAACAAAACCTATAACCTAAACCTTAACCTATAACCTATAGCCTAAACTTATAACCTTAACCAAACCTAAAACCAAAACCTAAACCTATAACCTAAACCTATAAGCTAAAACCTAAACCTAAACCTAAAACCTAAATGTATTCTCAAATCCCTAAACCTAAACCCAATCCCAATCCCAATCTCAACTCCCCAACCTAAACCTAAACTTCAAAACCCGATCCAAACCCGAACTCGATTTCTTAAACCTAAATCTTAACCTATTCTCAAATCCCTAAACCTAAACCTACACCAAATACCAATCTCAACTCTCTAACCTAAACCTAAAACCTAAATATGAAAACCCAAGCCTAAACCCTATCCCGAACCCGAACTTGATTTCCTAAACCTAAACCTTAACCTATTCTCAAATCTCGAAGCTATAACCTATAACCTAAACCAAAACCTAACCTAAGCCTATAACCTTAACCTATAACCTTAACATAAACCCAAAACCTAAACCAAAACCTATAACCTTAACCTAAACCAAAACCCGTCACCTAAACCTTAACCTAAACTTATACCCTTAACCTAAACCTAAAACCAAAACCTAAACCTAAACCTATAACCCAAACCTATAAACAAAAACCTAAACCTAAACAAAAACCTATAACCTAAACCTTAACCTATAACCTAAACTTATAACCTTAACCTAAACTTAGAACCAAAACCTAAATCTATAAGCTAAAACCTAAACCTAAACCTATACCTAAACCTAAACCTATACCTAAACCTTAACCTATTCTCAAATCCCTAAACCTAAACCTATACCTTATCCCAATCTCAACTCACTAACCTAAACCTAAATCTAAACTTGAAAACCCAAGCCTAAACCCGATCCCGAACCCAAACCCAATTTCTAAACCTAAACTCTTAACCTATTCTCACTTTTACTCCCAAAGCTATAACCTATAACCTAAACATAAACTCGACCTCAACCTATAACGTTAACCTATAACCTTAACATAAACCCAAAACCTAAACCTTAACCTAAACCAACGCCTATAACCTTAACCTAAACCAAAACCTCAGAATCCTAAACCTTAACCTAAAACCAAAACCTAAACTTATAAAGTAAAACCTAAACCTAAACCTATAACCCAAACCAAAACCTATAACTTTAACCTAAACTAAAACCTATAACCTAAACCTTAACCTATAACTTATAACCTATAACCTAAACCTAAAACCAAAACCTAAACTCGTAAGCTAAAACCTAAACCTATACCTATACCTAAACCTTAACCTATTCTCAAATCCCTAAACCTAAACCTATACCCGATCCCTATCAACTCCCTAACCTAAACCTAAACCTAAACTTGAAAACCCAAGCCTAAACCCGAACTCGAACCCGAACCCGAACCCGATTTCCTAAACCTATACCTAAACCTTAACCTATTCTCAAATTCTCTAAACTTATACCTACACCAAATCCCAATCTCAATTCCCTAACCTAAACCTAAACATGAAAACCCAAGCCTAAACCCGATCTCTAACCCGAACCCGATTTCCTAAACCTATACCTAAACCTTAACCTATTCTCAAATCCCTAAACCTAAACCTACACCAAATCCCAATCTCAACTCCCTAAACTAAACTTAAACCTAAACATGAAAAGCCAAGCCTAAACCCGATCCCGAACCCGAACTCCGAACCCACTTTCTAAACCTAAACCTATTTTCAATTCCCAAAGCTATAACCTATAACCTATAACCTATAACCTAAACCTAAACCTAAACCTAACCTAAACCTATAACCTTAACCTATAACCTTAACATAAACCCAAAACCTAAACCTTAACCTAAACCAAAGCCTATAACCTTAACCTAAACCAAAACCTCAGAATCCTAAACCTTAACCTAAACCTATAAACCTAAACCTAAACCTAAACCTAAACCTAAACCTAAACCAAAACCTATAACCTCAACCTAAACAAAAACCTATAACCTATACCTTAACCTATAACCTAAACTTATAACCTTAACCTAAACCTAAAACCAAACCTAAACCTATAAGCTAAAACCTAAACCTAAACCTATACCCAAACATTAACTTATTCTCAAATCCCTAAACCTAAACCTACACCTAATCCCAATCTCAACTCCCTAACCTAAACCTAAACCTAAACATGAAAACCCAAGCCTAAACCAGATCCCGAACCCAAACCCGATTACCTAAACCTAAACCTTAACCAATTCACAATTCCCTAAACCTATAGCTTATAACCTAAACCTAAACCTTAACCTAAAACTAAACCTAAACCCTAACCTAAACCTATAACCTTAACCTAAACCAAAACCTAAACTTATAACCTATAACTTAACAATAACCTAAACCTAAAACCTAAACCTTAACCTATAACCTAAAACCTAAACCTAAAACCTAAATGTATTCTCAAATCCCTAAACCTAAACCTACACCTACACCTAATCTTAATCTCAACTCCCTAACCTTAACCTAAGCTTAAATTTCAAAACCCAAACCTAAACCTGATCCCGAATCCAACCCGATTTCCTAAACCCTAAACCCTAAATCTATTCTCAAATCCCAAAACCTATACTTATAACCTGAACCTGAACCTAAACCTAAACCTAAACTCCGGAGGAGTCAAGCAGGCGAGGGAGGAGCAGACACGTGCGGGGAGGAACAGGAGAGGAGGATAGAGGATCAGCTGGCGAGGCAGAGGAGGATGGAGGAGGAGTTGGTGAGGCAGAGGGAGGAGCAGGAAAGGAGGATGGCGGAGATGCGAATGGAGCATGAGTGACGGATGACGGAGATGTTTCAGGCTTTCGCTGCACGCTTACCCACCGATGCCCCACCACCTCCGTCTTCATCTTTGTAATTTTTTATTTATTTGTTTATGATGTTAAGTTTATATGTATTTATGCGTGAATGAATGTGATGCAGATAAGATTATTTGTGTTTGGATGAATGTAGTTTATGTAGTTTGGGTTTAGATGGATGTGAATGTGAATATGATGAAATGTGTATATTAGGATGAATATGATTGAATATATTGTTAACAGGTGTATATCAGGAATTTTGTATGGATTTTGAGCTAGATTATATATTTTTTTAAAAGAAACTTTTGGCGATGAAAATTTTCGTAGCTAAAAGATATGGTAGTTTATTTTTAGTAGCGAAATTTTTCGCTGCTAAAAGTCTTGTACAGTACAAGACTTTTAGCAGCCAAACTTTTCGCTGCTAAAAACAGAAAGATTTTTTAATTTTTTAGTGACTTTCGCCGCTAAAAGTGTATGTAGTTTGGGTTTAGATGGATGTGAATGTGAATATGATGAAATGTGTATATCGTGATGAATATGAGGGAATATATTGTTAACAGGTGTATATCAGGAATTTTGTACGGATTTTGAGCTAGATTATAATTTTTTTAAAAAGAAACTTTTGGCGACGAAAAATTTCGTAGCTAAAAGATACGGTAATTTATTTTTAGCAGTGAAAATTTTCGCTGCTAAAAACAGAAAGATTTTTTAATTTTTTAGTGACGAATAGTTTCGCCGCTAAAAGTGTATGTAGTTTGGGTTTAGATAGATGTGAATGTGAATATGATGAAATGTGTATATCAGGTTGAATATGATGGAATATATTGTTAACAGGTGTATATCTGGAATTTTGTACGGATTTTGGGCTAGATTATATTTTTTTCAAAAAGAAACTTTTGGCGACGAAAATTTTCGTAGCTAAAAGATACGGTAGTTTATTTTTAGCAGTGAAAATTTTCGCTGCTAAAAACAGAAAGATTTTTTAATTTATTAGTGACGAACAGCTTTTGCTAAAAGTGTATGTAGTTTGGGTTTAGATGGATGTGAATGTGAATATGATGAAATGTGTATATCGTGATGAATATGATGGAATATATTGTTAACAGTGTATATCGTGAATTTTATACTGATTTTGAGCTAGATTATATTTTTTAAAAAGAAACTTTTATTACGACGAAAATTTTCGTAGCTAAAAGATACTGATAGTTTATTTTTAGCAAATAAAATTTTTATTTGCTAAAAACAATTTTTTTATTTTTTAGTGACGAAAATGTTCACCCCTAAAAGTATAAGAAAAATGTTTCGATTCTTTAGCGATGAAAATTTTCGTTGCTAAAAGTATCATACAGGATTTTTAGCGGTGAAAATTTTTGCTGCTAAAAGATATGTATTCCATGTTATAGTGAAATGTATGGAGTATTTAGTGACGAAACGTTTCGTCGCTAAAAGTATAATGTATGATTTTTAGCTACGAAAATTTTCGCCGCTAAAAGTTTCGACGCTAAAAGTTCACTTTTAGCGACGAAAATTTATTTCGCCGCTAAAAGTGACTTTTAGCGACGAAAATGTGTTTCGTCGCTAAAAGTTTCATCGCTAAAAACCCTCTTTTTTGTAGTGAACGGACAGAACAGCCCATAAAACGCTGATTTGGGGCCCACCTGATTGCTGGATATACGTCAAATTTGGTCTAACTCCTTAAATTGGGTGTCATATCGGATGGACGGAGCGGATTTCATGACACATTACCGTGGACCCCACATGTGCACTACACGTACACAAAGTGCACGTGTGATGGCCGTGCACCAACGACGTAAGTCGGTCAGCGTTGCGCTGACCGACGTCTCCTTAAAAAAAAAATGAAAGACGCAACAGCGTCTTCGCTACTAGCGCCGAGTCCCGATTGTGGGCCCCACTCATTGTCATTTTCAATGATCTGAACCATCCAAGTGCTTAGGGATGTGGCCACAACCCTTACCTAGGTGATCTTCTGGTCACATGCAGGTGACTGTGTGAGGTTCTTGTGTAAAATGCGGGATGGACGGTGTAATACAAAGTTGTGTGGACCACACTTACATCAATCCGATCTCGTCAGTCCTGAACGGTTTTTCGCCAGAAATACAATGGATGGAGTGGATTTCTCCATCACCGACAATCTTGGGGCGTTGCGCTGTGATGGTCGGTGGGCCACGATCATCATTCCATTCACTAATCCAAGCCATCCACCTTGTTTCTCATCCAAAACCAACCGTCCCCTGCTTGCTTTTTTATTTCTTCAAGGATCACATGTACTTGAAGGTCTAAGAGCAAGACGGACGGCGACAGAAGAAATCTGTGGGTCACCACAAACCGGATCAAAAACCAATCATAACCGACCAGTTTTTTGTCCTGCAGCCAATGAACGGAGTGGATTTCACCGATGCTGAAGGATGTGGACCCCACTGATGTCATCGCAAGCTAATGTGCGTTCTCTGTTTACGCAAATCGGAGAACTGTGACTTTTGCGGGCTGATCAGCGATCTTGGCTGGGATCGACCAATGATCCCACCGTTCAAAATCCTCTTATGGGACGACCAACCAGTCCTAAGGTGTCTGAACGGTCTGGATGATGAAGAGTTCGGAAGAAATCCACCGTAAGATCAAAGCACCGCAAGCTATTTTGTGTTTCACCGTGCGCAAGCTGTCGATTTTGTAAAGGAGTCTCGACCGACCTCCCCACCGGGTGTTTATATAAGAGAGAGAGAGAGAGAGAGAGAGAGAGAGAGAGAGAGAACGGCTGGCAGAGGGTAGCTTGGAGACAGCTTGGAGGATCTTTTGCTGGACATGGAGACGTGAAGGGAAGCAGAGAGAGAAAGAGTTTGGATATTTTTTTATTTTATTTCTGTTTATATTATTTTTTTTATGAATTTGGGTGAAGTTTAGCCTAATCATGTTTATGGGCTAAACCTCTTAGCTAGGGTTAAGAGGTGAAGCTTGTAGCGTGAAGGGAGAGATTATGTTTGTGCCTTTCGTTTAGATTGAATGGATCTTTGTTTTGGTTTGATTTAAAGGGAATGTTTTCAGTTCTTAATGGTCTGTTGACTGAAATTACAATGGGTCTGCGATAACTTTGAACATATCCTTTCCTTTTTATGTTTATGACGTCAGACGCCCGTTGTTCACCATTGTCTCCTGGGCATGGTTGGATGTCTGTACCCGTCCTAACCTGCATGACATGATTGATTGGTTGGTAATTAGTTTAATTCTGTTGTTTGCTTTGTCTCCTGGGCATGGTTTGGTGATGGAATCCATTCTAATTCATATACCTTTCATCTCTTGAAAACTACATCTAAGGAAGTTCAGTTGATTTTCATGAATCAAGTATAGTTCTCCCTGATCTCTACAAGTGGATCCTCTGAATCCCTAGTTTCCCTTCTCTAAATTTTCTTAACTTTTAGATAATTATTTCACCATTATTCTTCAATCATAATTGGTTTAGATTTCATCTTAGCCTAGTTCTAAATCTGGTTATTTTCAGATAACGTACAGGTTTCAGTCCCTATGGATTCGACCTCGGTCTCACCGAGTTTATTACTACATCACAACCCTATACTTGGGGAGTGAACAACTACTAGCTAGGCAGATGGTGAGATCTCTTCCACTTGTATGGTCGGGCGACAGTGGGCGGCGATTGCATATAGAGTGTACTAGACCTCGGTGATGATCCCATAGATGTACAGTATTGATTTATGGACTGATTGAGTAGGAGTTTTATACTCAGCATTATACTCATTCATTCATTCACTATCCACTCGGCCTAGTGGTGCGTAACTATTTGTTACGTGTACCTTCACATTGGCCGGGATTTTGGTTGGGGCACGTGACTAACCTGAGATCAGGAGTTTACCACGTTGAGTCTGACTATCCAAATTTAGATATGAGACTGGTTTGGATAGAAGTCCATTATGATAGGCCCCATTGCCTGCGATATCATGTACTATCATCCCGACTTCACACTGCATCTTGGTCATTTTATTTGCACCACATATTGCATATTGCATTACATCCTCGACATATGACATTTTGGGTTACTATGTTTCTACATTAATATGACTTGGATGAGGCTGATGGTATTCATAGCTCTTCAGAATTGCATATGGTATTGTATCATCGGTATCAGATATTTGACTTATTATGTCTCCGCACTGCATAACTGACCTACATTACTTTCTCAGTATATGACATTGGCTTGTTATGTCTTTTCATCGCATATCCTGGATTAGGTTGATGATATTTTTTATGGACTTGTCAGTACTTCTACTTACTCTGATATTGTATGGTTCGAGACTTACCAGTATTTCCATTTACTTTGATATTATATTCTGAGCACTCATATACTGCTCACATACTTACGCCACCCTCTAAGCTTTTTATAAGCTTATGCACGATAGATGTGTGCAAGCGACGCTAGGTCGTAGTAGTAGCTGAGCAG
Organism: Magnolia changhungtana; assembly: GCA_030180095.1. Lineage (NCBI taxonomy): Eukaryota > Viridiplantae > Streptophyta > Magnoliopsida > Magnoliales > Magnoliaceae > Magnolia > Magnolia changhungtana. The sequence goes on along the minus strand of JASAUF010000518.1, from coordinate 140,082 downwards.
GAGTAGGAGCGACAGCCAGCCTTGTGAAGATTTTATTATATGCATGTATTTTTTTCCTTTCAACATTGTACTCAAATGATTATATTAGTAGATATGTGGTGATGATGTTGTTCTTGTGATTTGGGTATACTTGTGGTTATGCTTCTTACGAGACAAATTTATATTGAAAATCCTCCTAATAGGATCTTAGGATCGGAAACTAGCGTATAGGCACTGGGAGCCGAGAATGGGGTGCTATGGAGGTCGGCACAGGATTCGGCGATCGAAAATTTTGTGAGCCCAGTTTCCGAGTTTGGGGCATGACAGCGACCCACCTTGGATTGTGTCAAAATTATAACTTCTAATTAAGGGACCGAAATGGGGCGTGTCGTGTGGCATTAGAATCCTAACAATTGCTAGGGTACAAGTCTTAGATTTTTACGATACTAAAATGGGGTCGTGATCAAAACTCATCGATCTAGTCCGTCTGGAACATGTCGTTGTTGAAGTAGAAGTGTACAATAGGTCTCACGAGGTTACGGGTCTTATAGTAAATCCACTTGCAATCGATTGCTTTTAGTCCAATGGGCAGCTTGATCAGCTCCCACGTTTCATTCTTGTACAAAGAGTCCATCCCATCATTCATTGCTGTCATCCACTTCTTTGCATCTCTATCTTCTAATGTTTCATGAAAGTAGATAGATCCCCCATATGTAATGAGAGTAAATGCAATGTTTGAGTCATCCATATGTCTCAATGGTTCCCTGCGATTCCTTGCGGGATTTCTCCTAACAGGTGGCTGCTCCACCTCTTACTATAACTTCACCTATGGCTCGGGTTCTTCAAGTGTTTCACCCTTGTGTGTTTCAACATTAATAACTGATTTTTTCATTTCCTTGTGCTCATTTTCTCGAAACAATGAACCTTCATCAAACTTATAGTCCCAGCTAAATATGATTTTTCACGAAACTTGGTCATAGAATCTATAACCTTTCACCCCATCACCATAGCCAATAAAAGTACACTTCTTAGCCCTTCGGTCTAGCTTATCTCTCTTAACTGATAGTTCATAAAAGTAAGCATCATAATGAAATATCCACAGCCCCAAATAATCAACTATCTAACCAGTTTATACTCTCTTTTTTTGGAATTTTACAATATATAGATGTAAAGAGAGATCAATTTAGTAAATAACAAACAGTAAAGATGACATCAACTCATAGCTCCTTGTCCAACCCAAAATTACTTAACATACTTCGGACACTTTTTAAAAGAGGTTGGTTCATATGCTAGCCACACCATTCTACTCTGGTATATGCTTCACTATTCACTCATTCTTATAGTATTGATTAAATTTTCTTTAAGTATATTCACTACCGTTATTTATCCTCAAAATTTTCACTTTTCGCCCTATCTGAATTTCAACAATTACCTTTTAGATTTTGAAAGTAAAGAAAATATCAAATTTATGTCTCAAAAACTAAATGCAAACCTTCAGAAAGAAGTCGTTAATAAATATAACAAAATATGACAACCTTCCTCCAAAAACAACAAGCGATGGCCCCGACACATCTTAATGCACATAGTCAAGCTGACGTATTCTAACATGTTTCCTAATTGTAAAGCTTAACCTTGATTATTTCCCATAAATGCAATCCTCACATATGTAAATCAAAACTTTTAAAACTAGGAATCAAATGATGATAAAGAAGTACCTTCATACCACGTTCGCTCATATAGCCAAGGTGCGCATGCCATAAATGTGCTAACGTGGACTCCATTATAAACGTTGCAGCTCCACCTAATATAGTATTCACAATCAACTTGTAAAGATTTTCACTCATTTATGCTTTCATAACTATGAGTGCCCCTTTTAAAGCCTTCAGGACACCTTCATAACGGTGAATTTACACCTGAGTACATCTACAACTCAGAAAGAGATCAAATTTTTCATCATATTCGAAATGTGTCTCACATCGATTAGAGTATGCTCCACCCCATCAAACATTATAATGCGAACCGAACCAATTCTAACCATCTTACAAGTATGATAATTGTCCACAAGAACTAGGGCGCTATCATACTTGATATATGTAGTGAACCAATTCCGATAAGGACACATGCCATGATGCCCTTATATCCAAAATTCACTTGTGATAGAAGTTACCGATCATGGACATTAATTACATCTCACAACCATTTGATCCTTTACCAAATTTCACTTAAATGGCTTCCTTCGACAAATCATTTGATCTCTCATCTTTTTGGGTTTTGAGATATTGACAGCCCTTCTTCATGTCTCATCCTCCACCAATTCCAACACTTCAACTTGTCTTTGCCTATCGACTTGGTTCTATATCACAACTTTTCGATCTCTCGCTAGGGCGGTCTTACGCAACCAAATAATGCATCTATAAAAGTACCTTTGCCTCCAAGCTGAGTTAACAATTTTGATGTCCAAGGTATTCCAACCATAACAAGGAGTATCAACAAAATACTTGTACGACTCCGAGAGAGATGTCAACAAAATAAGGGTTTTATCTTTATCATCAACCTTCATCTCCACACTTGTTAACTTGTAAACCAGCTTATTGAAAATGTTAGTTTACTAAAAAATATCTGACTCTTTCATCATCTTTAAAGCATAAAACTCTCTTTAGATATATACGATTAATGAGTGACTTCATCATGTAGATGCTCTTCATCTTTGACCATAAGCCCGTGCTAGTAATCTCATTGATGACATTATAGAATACCTCATCGGCCAAGAACAATTGGATTGTGCTAATCGCCATTTGATCAAGTTCATCCCAATCCTCTTCCTTCATTGAATTCGGATGATGCATTTTTCCAAGGAACGCATGTTGCAGCCCTTGCTTAACTAGAAGGGCTATCATCTTCAACCTCCATATTTCAAAATTGTTTTTACCTATAAACTTATCTGTGTCAAACTTTACATTTGATACATTTGATTCCATGTCTTCAGATTCAAACTAATACCCCAACCTACACTCTAAAACTACTTTTTAGGTGTGGAAGCAACTATAGATTTGAATTAAATAAGCAATAGAGAAAGAAAAATCCAAGCTAACACAGAGAACACATGAATTTTATGTCGAAAACACTTGTGAGAAAAAAATCATGGCACAAAGCGACAAACAGAAGAAGATTACAAGATATGGAACAACTTACAGCAGAACCCCAAACTTTCTCCTTCAAAATGCTTGAATATTTATGCTAGACTCCAAAATCCTCAACTTTTTCAATCCTAATTGCAATTAGGATCACACTTATATACCCCATTTAAGATTAGAAAATAAAACTTGTACTTACGCAAAAGTTACGTGTTTCGTTGATCGGACAGTCGATTGAATCTATAGGAAAAGACACGATCGAATCGAAAACATCCACACAATAAACAATTTGGAATAAAAATGGGTCCATCAATCCGATCAATACATCCGTTGAGCGAATCGATAAGTCTTCTCTAGTACTAGGGTTAAACACTAGGGTTAAAGGCACTCAATCAACAACTATCGTTAGATTATACCTCATGCATCATCATAGATGATATTTAATGTTTTAATCAAGAAAACATGACAATGGACTATCGTGCAAATGGTATAGGTGTTATATTAGACTATGCCCATGATTGGATACTAGCTTTAGGGTACTCAAGTTATAAGACAGGATACAAACAAAACTTTAAAGCTGCAGCTTAGTGCGTGCAAGCTAAAGGGAGAGGTGAGAAAGATCTAAGAGTGAAGTTTTAAAGTTTTGAAGGATGCAACAAAGGATACTAAGAAAAAAAAAAGTCAAGCTAAAAAAGTTCTCACATCTAAAACTATGTGAATCGATACATAGTGATTGGAAGTCCGTATAACCTAAGATGGATACTTTATGTTCCATGTTACTTCTATAGCGAGGATAAAGCTCAATTAAGTAAATAGATATGAAAAAATAATCCATTATAGATGGTTGTTAATGTTAAAGAAGAAGAGAAGAAGAGGAGGAGAAGATCCATACTGGGATATGCTTCTTAGCAACCGTAAAATGAGGATGGTGTTGTCATTATCATCCTTCATTTTCACAAACTCATCATCTCCACAATTTCATGCAAATTCTAACAACGACTTCGCGGACTCAAAGCAGTTATGATTTACACACGGGTATAAAATTGGCTCCATGCGACCCGTTTAAACCCAAGTTGCTATTCCCTTTGCATGAACTAGCTCCTTCACCACCTCCACCCGGCCTTTGAGTGATGTTGCATGGAGAGGAGTCCTTCCATCTTTATCACAAACAAGGCACATATCAGGGTCGATCTTCAAGAGCTCTTTTACCATCTGTAAATGCCCTTTCACGGCTGCCAAGTGCAAAGAGGATTGTTCAAAGTCTAATATGCTGGCAAGTTCCGGATTTCTACTTAAGATTGCCTTTGAAAACTCAACGTGCCCAAATAAAACAGCTACGTGCAAAGGGGTTTGGGAAAAATCAGCAACTTTATTTAGAATATGAGCATTTCCTGTAAGCAATCTTGTCCAGGAATCAACATCCCCCATTAGAGCTGCTTCGTGAAACCTAGCATCCATTCTCTCTAGAGGTGGGCATCGAGTCGAGTCGGATAGGATTGGCCCCAACTCGACTTGGTCCGAACTTCTCAACGCCTGACCCGAACTCGATTCGATCCGGGATCGAGTCCAGGTCCTCTGACTCGACCCAACCCATTGTACTGCTGGCCTGACCCGAACCGAACCCGACTCTGTCAGGGAAATCGAGTCGGATCGGGTTACGTACGGTTCAGATAGAACCATCTTGACCCTAAAAGAGTTTCAATGGTAGACTTTCAATCCCAACTGCTTTTTGCAGTGTGGTCCACTTGATCTTTAGATCTATCTTATTTTTCAGCTCATGCCTTAAGACGAGCCCGCTGAGTGGATGGACGGTTTAGATATAATACATACCTCATGATGGGACCCACAGAACTTGCTGACTGGTGCGTGGTACATCTTATAATCAGCGTACAGATTTTTTTTAGTATTTTCTACACCACGCAATGGGATGCTATGTGGGCCCACAGTGATATTTTTAAGAAATCCACACCGTCCATCAGTTGTGAGACGTTATTTTAGAACATGATACCAAAAAATTGATGGATCCAAAGGTCAAGTGTGTCGGACGAGAGGGAAAAAGAAAAAGGTGGTTATTGAATCTACATTGTTTCCTCTCATAAGGGCCACTTGAGTTTTGGATATACTTTGTTTTTAGCTGCATGTCCTAAAATAATCTCCCAAAATGGATGGACGGTATGGATTTATCACAAATATCACGGTGGGACCCACCTAACATCCCACGTAGGGAGTTCACGTGAAAGGCTTTCCCTTAAAATCTGCTTGTGTCAGCGAGCTTAGTGCTCGAGGCAGTGGAAGGTAGTTGGTGAGAAGACGGATTGGCTACTCCCCGTGCCACCAGCCAATGATGGTAGTTTGTGTTCTATGGACCCCACTATGATGTATTTATTTCATCTATGTCATCCATTTATTTTTCTAGATCATTTTATGGTAATAAAAAATGAGTTAAAGGCAAAACAAAGTGTGACCGACGTGATGGACAGTGCAGATCTCACACACACTCAATCTTTCCATCCACGTCAGAAAAATCCACACCACTATACTTGTACGCCAACACACGTGCAGCTCACAACCATCTTTATGTTGTTTTTTTAAAAAACAGGTGGACCCATCTCACCTGGCGAAAGGCGCACATCCACCAGACTCCTGCTTTCTCTCAGATCTCACACACGCACTGACGCTCCTCGAGCTCTGAGTTGTATGAACGGTTCAAACGAGATCAAAGTTTTATGGCCCCACAGTGATGTATTTATTATATCTACACCGTTCATCTATTTTTAGAGATCATTTTAGAATATTATCCAAAAAATGAATTATGTCCAAAGATCATCTAGACCTCACCATAAATAGTAGCGGAGATAATGATTTTCACCGTTAAACAATTTGTAGGGCCCACCATAACGTTTGTTTTCCATCATAATGTCACAAAGACCTGAATGAAGAGGAAAAACAAATTTTATATTGATCCAAAACTTCTGTGAACCCAAAAAGGTTTTCAATGGTAAACGTTCAATCCCCCACTGCTTTCCGTAGTGTGGTCCACTTAATAGTTAGATCTGTCTTATTTTTTGTTTCAAGCCTTAATACAATATTGCCAAATGGATGGACGGTTTGGATATAACACATAACTCAGGATAAGACCCACAGAACTTGTTAACATTACACCAGCCAATCTGCTTCCGTCTAACTTTGGGGTCTGACTATCAAGACGACGTAAACAACTTTATGCCAATGCCTGCTACAACTATCTCTCTTTCTCTTTTCCGTATACAGCTATATACCATTTCTTGATGTATATTTCTCTCCACCAGAGAAATCCCGTAAAGCTTCAGAACCCAACAACAGTAAGTGAGGAATTTGATCTACCGCAAGACATCTAGCTAGCCTTCTACTTGCCTCTTCTTCGGTAGAGAGAGATAGAGAGATAGAGTTGACGGGCCCAGGTGTACATTGGGCAAGATTTTTTGGCATCGAACATAAAGCCTAGGCGGTAAAAGTAATACACACACACACACACACACACACACACACTAATATATACGGTCCGAATCGGGTCAGTCCGAATCAGATCCAATCGGATCGGGTCGGTTCAGAACAAGGCCTATCTGGATTCGACCAGAAAATAATTCAGATCTGGATTACGCTACCCAATCCTGACCATCAGTTTTGTTCGAATCGGGTCTAATCGGGCCAGATCCACCGGTTCGGGTATGAAATGCCCAACTCTCTCTCTCTCTCTCTCTCTCTCTCTCTCTCTCTCTCTCTCTCAACAACGGGTGCCTGCTAATAATGTGAAATATTGAAGTCCAAGATTTTTATGTCGAAGTTCAAGGTATAGGAACGATTAGGGGTAGCAATGGGCCGGGTAGGTAATCCCGGCCCAAATTTTGACTAGGCTTTGGGCTTCCATTTGGGCAGGCCTCAGCTTAAGTCATTTTAGCCCAAGCTGGCCAACTTCATATGCATCTGTGTTTATCCTTAATATATGTCGTTCCAATCCCTGGTTAAGCAACACATTCAAGATCTTGCATGTAGTTTCATTTCTGTACTTCTACTTACTGTACACGCACGAGCCATTGATCAACGGATAGATTAGAACATTCATGCCAGGAAATAGCAGTTTGATCAAATGTAGCCCAGGTTGTCTAAGTAGACGCCAAAAAGAAATAAAAAATATTTGCTTAGCCTTTGGTCTTTTATGCAAGGCCCATGGTGCTGGGCAAGCTTAATCCTTGGGCTTAGTAATGCAATCCTATTTAATACAACTTAATACCACTGTCCAAACGGGCCCTAAAGAATTGGTAGCATTGAATACTCACCGTTAAAAGCACGGGCCCTAAAGAATTGGTAGTATTGAATACTCACCGTTAAAAGCTCAGCGGAATGATAATTTGTTGATTATGTCACAAAGACCTGGACAAAAGGACAACACAAATATCGGCTTGATCCAAAACTTCGCAGCCTATGAAAAGTTTTGAATGCTCAATCACCACTGTTCCCAATGGTATGGTCCAGCTAAGATATGCATCTGTTTCAATAATGGGATCATCACTAAAATGAGCTGTCAAAATGGATGAAAGGTGTAGATGTGAGGCACACACATCACAGTGGGCTCCACATTCAGGGATCCACCAAAGCTCATTTCTTGACCGTTGCTTGTTCTTGGTGGCAGCGGACGCGGATTTCCTCCTGAAGCCTTTCGAAGAATTTCATGCGCTGCAAATCTAATGGGCCCACTGTGATGTTTGCGAAAAAGGTCATTTTAGGAATTGCGGCTAAAAAGGAATCGGATTGCGTACTGAGTTACTCAGTACGCTCTTATCGTACTGAGTAAACTCTGTTGGGCCTACTGTGAATTCACGTGGTTTATCCACGCCGTCCATCCGTTTTTCCAGTTCATTTCAAGGGTTGAGCTCAGAATTGAAGTATAAAAAAAGCTCAAGTAGATCATACCACAGGAAATAGTGGAATTATTGATTTCCACCATTGAAACCTTTCTAAGGCCCCAATGATGTTTATTTGTCATCCAAACTTATCATAAGATCACACGGACACAGATGAAGGGAAATCACAAATATCAGATTGATCTAAAACTTCTGTAGCCCCCAAGAACTTTTCAATGGTAGACTTCAATTCACACCATTTCGGGTGGTGTGGTCCCCTTGATATTTGGATATGCTTAATCTTTGGACTAAAGCCATAAATTTATATGATAAAACAGATGAACAGAGTTGATACAATGCAATCCCCTTCCGGCTAAAAATGAGAAGGATCCAAGACTCAGACTCAAGTAAGCCCCACTGAAGGAAAATGTGGGTAGGGAAAATCGTACCGTTGAAACCTCGGTACGGTCGACAGTGATATTTACATGACATCTGTACCACTCGTAACTAATTCCTACTGAAATGATCTCATAACACAAATATTAGCCTGATTCAAAACTTCTATAGCCCCGTGAATATTTCAACTGTGAACATTTAATCCTCATGTTTTTGATTCACTTAGTATTTGATCCGGCTAAAATTTGACCCTGTACCTTAAAATGATCTCAAAGGACGGATGGATGGGATGGATTTCTCACAAACATCGTGGTGGGCCCACCTAGGTTTTCAGTGCATGAACTTCATGTGAAAGGCTTTCTCAAAAAATCAGTCTGGTGACAGCCGTGCGGTGAGTTTTGGCGCAAAAATCTCATTTTCATGTTGACTTTGTACTTCGATATTAATCCATCCAATACCTTTGGACAACAGAAGCACCCCAATTTCATCGGCAAACGGTCGCGGATTTCCTGCGAAAGGCTTTGGTAGAAGTTCCTGCGCTGGGAACCCAGGTGGGGACCACTGTGATGTTTGTGAGAAATCATTCCCTTCCATCCGTTTTTTGAGTTCATTCAAGTCCATGATTAAAAAAAGAGAAAATGACCACTGTAGACAAACCGTTTTACCCGGCGGTTTCTATGAAAGAATACAAACCTTAGTTACCAATCTAGATTAGCACGTGCGGACAGCGACGTTGAGGACGAAACTACCCCTCCTTTTCGCTGCGAAGACGTGCGCTGACGCTCCTCGAACTGAGAGTTGTACGAACGGCTTAAAAAGATTGGGTCGGTGGTCTGTGGGCCCCACCATGATGTATGCTATTCATCCATGCCGTCCATATATTTTTCCATATCATTTTATGGTATACGACCAAAAATGAGGTATATGCAAATCTCAAGTGTACCACATTACACAAAAACAAAGTTGTTGAATGAGCGTAGACCGTTAAAAACTTTTTAGGGGCCACTGTGATGTTCCTGAGAAATCCTCACCGCCTAAGTTCATTCATAGGTCACAAAGACCTGGATGAAGAAGAAAAACAAATTTCATAATGATCCAAAACTTTTATAACCCCTAAAAGGGTTTCAATGGTAGACGCTTCAAATCCCCATTGCCTTTTACAAGTGTGGTCTACTTGATAGTTAGATCTATCTTATTTTTAGTCTCAAGCCTAAATATGAGCTCACAAATAGATGGACGGTTTGGATATAACACATACCTTATAATAGACCCACAAAAAGTGGTGGAATTGCAACAAAAAAAAAAAAAAAAAAAAAAAAAACGTCGATATATCTACTAACAGTCGATATATCGAAAATGGTCCAGAATCGTCTGTTGAGTTTTCCTAAAAAATCTTACAATTTTCGATATATCGATCGTCTGTCGATATATCGAAAAGTGTTCTATTTTACTACTACTGATTATAACCGTAATATAATCAGTAGCCTCGTGCTACTCTATAAAATTTTTTATTTATTTATTTTTATTTTTATTTTTTTACATGGAGAAATTTATTCTACCTACAATTTTCTTTAATACATATTTATATAAATAGGTATATATAAGTATATAAAAATTTTTTCCCTCTTTTTTTTCATTTATTTTTTTAATCATTTAACAAGAATATCTTCTAAACCAAAATTAGTTATGACGTACTACATATGATTTTGGGGTAAGAGAAGCTACTTTAGCCAACCAACCTAGTTATTTTCCAAGATTCCATCAGGTCGATGGTTGAGCGAGGCAACGTAGAAATTGAGCGAGGCAACGTAGAAAACGAGCGAGGGAACTTACGATTTGAACTAGGCAACCCAGGAATTGAGCGAGGGAAGCTACAAATTGAGCGAGGCAACGTAGAAATTGAGCGAGGAAGCTAGAAATTGAGCGAGGCAACGCATGAATTGAGCGAGGAAGCCAGAAATCGAGCGAGGAAGCTGAAATCGAGCGAGGAAGGTAGAAATTGAGCGAGGAAGCTCGAAATCGAGCGAGGAAGGTATAAATCGAGCGAGGACCAGAGAAATCGAGCGAGGGAAGCCGAAAACGAGCGAGGGGAAGCCAGAAATTGAGCGAGGAAGCTCGAAATCGAGCGAGCAAGGTAGAAATCGAGCGAGGCAACCCAGAAATTGAGCGAGGAAGGTAGAAATTGAGCGCAGGCAAGCTCGAAATTGAGCGAGGAAGGTAGAAATCGAGCGAGGAAGGTAGAAATTGAGCGAGGCAACCTAGAAATTGAGCGAGGAAGGTAGAAATTGAGCGAGAAAGCTCGAAATCGAGCGAGGAATGTAGAAATTGAGCGAGGAAGGTAGAAATCGAGCGAGGAAGGTAGAAATTGAGCGAGGGCCGAAATCGAGCTTAGGAAGCTAGAAATTGAGCGAGGAAGGTCTAAATTGAGCGAGGAAGCTCGAAATTGAGCGAGGGAAGCTCTAAATCGAGCAGGAAGGTAGAGAATTGAGCGAGGACGGAGAAATTGAGCGAGGAACCCAGAAATTGAGCGAGGAAGCCAGAAATCGAGCGAGGCAACGTAGAATTGAGCGAGGAAGCCAGAAATTGAACTAGGGAAGCTAGAAAATGAGCGAGGAAGGTAGAAATTGAGCGAGGAAGGTAGAAATCGAGCGAGGCAAGCCCGAAATTGAGCGAGGAAGCCAGAAATTGAGCGAGGAAGCTAGAAATCGAGTTTAGGAAGCTCGAAATCGAGCGAGGCAACCTTAAATTGAGCGAGGGAAGGTAGAAATCGAGCGAGGAAGGTAGAAATTGAGCGAGGCAACCCAGAAATTGAGCTGAGGAAGGTAGAAATTGAGCGAGAAAGTTTCGAAATCGAGCGAGGAAGGTAGAAATGAGCGAGGCAAGCTCGAAATTGAGCGAGGAAGCCAGAAAATGAGCGAGGACAGAGAAATTGGAGCGAGGAAGCTAGAAATCGAGCGAGGAAGGTAGAAATCGAGCGAGCAGGCAACGAGAATCGAGCGAGGAAGCCAGAAATTGAACGAGGAAGCTAGAAAATGAGCGAGGAACCTAGAAATCGAGCGAGGAAGGTAGAAATTGAGCGAGGAAGGTAGAAAATGAGCGAGGAAGCCGTAAAATGAGCGAGGAAGAAAGAATTGAGCGAGGAAGCCTTTGAAATTCGAAATCGAGCGAGGAAGGTAGAAATTTAGAGCGAGGAAGCCGAAATGAGCGAGGAAGGTGAAATCGAGCGAGGAAGCTCAAAATTGAGGGAAGCTGCAAAATCGAGCGAGGAAGTGAAATGAGGGAACCTAGAAATCGACGAGGAAGGTAGAAATCGAGCGAAGGCAACCTAGAAATTGAGCGAGGAAGGTAGAAATGAGCAGCGGAAGCTCGAAATCGAGCAGGAAGCCAGAAATGAGCGAGGGAAGGTAGAAATTGGCAAGCTCGAAAACCGAACGAGGGAAGGCAGAAATTGAGCGAGGAACCTAGAAATGAGCGAGGAAGCCAGAAATTGAGCGAGGAAGGTAGAAATTGAGCGAGGCAACCCACAGAAATCGAGCTGCAGGAAGGTAGAAATTGTTTGCAAGCTCAAATCGAGCTGAGAGTCAGGTAGAAGTGAGCGAAGCTAGAAATTGAGCTTAGGAAAGCTCGAAATCGAACGAGGAAGGTAGAAATGTAGCGAGGGAACCTAAAAATTTGAGGGAAGGTAGAAATTGAGCGAGGAACCTGAAATTGAGTGAGGGAAGCTCCCAAAATTGAGCGAGGAAGGTAGAAATGAGCAGGGAAGCTCGAAATGAGCGAGGAAGGTAGAAATTGAGCGAGCAACCTAGAAATCGAGCCGAGGAAGGTAGAAATTGAGCGAGAAGCCGAAATTGTGAGCGAGGGAAGGTAGAAATTGAAACGCGAGGCAAAAAATCGAAATCGAGCTTAGGAAGCCAGAAATCGAGCGAGGAAGGTAGAAATCGAGTTTAGAGGAAGCTCGAAATTGAGCGAGGCAACCTAGAAATTGAGCGAGGAAGGTAGAAATTGAGCGAGGCAACCTAGAAATCGAGCGAGGAAGGTAGAAATGAGCGAGGCGGCTTCTGAAAGAATACAAACCTTAGTTACCAATCTAGATTAAGACGTGCGGACAAAATGACGCTGAGGACGAAACTACCCCTCCTTTTCGGCCGCGAACATGTGCTACCGACGCTCCTCGAACCGAGAGTTGTACGAACTCAAGTTAAAAGATTGGGGCCTGTGGTCTCAGTGGGCCCCACCATGATGTATGCTATTCATCCATGCCGTCCATATATTTTTTCCATATCATTTTATGGTATACGACCAAAAATGAGGTATATACAAATCTCAAGTGTACCACATTACAGAAAACAGTGTTGAATGAGCGTCGACCGTTAAAAACTTTTTAGGGGCCACTGTGATGTTCGTGAGAAATCCTTCCCGTCTAAGTTCATTCATAGGTCACAAAGATCTGGAATTTCATAGCTTCCCTCGCTCAATTTCGAACTTTCCTCGCTCAATTTCTACCTTCCCTCGCTCAATTTCTAGCTTCCCTCGCTCAATTTCTACCTTCCCTCGCTCAATTTCGAGCTTCCCTCGCTCAATTTCTAGCTTCCTCGCTCAATTCTACCTTCCTCGCTCAATTTCTGCAGGTTGCCTCGCTCAATTTCTACCTTCCTCGCTTTCAATTTCGAGCTTCCTCGCTCAATTTCTACCTTCCTCGCTCAATTTCGAGCTTGCCTCGCCACTTTCTACCTTCCTCGCTTCAATTTCTAGGTTCCTCGCTTCAATTTCGAGCTTCCTCGCTCACTTCTACCTTCCTCGCTCAATTTCGAGCTTCCTCGCTCAATTTCTACCTTCCTCGCTCATTTCTAGGTTGCTTCGCTCAATTTATACCTTCCTCGCTCAATTTCTAGGTTCCTCGCTCATTTTTCGCTTCCTCGCTCAATTTCTACCTTCCTCGCTTTCAATTTCTACCTTCCTCGCTCGATTTCGAGCTTCCCTTCATTTCTTCTTCCTCGCTTCACTTTCTACCTTCCTCGCTCAATTTCGCTTCTCGCTCAATTTCTAGCTTCCTCGCTCATTTTTCTCGGCTTCCCTCGCTCAATTTCTAACTTCCTCGCTAAATTTCGAGCTTCCTCGCTCACATTTCGAGCTTCCTCGCTCAATTTCTACCTTCCTCGCTTCAATTTCTAGGTTGCCTCGCTCAATTTCTACCTTCCTCGCTCAATTTCTACCTTCCTCGCTCAATTTCGAGCTTCCTCGCTCAATTTCTACCTTCCTCGCTCAATTTCGAGCTTGCCTCGCTTCAATTTCTACCTTCCTCGCTCAATTTCGAGCTTTCTCGCTCAATTTCTACCTTCCCTCGCCACAATTTCTAGGTTGCCTCGCTCAATTTCTACCTTCCTCGCTCACCTCTCGAGCTTCTCGCCACTTTCTACCTTCCTCGCTCAATTTCGAGCTTCCTCGCTCAATTTCTACCTTCCTCGCTTCAATTTCTAGGTTGCCTCGCTCAATTTCTACCTTCCTCGCTCACTTTCTAGGTTCCTCGCTCATTTTTTGGCTTCCTCGCTCAATTTCTAGGTTCACTACTCAATTTCTACCTTCCGCTCAATTTCTAATTTCCTTCACTCAATTTCGAGGTTGCCTCACCACAACTTTCGCTTCCTCGCTCATTTCTCCGCTTCCTCGCTCATTTCTAGCTTCCTCAATTTCGATCTTGCCTCAGCTCATTTCTACTTTCCCTCGCTCACTTTCTACCTTCCTCGCTCAATTTCTAGGTTCCTCGCTCAATTTCTACCTTCCTCGCTCAATTTCGAGCTTTCTCTCGCCAATTTCTACCTTCCTCGCCACAATTTCTGGTTCCTCGCTCAATTTCTACCTTCCCTCGCTCAATTTCTAGGTTGCCTCGCTCAATTTCTACCTTCCTCGCCTCACTTTCTACTTTCCTCGCTCACTTCGAGCTTCTCGCTCAATTTCTAGGTTGCCTCGCTCAATTTCTAGCTTCCCTCGCTCAATTTCGAGCTTCTCTCGCTCAATTTCTACCTTCCCTCGCTCAATTTCTAGGTTCCCTCGCTCAATTTCTACCTTCCCTCGCTCAATTTCTAGGTTGCCTCGCTCAATTTCTACCTTCTCTCGCTCAATTTCTAAGTTGCCTCGCTCAATTTCTACCTTCCTCGCTCAATTTCTAGGTTCCTCGCTCATTTTTTGGCTTCCTCGCTCACTTTCTACCTTCCTCGCTCAATTTCGAGCTTCTCACTCAATTTCTACCTTCCTCGCTTCAATTTCGATCTTCCTCGCTCAATTTCTACCTTCCTCGCTCAATTTCGAGCTTGCCTCGCCTCACTTTCTACCTTCCTCGCTCACCCCGATCTTCCTTCGCTCAATTTCTACCTTCCTCGCTCAATTTCAAGCTTGCCTCGCTCAATTTCTACCTTCCTCGCTCAATTTCTGGTTCCTCGCTCAATTTCTACGTTGCCTCGCCACTTTGTAGCTTCCTCGCTCAATTCCTGGGTTGCCTAGCTCAAATCGTAGGTTCCTCGCTGCTTTCTACGTTGCCTCGCTCAATTTCTACGTTGCTTTCGCTCAACCATCGACTGATGGAATCTTCGAAAATAACTAGGTTGGTTGGCTAAAGTAGCTTCTCTTACCCCAAAATCATATGTGCAGACGTCAAGTAACTAATTTTGGTTTAGAAGATATTCTTAAATGATTAAAAAAATAAATGAAAAAAAAGAGGAAAAAATGTTATATACTTATATATACCTATTTATATAAATATGTATTAAAGAAAATTGTAGGTAGAATAAATTTCTCCATGTAAAAAAATAAAAATAAAAATAAATAAATAAATAATTTTATAGACTGGCACAGACTACAGTTATGGCTACGGTTATAATCCGTAGCTAAAGGAAAAACACCTTTTTCGATATATCGACAGACAGTCGATATATCGAAAATTGTGAGATTTTTTAGGAAAACTCACTGGACAGTTCTGGACCATTTTCGATATATCGACTCGATATATCGACGTTGGTTTTTTTTTTTTTTTTTTTTTTGTTTTTGCTGTTGTAATTCCACCACTTTTTGTGGGTCCTACTATGAGGTATGTGTTATATCCAAACCGTCCATCTATTTGGCGAGCTCATATTCAGGCTTGAGACTAAAAATAAGATAGATCTAACTATCAAGTAGACCACACTGTGAAAGGCAATGAGGAATTAGTTTTTAATGGTGGACGCTCATTCAACACTGTTTCCTGTAACGTGGTACACTTGAGATTTGCATATACCTCATTTTTGGTCGTATACCATAAAATGATATGGAAAAATATATGGACGGCATGGATGAATAACATACATCATGGTGGGGCCCACAGACCACCGACCCCAATCCTTATAAGCCGTTCGTACAACTCTCAGTTCGAGGAGCGTCAGCGCACGTCTTCGCAGCGAAAAGGAGGGGTAGTTTCGTCCTCAACGTCGCTGTCCGCACGTGCTAATCTAGATTGGTAACTAAGGTTTGTATTCTTTCATAGAAACCGCTGGGTAAAAGGGTTTGTCTACAGTGGTCATTTTCTCTTAAAAAAATTGAACCGTGAGCCGTATTAGAGGAAAACGTGGTTAGGGAAATTTCTACCGTTAAAATCTACCTGAGTTCGACAGTGATGTTTATAAGCCATCCGTACCGTTAATAACTTCATTCCTACTAAGGTGAACTGAAATCACAAATATTAGCATGATTCAAAGCTTCTGTGGCCCACGAATATTTCAACTGTGGACGTTCAATTATCACATTTTTGGCCCACTTGAGCTCTGGAAACGGTTCATTTTCTGGTTTCATATCCTGAATTGAACTCAAAAAACAGATGGACGGGTAGGATTTCTCACAAACATCACAGTGGGCCCCACCTGGGTTGCCAGTGCAGGAACTTCCGGCGAGAGTCTTTCCCAGGAAATCCGCGTCCACGGCAAACCAAGATCTCTCGCATTGTGGGTCCGCTAATGAGTGTTGCTCATAAGGGTCAACCCAGTGGGCCCCACCTGGGTTGCCAGTGTTAGATGATGTTTCGTTGGCGACATCATCTAACCTCATAAACGGTACGGATTTGGTGCATGGTCCACACATAGTAGAGACTATCAAATCAACAGTTTTGATCATCAGAGTATCAAATCAACAGTTTTGATCATCAGTTCATGAGCCCACATATACCGAAAGACGATTCTAAACGATAAAAAATTGAAAGTGAACCATTGATCATTCTATGATTTTATCCGTCAGTAGATCCAATGTCCAGGATCATCTGTATCAACTCATGCTTTTCCCATATCATATTCGCACTAGGCCCTACCTCTTAAACGGTTTAGATTACTAATCCTGTGGACTAGATTTGTTGACTCATCCTAACCATTGATTGGGGAAACTTGTTTGTTGAAATAGGACCATTGGATGTTTTCATTTTAACCGTACAATAAATGTCCACAATCTCATGGTCTGATAATCAAACGAGGTGCTGTTTTTGCATCCTGATGCATCTAAATTAACCCAGGACTCAATAGTCTGAAAAGTTTAATTTGAATTACTTTTATACCACATGTGGAAGTGCCTGTTCATTATCTATCACACTCTGCCAGAGTAACAAGTCAGAGTCTCTCTCTCGGGCCTCCGTCTGTATTAATCTACCATACGGCCTGGTCAGTGGCCGCAAAGTAGAGAATGGGTCTGTCACAGTATTATGGACGGGCACATCCGCGTAGACACGGTCACGTTTGCAATGTTCCCAACCGTCCAAGTTGTGGGCCTCATCAATGTTGGGTCATTGCCTAAAAGATACTCCTGCTAGGGTTCATCACATGAGTGGCTAAAAGAAAAACAGGCAAAGATCCACCATTAAAAGGCCAAAGTCCATTAGTTAGATGGTTAGGATCATCCAATTGGTATGGGTTTTTGCCTGTCCCCCAACCATGGTGGGCTCCACGGTCTAGCTGGGCCTATTGTGATATGCATAGGGGTGCTGACATCAGCTCGAACTCGTCTCGGCTCAGTCCTCAAGCCTGACTGGCCAGCTCGACTCAGTTCGGTCAGCAGCTCGGGCAGTTCGAGCAAACTTTGCCTGTCCAGCATTTTCACAAACAACTGGACTGCACCTTCAAAATCCCACTATTTGTAAAACAACAGTAGTGGTTTTATAGGTATTTTATCAAACACCTTATGAGCAACATAAAAACCAAAAAAAAAAAAAAAATGAGTATTTGTTTCATGTACATACTTTCCTTCCTAGTGGCCACACTTTGTTGAGTCATTTCATTAAACACTTGGTGAGCAACATCAATATCAAAGTAACTGAGTCACCGAACCAGTTCGATACGAGTCGAGTCGAGTAGGGGCTAGCTCGAACTCGCCTCGAACTGATTTTCGAGCTAGAAAAATCAGCTCAATTCGGCTCGAACTTAGCTTCGAACCGAGTCAAATCGATCTTTTTCAAGTCGAGTCGAGCAAGCTAACCGAGGTAGCTCAGTTTGTGTACACCTCTAGATATGCACGCACACCACTTGAATGCATATATATATATATTAGCTTGTTAGTACACCCACTGTCAGTTCACACTTCACTGTTAGCCACCCCCTTTAGGAATCGATACCAAGACCTCAGTAGTACACCCACTATCAGTTCACACTTCACTGTTACCCACCCCCTTTAGGAATCGATACCAAGACCTCAGTGTTGAAACATTGGGTTTACTGCTTGAATGATTAGACCATAGACATGCGTCTCCATTATGAACATGATACACTATATAAAATTTTCAAAATCTTTGTACAATTATTATTAATCGAGGCCGTTCACATGATCGATCCTACCTTGGAGGTCTGGATGGCTTGATCCAAAACTTCTTTGGCCCCATGAATGTTTTCAATAGTGGACATTCAATCTCACTTTTTCTTATTTCTCAAACCACTTGAGTTTTGGATTTGGCTCATTTTTGGGCCCATGTCTTAACATGATATGACAAAATGGACAGATGGGGTGGCTTTCTCATAAACATAACCATGGCCCCCACCTAGCTTTTGTCACAGGAAGTTCCTATGAAAGGCTTTCAGAGGCAAGTGATGTCCCAACACCACATGCACCAACATACCATTCAATCCTTGTAACTCATGGCACGAAGATGGATATTTTTATTACAAGTTACGTGATTTGGACAATGTTAATACCACGTTACATGTGACAGTGTGACATTTGCACTACAACAAATGGCATTTGACGGGCGCTCTAAAGCGCCGCTATAATCCCCTAATAATATTAGTGGCGCTAACCAAGCGCCGACTTATGGGTGTCGCGAAAAGTATGGCGGCGCTAGGTGAGTTTTAATAGCGCTTGTTTGAGTGCCAATAATGGTAGTTTTTAGCGACGCGAATAAGCGCCGGGAGATATTGTTTCTGAACAATTTTCCTCATGATAAAGCGCCACAATTTTGTACACAAGTGCCGCTAAAAGCTCTTGTATAGATTTGAAAGGCCGTGGCATTCCAGTAATTTATTATTATTATATATAATTCAATCGAAACCTGTATTTTTTAAATATTTGAAACATAAAAATGATGTTACGCAAATAAAACTGAATATTAAACAATATTTATATTACTAGACAATAAAAATATATATATATATATATATATATAATATTTATTACAATAAATTGAAAATGGTTTTGAATATAAATAAATAAATAAAAACAAATCTATCCATTTGCCCTCTCCTGGACTTTCAAGCTCCTGTCTAGATGTACGGCACTGAAAACTAGGAGGACCATCCATCCACATGGAATTGAATAATCTGGACCACAAAAATTTAGTTTCTTAATACAAATTGTGGAAACATTATAATAAATGTGCTCTTACATGCATGATTCTATAAACATATATACAAAAAAGGTCCACCATAAGTGGATGGTGTACCTTTAAATCTGACATCCTTGAGGGCCTTTCGGTGCACAAACTTGACCATGTTTCCACATCTGAGAGCTTCATTAATGACCTTCAATTAAAAAAATATTAAAAATCATGCACATCATTGGAAACAGGCTAGAAAGTGAGAAAAATAATAATAAAAAGAACAAGGAGGACAGAGAGAAAAAGCAATTAACAAAAGTGTTAATCTAGCATGTGTGTTTTGCACCATGCTACAATACAAGCAGATCTATGGATCTACATAGCCAGTGAAGAAGCAATTCTCTTTTCCTCTTTATAATCTCAGAACAAAGGAAGTCAAGGAATGATGGAAAAAATATCATGTATGTGAAGAACGCCCCATAGTATATCAGATTTCAAGTTCTGTGCCACACATTACTAAATCAGATTTCTAATTTCCTGCTCCCTCAATCTCATGTATGTGAAGAACGCCCCCATGGTATGATCTTGACCAGTGGCATATGCACAAGGCAGCTCATGTACATGTCAGACATCTTGACCAATGGCCCTTATGGTTCAATTATCACTAACTATTTAATTTCCTATGGTATGGTCCACCTAATAATTGAATCTACTTCATTTTTTTTGGAGTATATCCTAAAATAATCTGGAAAAACAGTTGCATGGTGTGGATACATAATACATAGATCTAGGTGGGATCCAAAGTAATGGCCGCACCATCTTGGGTGAGTCGTGGTCTCACTTAATGCGCTCTTCAAATGGTGTCTATTTTAATGTGCACCTGTCATTAGGTGCTGCCTAGATGGCATTGGTATTCCATGGATACAAACGACAACCACTAGAAAAATGGCCCCTGGCATCAACATGTACTTGAGATCTGAACCGTACATACATATTAATCTGATTTGGATAGCGTCGGTTTATGAGGAGATATTTGATAATCTGGCTACTGTATAGTACTTGTGCACAAACACATGAAAATGGTACCGATGGCATATATTAACCCAAACCAACCAAATTGTGAAATATCGAGGTGTCAATAGGTTAGGTTTTGGTTGGGTTCTGTGGTATCCATACCAGGCTAACTGGTTTGGGTCCCACAACATTCATGCCCAACTGGCAAGGGCTATGCGGGGCCATGGTGATGTAGGTATTTTATCCATTGTCCTTCCATTTTAATATATCATTTTAATTAAGAACACAATAACATCAAAATATAATAAAAGAACTATTCAAGAGTCACTAAAAGTATAAGGACTTACCCCAGCACTAGTGCAACTCGTGGTCTTCCCCTTATTCGTCGAGTGTTTCTGCAAATGATAAATCAATATCAATCATTATATACCAACTAAACTATATGGGAAGAGATTGCTTATATTGGTTTTAAGAATCAAAGATATACAATTTAGAAGATCATGTTGAATTTCATCTAATAAGGAGAAAAAAATCTACAGCTGAAATTCTAGAAGATACTAACATATTCAACTTTCAAAGGAGAATAAACAAATAGCTGGATAGATTTTCAAAGGAGAATAAACAAACAACTGGAAAAAAAATCTACAGCTGAAATTGACCCTTGCGAGCCTTGAGTGTACATAGTGAGTTTTGCCTCAAGGAGAAAAGGCTGGAAATTAACTAGTCATCGAACCTTCCCTTAAGAGTCGAAAGCGATGGGTGATCTTGGATTTTGCATTCCATTTCATTGCTTGATTTAAGGGTCCATATTCATGTAGGACCCATCTTGATGTAGTTTTTATATCAAAGAGGGGCCCATAGTGGCGGGGCCCCTCCATCTTTACAGGTGTCTCTCTCTCCCTCTCTCTTTCTATGATCTTGGCCACCCATAATGTGTGTATTTCATCCATGCCATCTACCGGTGGACTCCATCCATATGGGACACACCATGAGGTTTATGTACCATCCCAACCACCCATTGGGGGGCCACCTTTGAGGTGGCTATCAGTGGGGTGTGGCTGCCAGTGGAGTGTGATATGACGTGGGGCCCACCTCCATAGCTCTCGTGGAAGGCTGAGTGAAAGATCCCTTGTTTCAACGTTGGGCGTGGGCCCAGCTCTAGAGCCAACTGACAAACTGTGTGGAAATACCTCGTTTCACACTAGAGGTCTTAGCATCGATCCTGTGGAGGTGGCTACATGCAGCAGAGAAAAAGAAAAAAAAAAGAAAAAAAAGAATGGTTTTTTTTTTTGTGGGCCCCTCATGCAGGCCCCACCTTGATATATGTATTCAAGCCACGCCGTCCATCCTAATCCTTGCCTCATTTTAGGTGTTGAGCTAAAAAATGAGGTCAATCCGATAATCAGGCAGGCCATACCATGGAAAACTCAGTTTCTTACCGTTCAAAGCTTTTAGGGCCCACCTTGCTGTATCTACACACCAAATATGTTGTATATTAGGCTTGTTTTGTGTATTTGAAGCCCTAGAATCTATTGGATGGTGTGGATTTACGTAAAGCGGGCCCCACATGTAATTTTTCTGAAAAATAAAAAAGGAAAGAAGAAAGAAAGCAGCTGCTGCTGCAGCTGCTCCTGCCGTGGGCCCCACCATGATGCTTATTTGTCATCTAAACTGTTTATTTGGTGGGCCACCTCCTAAGGTGGGCCCCCCTCTAAAGATCAGGTCCATCCGAAGCTCAGGTGGCCCATACCAAAGGAAACAGTGTGAATGGAACCATCTGCCATTGAAATACTTTTCGGGCCACAGAAGTTTCGGATCAAGCTAAAAATTGTTTTTTACCCTTCATTTAGGTCTGTGTTACCTTATGAACGGGTTGGATGGGAGATAAACATTACGGTGGGTCCTACGTGGGACCACAATGATTTATATGTTTTAAATCCACCGTTCGCTGGACGGTGGAGCCCACAGTTATGTATTTGTTATATCCACCGTCCGTGGACCGGGGGTGTATGTGGCAATATGTAGCGTGTGCATGTGGTGTGTGCACGGTGTATGTGCATGTGGTGTGTGCACGGTGTATGTGCATGTGGTGTGTGCACGTGTGGCCGTGTGTGTGTGTATATATATATATATATTATATTGTATATATATTATAGATATATATATTATGTATATATATATATTATATTATGTAATATACATATACCTGATGGTGGGCCTTCATGGGACCCACCATGATGCATGTGTTGCGTGCAAGCTGTCCATCTATTTTGCAAGCTCATTTCATGGCGTAAGCCAAAGAATGAGTCGGATCTATAGTTTAAGTGGACCCCACTTTGACATAAGCATGAGGCCCATCTTGGGCCACTTGTGGCCCATCCGTTGAGGCCCACCTTGATATGCATAAAGGCCCAAGTGATTAGGCTCACCTTGCCATAATTATGGCTCATTGTTGAGGCCCACTTTGATGTGAATGAAAGGCCCATATTATGAGGCCCATTCGATGTATTTGTAGCCGTGGTTGAGGCCCACTTTGATATATATAAGGCCCATGTTACGAGGCCCATTTTGATGTATTCTATGGCCCATGGGTTATGGCCCATTGCAATGTACATAAGGCCCGTTGGTGAGGCCCATTAATGCGGCCCATTTGATGAATGTAAGGCCCATGTGATACAACCCATTTGATGTATTTAAGGCCCAATGGGATGTACCTAAGGTCAATTCCAATGTGTGATCCTAACATGGTTTATGTAATGATGTTTATGACGGGCAATGCCTTGGGAGCAATATTGGTTTGACGTCCACATTGTAGAATAATGTTAGTTAAATGTCCACATTATGATTCTCCCTAGGGCCCATTTTTAGGCCCATACTTGTAGGCCGTGTAGGCCCATCTCCTTATGAACAGCATCTATCCCATATAACATGTTTAGTATAGTCCCATGATTTATGATCATACGCATCATATGTATGCTTGATATGAGAAGTGATTGATCATAGCATATGCCTTCGGACAGATTATTTAGGGGCTCCCGGTTAGGCGGTGTTGCCCCACATGAGCGCACGAGACGCGCAGGATTGCTACATAACTGGATAGTGTGACTCATGCATTTCGCATTGTGTGACATGGTTACCGTACGCCCTAGCGACAATAGGGTCGTAACCGCCACAGGCATATCGTGGTTGACAGGATTGGATACCGAAAATCTTGTTCTACATGGGGTGATATAGATATCCCTCGGTGAAAGTCTTTAAACCCTTATGGTACCAAGAGGTTGCTCTAACGTCTAGACCGAGTGGGTGTATGAGCGCCGAGGGCTGAATACCAGAAGACCGTGCTTTTCACTATGTCGTGGTCGGTTGGAAGGGGGTGCGGCCTTACCCGCCCGAGAGGAGGGGACAATGCTAGGATGAGTTTGACCAGCTCGAGGAATGGGTCTGCTATCAACGAGCCGAGCCTGATATTGGCAGGCGGATAGTGAGGTCTCTTCCACTTACCATATTGCGCACGATGGGGCGGCAATCTGGTTTAGAGTGTACTAGACCCCAGTGATATCCCAGATTTGAGCTGTACTGATATGTGGATATAGATGAGGATTGGTATGCTTGAGTTGCATCTCGCATCACATGGCCTTGATATGGCTGACATCATTCATGCCTTACATTGCATAGCCTTGGTATGGCTAGTGGTATTCATGGATTTATCAGCATATTTCGCATTACTCTGATACTGGATATCTGCATTACTACCTTGCGCACACACTTTCACCACCCTCTGAGCTTAAAATAAGCTTATGCAGGACCGTTGCGTGCAGGTGATGTCAGGACACAGCAGCGCTGAGGTTGGAGTGCATAGCAGATCATTTTGGAGCTTTTTGTCTATCATCATTGTATTTCCCTTTATACTCACTGTACTTGTAAAGTTTTTTATCATTGTGAACATGTGATGAAGTTTTTGGTTGTTGTTTGTGGGTTATGTCTTTTGTTATGCTTATGACAAATTAAACTGATGTTAAAAATCCTCCTTGTAGCATCCCAGGATCGGAACCTGGCGTATGGGCGTTGGGAGCTGAGAATGGGGTTCTACGGAGGCTGTCGGCGCCGGATTCGGCGATCGAGAATTTTGTGAGCCCGGTTTCTAAGTTTGGGGCGTGACAGAAGTTGGTATCAGAGCATAACTCGGGAATAACCAAGAACAACATTACATATCTACTATGAGTTAGAATGATTGAGTCCTTAGTTCGGATAGCTTAGCAATCTTTTATTACCGACCTTTAACGTGCGTACCTTCAAGAGTTTCGAAGTTGATAAGCACCTTCGATCTTCCTGTAGGACATGGCGGGCCAGAGAGTGACCCGATCGATCCCCGCACCACCACTTGAGACTCTCGCTTCACCGCCTGAGACTCCCGTTCTACTGCCGACGATCCCCGCTCCACCACCAGAGATTCCTACTGCCCAGCCTATAGATGCAGTTCCTCCACAAGAGACCGGTGCGGACCCGATCGTATCCGTGAGTGCCTTTCAGATGCAGCAGATGTTAAAGGCTGTGACGGCTGCACTTCAGGGACATGGCAGACACCCAGTCATTTCGTCGGCCCAGGCAGAGCAGGAGCGCGCGAGTGCCCTCCTTCGTGAGTTTTGGCGGCTCGATCCCCCGTGTTTCCAGGGTGAGCTAGACCCGACGGTAGCTGAGAGATGGCACGCCGATATGGAGAAGATATTCGAAACGATGGGATGTATGACCGAGCGGCGAGTCCGATTAGCCGTATTTCTCCTCCATGGTAAGGCTGAGCATTGGTGGGCGTCAGTCTCTCGAGCAGCAAGCGCTGATTTTGTGTGAACATGAGAGGATTTTGTGGATCGGTTCGATCGACAGTATTTTCCTGATCACATCCGACGACAGCGAGCGTTGGAGTTCGAGGCCCCGTTGTAGGGTGATATGACCGTGGCTCAGTATGCTGTCCGTTTTGTAGCGCTGTCTAGATTTGCACCATATCTAGTAGATGATGAGGGGTGGAAAGCCCGTCGATTCGAGGACTGTTTGTGTTACGGTCTTCGAGGCCGTGTCATTGGGCATGAGCTTTCGACTTTCGAGGGAGTGGTATGGAAGGCCCAGATTTATGAGGTTGAGTGGGCCGGTTCTCAGTCCGATCGCAGTCAGAGGAGAGACCGGAAGAGGCCCCCTCCTTCCGGTGACTCGCAGCAGCATCGACCGCAGCAGCAGAGGCGCACAGGTCGCCCAGCCTTCCGAGCGCTAGCAGCACTTCTAGCACCACCTCCGAGGCAGTTCACTGGCACCTATTTTGGGTGTGGTGTGACTGGGCACCGAATGTAGGAGTGTCCCTGCCCTCAGCAGCAGGAACAGAGACCCCCACAGCAGCAGCAGCAACCGAGAGGTCCACAGCAGCAGAGACCCCCACAGCAGTAGCGACAGCAGCCCCCACCACTGAGGCCACCTCAACAACAACATCAACACCAGCCTCCATGACCGCCACAGCAGATGCAATAGTTTCGACCACCTCAGCGACCCAAAGCGAAGAAGACGTTCGAGAGGGGACAAGCACCTCCCCAAATGCCCACCATGCTAGGTTCTACACGCAGCTCACAGATCCGCAACATCCGGAGGGGTTATCGAGGGTATGCTTCTAGTCTCTGCATGCGCTGCACGTGTGTTGTTTGATTCTGGTGCATCGCATTCTTTTGTGACCGAGAGTTTCTACCGATCAACTGGCCTACCGTTGGAGTCTACTCATAAGAGTCTATCAGTATCGACTCCCTTGGGGAAGACTGCAGTGTTGGGCCGATTTTGCTCGTCTTGCCCAGTTCTAGTCGGGGGTACCTTTTTGCCTGCCGATCTATTTGCATTACCGATCTCCGAGTTCGATGTCATCCTGGGCATGGATTGGCTTGCCGAGTACCATGCCATCTTGGACTGCTCCAGGAGGACCGTCACATTCGATATACCAGGTTTGCCACAGTTTCAGTTCGTTGCAGAGCCCTGAGTAGAGTCGTTGTCTTGCTAGATGTCCTATGCTGTTAAGGAGCCTGTCGCCGCTTGTATAGACCAGTTGCCTATTATTTGTGATTTTTCTGATGTGTTCCAGGAGATTTCGGGATTACTGCCTCGCCGACTCACCGAGTTTCAGATTGATCTTGTGCCCGGTACCGCGCCTATTTCAAAGGCCCCGTATCATATGGCATCGTTGGAGTTGCGAGAACTGCAGAAGCAGTTGGACGAGTTGCGCGAGTTGGGGTTTATCCGTCTGAGCAGTTCGACGTGGGGAGCGCTGATACTCTTCGTGAAGAAGAAGGATGGTTCGTTGAGGCTTTGCGTAGATTACTGCGAGTTCAATAAGGTCACGATCAAGAACAAGTACCTGCTCCCGAGGATTGATGATTTGTTTGATCAACTGCAGAGTGCACAGTTCTTTTCGAAGATTGACTTGCGTTCTGGATATTATCAGATTCGGGTCCAAGAGGAGGACATTCCGAAGATGGCTTTTAGGACGGGCTACGGTCATTTTGAGTTCCAGGTCATGTCTTTCGGACTGATCAATGCGCCCACTGTATTCATGCAGTTAATGAATGAGGTGTTCCGCCCTTATCTCAATCAGTTTGTTGTAATCTTCATCGACGACATTCTGATCTATTCGAGGACCCGTGAGGAGCACGAGTAGCATTTAGAGGTTACGTTGCAGACCCTCCGTGCACACCAGCTCTATGCGAAGCTGGAGAAGTGCGAGTTCTGGCAGGAGGAGGTGAAGTTCCTCGGTCATATGGTGACGAGGGAGGGCGTCGCAGTGGACCCCTCGAAGGTTAAAGCAGTGCGTCAGTGGGGCCAGCCCACGATTGCGTTCGAGATCCGTAGTTTCCTTGGTTTGGTGGGCTATTACCGGTGTTTCATTGAGGGCTTCTTCCGTATTGCAGCCTCACTGACCAGGTTAACTCGGAAGGGCGCGAAGTTTATTTGGAACGACGCCTGCGAGTGAGCATTTATGGAGTTGAAGGACCATCTGACGTCCGCTCCTATCCTCACTCTTCCCTCTGGGAGTGACAGATTTATTGTATTTACTGATGCCTCGCATATTGGGTTGGGTACTATCCTGATGCAGCACGGGAGACTAGTCGCCTTCGTGTCTCGCCAGCTCAAGATCCATGAGCTGAACTACCCCACGCATGATTTAGAGCTGGTTGCAGTTATCTTCGCACTGAAGGTGTGGAGACACTATCTCTATGGGGTTAGGTTCGAGCTCTTCTTCGACCATAAGAGTTTGAAGTATCTCTTCTCGTAGTCTGAGTTGAACATGAGGCAGAGGCGCTGAATGGAGCTCCTGAAGGACTATGACTTCAATCTTTAGTACCACCCGGGTAAGGCGAACGTGGTGGTGGATGCCCTCAGCCGTCAGCCACGAGGCTTGGTGGCGCATATGATGATTCAGGAGTAGCGGATGCTTGAGGATGTAGTAGAGTATGATTTTGAGTTCGGCCTGCAGTCTTCTATCGTGCAGTTATCGAGCCTGTCGATTCAACCCTCTCTTGCCGCAAGGGTGATTGAGGCTCAGCAGGCTGATGAGCCGTTGCAGAGTTATATGGTTGAGGCGGCATCCGAGAGTCAAGAAGATTGGCAGATTGGTACAGATGGTGGACTTCGCTTCAGAGGCCGATTATGTGTCTCGGATATTCCTGAGTTATGCAGAGATCTTATGACCAAGGTAAATCGATAGCGGTTTTCTATCCATCCTGGCTCGACGAAGATGTACCGTGATATGAGGTGACAATATTTTTGGGCAGGGATGAAGCGTCAGATCGCTAGTTTTGTGGCCGAGTGTGACACATGCCAGCGTGTCAAGGCCGATCATCAATGACCCACTAGTCTATTGCAGCCGTTGAGTATCCCGATGTGGAAGTGGGAGAACATGTCGACAGATTTTATTATGGGCCTGCTGAGGACTCAGCGCGGTCATGACACCTTTTGGGTTATTGTGGATCGTTTGACGAAATCGACACATTTTCTCGCGATGCGTGCGACTTGGTCTATAGACTGGCTTGCGATACTCTGGCCAGGAGATGTAGGCCAGCGTTCAGTGCGAAAAAAACGCCGCACGTGCGAAACCCAAGAGAATCTCTAGGAGATGTCACATCAATCATCCATCAATCAATCCCATCATGTGAAGTACACATCACCTCACACTCCTCCCCAAGCAACCCCCAAAAGTCAAAAAGTTCTTACACAAGCCCATACCTCTCTTACAATATGTGCCACAAAAGTTTTTTAAAAAAAAGTGGCTCTTAAACCCATCACCACCGCATCAAACATCACCCATCTCTCTCTCCCTTTACAAGCCTCTCTCTCTTTTCCAAATCTCATACCAAGCAAACCTCCATACGTCCAAGCCATTCTCAAACCGTCCAAGAGAGCACAAGTGTGGCCCACCTTTCCCACCCCTTAATCTCCCATCTCCACCATCCAAACCTCATCTCCTCCGTTGGAATCAAAGCTAAGGAGCTAAGGAAGTCTTTGGTGCAAGAAGAAAGCGATGGGTGATCTTGGATTTTGCATTCCATTTCATTGCTTGATTTAAGGGTCCATATTCATGTAGGACCCATCCTGATGTAGTTTTTATATCAAAGAGGGGCCCATAGTGGCGGGGACCCTCCATCTTTACCAGTGTCTCTCTCTCTCTCCCCCTCTCTCTTTCTATGATCTTCGCTACCCATGATGTGTGTATTTCATCCATGCCATCTACCGGTGGACCCCATCCATATGGGACACACCATGAGGTTTATGTACCATCCCAACCACCCATTGGGGGCCCACCTTTGAGGTGGCTATCAGTGGGGTGTGGCTACCAGTGGAGTGTGATATGACGTGGGGCCCACCTCCATAGCTCACGTGGAAGGCTGAGTGAAAGATCCCTCGTTTCAATGCTGGGCATGGGCCCAGCTCCATGGCCAACTGACGGACTGCGTGGAGATACCTTGTTTCACACTAGAGGTCTTAGCATCGATCCTGTGGAGGTGGCTACATGCAGCAGAGAAAAAGAAAAAAAAAGAATGGCTTTTTTTAGTAGGCCGCTCATGCAGGCCCCACCTTGATATATGTATTCAATCCACGCCGTCCATCCTAATCCTTGCCTCATTTTAGGCGTTGAGCCAAAAAATGAGGTCAATCCGATAATCAGGCAGGCCATACCATGGAAAACTCTGTTTCTTACCATTCAAAGCTTTTACGGCCCACCTTGTTGTATCTACACACCAAATATGTTGTATATTAGGCTTGTTTTGTGTATTTTAAGCCTTAGAATCTGTTGGACGGTGTGGATTTACCTAAAGCGGGCCCCACATGTAATTTTCCCGAAAAATAAAAAAAAAGAAAGAAGAAAGGCGCAAGTCAAGCATACTGACCGCCGTCTTGCCGTCGAAAGGCCAGTGCGCCGCTCATGGGACGACGACGGGCGGTCAGCAGCCACCCACGGCTCCTGCTGTGGGCCCCACCATGATGCTTATTTGTCATCTAAACCGTTTATTTGGTGGGCCACCTCCTGAGTGGGCCCCCCTCCAAAGATCAGGTCCATCCGAAGCTCAGGTGGCCCACACCAAACGAAATAGTGTGAATGGAACCGTCTGCCATTGAAATACATTTCGAGCCCACAAAAGTTTCAGATCAAGCTGAAAATTGTTTTTTACCCTTCATTTAGGTCTGCGTGACCTTATGAACGGGTTGGATGGGAGATAAACATTACGGTGGGTCCTACATGGGACCACAATGATTTATATGTTTTAAATCCACCGTCCGCTGGACAGTGGAGCCCATAGTTATGTATTTGTTATATCCCCACTGTATGTGGGTGAGTGCGTGTGCATGTGGTGTGTCCACGGTGTATGTACGTGTGGTGTGTGCACGTGTGGCCTTGTGTGTGTGTGTGTGTGTACATATATATATATATATTATTGTATGTATATTATAGATATATATATATATATTATGTATATATATATAGATATTATATTATGTAATATACATATACCTAATGGTGGGCCTTCATGGGACCCACCATGATGCATGTGTTGCGTGCAAGCTATCCATCTATTTTGCAAGCTCATTTCACGGCGTAAGCCAAAGAATGAGTCAGATCTATAGTTCAAGTGGACCCCACTTTAACATATGTATGAGGCCCATCTTCGGACATTTGTGGCCCATCCGTTGAGGCCCACCTTGATATGCATAAAGGCCTAAGTGATTAGGCCCACCTTGCCATAATTATGGCCCATTGTTGAGGCCCACTTTGATGTGAATGAAAGGCCCATATTATGAGGCCCATTCAATGTATTTGTGGCCGTGCTTGAGGCTCACTTTGATATATATATATATATATATATATATATATATATATAAGGCCCATGTTACGACGCCCATTTTGATGCATTCCAAGGCCCATGGGTTATGGCCCATTGCAATGTACATAAGGCCCATTGGTGAGGCCCATTAATGCGGCCCATTTGATGAATGTAAGGCCCATGTGATACAGCCCATTTGATGTATTTAAGGCCAATGGGATGTACCTCAGGTCCATTGCAATGTGTGATCCCAACATGGTTTATGTAATGATGTTTACGACGGGCAATGCCTTGGGAGCAATGTTGGTTTGACGTCCACATTGTAGAATATTGTTGGTTAAATGTCCGCATTATGATTCCCCCTAGGGCCCATTGTTAGGCCCATACTTGTAGGCCGTATAGGCCCATCTCCTTATAAACAACATCTATCCCATATAACATGTTTAATATAGTCCCATGATTCATGATCATATGCATCATATGTATGCTTGATATGAGAAGTGACTGATCATAGCATATGCCTTCGAGCAGATTGTTTAGGGGCTCCCGGTTAGGCGGTGTTGCCCCACATGAGCACACGAGACGCGAAGGATTGTTACATGACTGGATAGTGTGATTCATGCATTTCGCATTGTGTGACATGGTTACCGTACGCCCTAGCGACAATAGGGTCGTAGCCGACACAGGCATATCGTGGTTGGCAGGATTGGATACCGAAAATCTTGTTCTACATGGGGTGCTATAGGTATCCCTTGGTGAAAGTCCCTAAACCCTTATGGGACCAAAAGGTTGCTCCAATGTCTAGACCGAGTGGGTGTATGAGCGCAGAGGGCCGATTACCAGAAGACCACGCTTTCCACTATGTCGTGGTCGGTTGGAAGGGGGTGCAACCTTACCCGCCCGAAAGGAGGGGGCAATGCTAGGCTGAGTTTGACCAGATCGAGGAATGAGTCGGCTATCGACGAGCCGAGCCCGATATTGGCAGGCAGATAGTGAGGTCTCTTCCACTTACCTTATTGCGCGCGATGGGGCGGCAATCTGGTTTAGAGTGTACTAGACCCCGATGATATCCCAGATTTGAGCTGTATTGATATGTGGATATAGATGAGGATTAGTATGCTTGAGTTGCATCTCGCATCACATGGCCTTGATATGGCTGACATCATTCATGCCTTACATTGCATAGCCTTGGTATGGCTAGTGGTATTCATTCATCAACATATTTCGCATTACTCTGATACTGCATATCTGCATTACTACCTTGTGCACACACTTTCACCACCCTCTAAGCTTAAAATAAGCTTATGCAGGACCGTTGCGTGCAGGTGATGTTAAGACACAACAGCGCTAAGGTTGGAGCGCATAGCAGATCATTTTGGAGCTTTTTGTCTATCATCATTGTATTTCCCTTTATGCTCACTGTACTTATAAATTTTTTTATCATAGTGAAAATGTGATTGAGTTTTTAGTTGTTGTTTGTGGATTATGCCTTTGGTTATGCTTGTGACGAATTAAACTGATGTTGAAAATTCTCCTTGTAGCATCCCAAGATCAAAACCTGGCGTATGGGCGTTGAGAGCCGAGAATGGGGTTATACGGAGGCTGTCGGCGCCGGATCTGGTGATCGAGAATTTTGTGAACCCGATTTCTGAGTTTGGAGCGTGACAGAAGTTGGTATTAGAGCATAACTCGGGAATCACCTAGAACAACATTACATGTATACTATGAGTTAGAATGATTGAGTCCTTAGTTCGGATAGCTTAGCGATCTTTTATTACCGACCCTTAACGTGCGTACCTTTGAGAGTTTCCAAGTTGATAAGCACCTTCGATCTTCCTATAGGACATGGCGCACCAGAGAGTGACCCGATCGACCCCACACCACCACCTGATACTCCCGCATCACCACCTGAGACTCCCACACTACCACCGACGATCCCCGCTCCACCACCAGAGATTTCTACTGCCCAGCCTATAGATGCAGTTCCTCCACCAGAGACCGGTGCAGACCCGACCGTATCCGTGAGTGCCTCCCAGTTGCAGCAGATGTTACTGGCTATGAGGCTACACTTCAGGGATAGGGCAGACACCCAATCGTTTCGCCAGCCCAGGCAGAGCAGGAGCGCGCGAGCGCCCTCCTTCGTGAGTTTCGACGGCTCGATCCCCCGCGTTTTCAGGGTGAGCCAGACCCAACGGTAGCTGAGAGATGGCGAGCCGTTATGGAGAAGATATTCGAGACGATAGGATGCACGACCGAGCGGCGAGTCCGATTAGCCATATTTCTCCTCCATGGTGAGGCTGAGCATTGGTGGGCGTCAGTCTCCCTAGCAGCAGGCGCTGATTTTGTGTGAACATGAGAGGATTTTGTGGATCAGTTCTATCGACAGTATTTTACTGATCACATCCGACGACAGCGAGCGTTGAAGTTCGAGGCCTTGGTGCAGGGTGATATGACTATGGCTCAGTATGCGACCCGTTTTATAGCACTATCTAGATTTGTACCGTATCTAGTAGATGATGAGGAGCGGAAAGCCCACCGATTCAAGGACGGTTTGTGTTACGGACTTCGAGGCCGTGTCATTGGGCATGACCTTCCGACTTTTGAGGGAGTGGTACGGAAGGCTCAGATTTATGAGGCTGAGTGGGCCGGTTCTCAGTCCGATCACGGTTAGAGGAGAGACCGGAAAAGGCTCGCTCCTTCCAGTGACTCGCAGCATCATCGACCGCAGCAGCAGAGGCGCACATGTCGCCCAACCTTCCGAGAGCAAGCACCACCACCTCCGAGGCAGTTCATCGGCACCTGTTTTGGGTGCGGTGCGACGGGGCACTGCATGTGGGAGTGTCCCCGCCCTCAACAGCAGCAGTAGAGACCCCCACAGTAGCAGCATCAGCACCAGCCTCCGAGATCGCGGTAGCAGAGGAGCGCTTTGACGCCTCGGCCGATCCCAAAGAAGAAGAAGATGTTCGAGGGGACAGGCACCTCTCCAAATGCCACGTGTTAGGTTCTACGCATCTCAGCAGGATCCGCAGTCATCTAGAGGGGTTGTCGAGGGTATGCTTCTAGTCTCTGCATGCGTTGCACATGTGTTGTTTGATTTTGGTGCATCGCATTCTTTTGTGGCCGAGAGTTTCTGCCGATTAACTGACCTATCGTTAGAGTCTACTCATGAGAGTCTGTCAGCATCGACTCCCTTAGGAAAGACTGCAGTGTTGGGCCGATTTTGCCCGTCTTGCCCCGTTCTAGTCGGGGGTACCTTTTTGCCTGCCGATCTATTTGGATTACCGATGTCCGAGTTCGATGTCATCCTGGGCATGGATTGGCTTGCCGAGTACCACGCCATCTTGGACTGCTCCATGAGGACCTTCACATTCGATATATCAGGCTTGCCACAGTTTCAGTTCGTTGTAGAGCCCCGAGGAGAGCCGTTGTCTTGCTTGATGTCCTGTGCCGTTGAGGAGTCTGTCGCCTCTTGTATCGACCAGTTGCCTATTGTTTGCAATTTTCCTGATGTGTTCCAGGAGATTCCGGGATTACTGCCTCGCCGACTCACCGAGTTTCAGATTGATCTTGTGCCCGGTACTGTGCCTATTTCGAAGGCCCGTATCATATGGTACCGTTGGAGTTGCAGGAACTGCAGAAGCAGTTGGATGAGTTGCATGAGTTGGGGTTTATCCGTCTGAGTAGTTCGCTATGGGGAGCACTAGTACTCTTCGTGAAAAAGAAGGATGGTTCGTTGAGGCTCTGCGTAGATTACCGCGAGCTCAACAAAGTCACGATTAAGAACAACTACCCACTCCCGAGGATTGATGATTTGTTTGATCAGCTGCAGAGTGCACAGTTCTTTTCAAAGATTGACTTGCATTCCGGTTATCATTAGATTCCGGTCCGAGAGGAGGACATTCCGAAGACGGCTTTTATGACGCGCTACGGTCATTTTGAGTTCCAAGTCATGTCTTTCGGACTGACCAATGCGCTCGCGGTATTCATGCAGTTGATGAATGAGGTCTTCCGCCCTTATCTCGATCAGTTTATTATAGTCTTCATCGACGACATTCTGATCTATTCGAGGACCCGTGAGGAGCACGAGTAGTATTTAGAGGTTACGTTGCAGACCCTCCGTGCACACCAGCTCTATGCGAACCTAGAGAAGTGTGAGTTCTGGCAGGAGGAGGTGAAGTTCCTCAGTCACGTGGTGATGAGGGAGGGTGTCGCAGTGGACCCCTCGAAGGTTGAAGCAGTGCGTCAGTGGGGCCAACCCACGACTGCATCCAAGATCCGCAGTTTCCTTGGTTTGGCGGGCTATTACTGGCATTTCATTGAGGGCTTCTCCCGTATTGCACCCCCGCTGACCGGGTTGACTCGGAAGGTCGCAAAGTTTATTTGGAGCGATGCCTGCGAGCGAGCATTTATGTAGTTGAAGGACCATCTGATGTCTGCTCCTGTCCTCACTCTTCCCTCTGAGAGTGACGGATTTATTGTATTTACTGATGCCTTGTATATTGGGTTGGGTACTGTCCTGATGCAGCACGGGAGACTAGTCGCTGCGCGTCTCGCCAGCTCAAGATCCATGAGCTGAACTACCCCACGCATGATTTAGAGCTGGCTGCAGTTGTCTTCGCACTGAAGATGTGGAGACACTATCTCTATGGGGTTAGGTTTGAGCTCTTCTCCGACTATAAGAGCTTGAAGTATCTCTTATCGCAGTCTGAGTTGAACATGAGGCAGAGGCGCTGGATGGAGCTCCTGAAGGATTATGACTTTGATCTTTAGTACCACCCAGGCAAGGCGAACGTAGTGGCAGATGCCCTCAGCCGTCAACCACGAGGCCTAGTGGCGCATATGATGATTCAGGAGTGGCGGATGCTTGAGGATGTAGCAGAGTATGATTTTGAGTTCGGCCTGCAGTCTTCTATCGTGCAGTTATCGAGACTGTCGATTCAACCCTCTCTTGTCGCAGGGGTGATTGAGGCTCAGCAGGCTGATGAGTCGTTGTAGAGTTATATGGTTGAAGCGGCATCCGAGAGTCAGGAAGATTGACAGATTGGTACAGATGGTGGACTTCGCTTCAGAGGCCAATTATGTGTCCCGGATATTTTTGAGTTATGCAGAGATCTTATGACCGAGACACTTCGATCACGGTTTTTTATCCATCCTGGCTCGACGAAGATGTACCGTGATATGAGGCGACAATATTTTTAGGCGGGATGAAGCGCCAGATCGCTAGTTTTGTGGCCGAGTGTGACACATGCCAGCTTGTCAAGGCCGATCATCAGAGGCCCCCTGATCTATTGCAGCTGTTGAGTATCCCGATGTGGAAGTGGGAGCACGTGTCGATAGATTTCATTATGGGCTTGTCGAGGACTTAGCGCGGTCATAATGCCATTTGGGTTGTTGTGGATCGTCTGACGAAGTCAGACATTTTCTCGCGATGCGTACGACTTGGTCTATGGACCGGCTTGCGAGATTATTCCTCGAGGAGATCATGAGACTGCATGGTGTTCCGGTCTCGATCGTTTTCGACTGAGACTCGAGGTTCACATCTTAGTTTTGGGGGAGCTTCTAGAGAGCGATGGGGACTGATTTGCAGCTCAGCACCACGTACCATTCGTAGACCGATGGCCAGACCGAGAGGGTCAACTAGATCCTTGAGGATATGCTTCGGGCCTGCGCGATTGATTTCAGGGATAGCTGGGATGAGCATTTGTGATTGGCTGAGTTCGCATACAATAACAGTTACCAGGGGACCATCGGCATGGATTCTTTTGAGGCACTATATGGCAGACCATGCAGATCACCGAGTTGTTAGATCGAGGTTGGAGAGCGTCGTCTCCTAGGTCTCTAGCTTGTGCAAGAGACGTCAGAGGCTATCGATATCATCATGCAGAGGATGCGCACAGCTTAGAGCCGGCAGAAGAGTTTTGCTGATCGTCGGCGTCGTCCCTTGGAGTTTGATGTAGGGGACCATGTGTATCTCAAGGTCTCGCCCACGAAGGGCGTAGTTTATTTTGGAGCGAAGGGCAAGCTTGCCCCGAGATTCATAGGACCTTTTGAGATCACTGGGCGCATTGGCGCCGTGGCCTATCGGCTTACCTTGCCATCTCAGTTGTCTGGCGTCCACAACGTTTTTCATGTCTCTATGTTAAGGAAGTGTGGGTCAGACATTGTTCCTATTATTGATTGGCAGCCGTTAGAGGTTCGTGAGGACGCTTCCTATATTGAGCAGCCAGTCCGTATCCTTAATCGGAAGGAGCAGGTCCTCTGGACCAAGGTCATTTCGTTGGTGAAGGTTCAGTGGGGTCACCATTCTGTTGAGGAGGCTTCATGGGAGCACGAGGCCGAGATTCGAGAGCGTTATCCCCATCTCTTTGATGATTGATCATGTGATGTATTTTGTATATTATCTTTGGTTTTATATAGTGATTTTATGTTTCTTATTCCTCGTGAGTTATGCCTAGTTACGATGATTGTGTAAATTTCGAGGACGAAATTTTTATTAGGAGGAAAGAGTTGTAAGACCCGTATCCTAGACCGTATCGTTCCGTAAATTCCAGCGGTCTTTTCGGTCGAATTCAGGCAACCTTCGACCCTTAACCGGTGTTGTGCGCGACTCTGATTTACACGCTATCAACCCGAGACTTGTACCCTTGCGACCGCACTGTCGCCGCGGTCCGCGACTCGCTCGCCGAGGCGATACTCTGGCCAGGAGATGTAGCGTTCGGTGCGGGGAAAACGCCGTGTGTGCGAAACCCAAGAGAATCTCTACGAGATGTCACATCAATCATCCATCAATCAATCCCATCATGTCAAGTACACATCACCTCACACTCTTCCCCAAGCAACCCCCAAAAGTCAAAAAGTTCATACACAAGCCCTTACCTCTCTTACAACATGTGCCACAATAGTAAAAAAAATTGACTCTTACACCCATCACCACCACATCAAACATCACCCATCTCTCTCTCCCTTTACAAGCCTCTCTCTCTCTTTTCCAAATCTCATTCCAAGCAAACCTACATACGTCCAAGCCATTCTCAAACCCTCCAAGAGAGATACAAGTGTGGCCCACCTTTCCCACCCCTTAATCTCCTATCTCCACCATCCAAACCTCATCTCCTCTGTTGGAATTAAAGCTAAGGAGCTAAGGAAGTCTTTGGTGCAAGAAAAAAGCGGTGGGTGATCTTGGATTTTGCATTCCATTTCATTGCTTGATTTAAGGGTCCATATTCATGTAGGACCCATCTTGATGTAGATTTTATATCAAAGAGGGGCCCATAGTGGCGGGGCCTCTCCATCTTTACTGGTGTCTCTCTCTCCCTCTCTCTTTCCATGATCTTGGCCACCCATGATGTGTGTATTTCATCTATGCCATCTACCGGTGGACGCCATCCATATGGGACACACCATGAGGTTTATGTACCATCCCAACCACCCATTGGGGGCCCACCTTTGAGGTGGCTATCAGTGGGGTGTGGCTGCCAGTGGAGTGTGATATGACGTGGGGCCCACCTCCATAGCTCACTTAGAAGGCTGAGTGAAAGATCCCTCGTTTCAACGCTGGGCGTGAGCCCAACTCCATAGCCAACTGACGGACTGCGTGGAGATACCTCGTTTCACACTAGAGGTCTTAGCATCGATCCTGTGGAGGTGGCTACATGCAGCAGAGAAAAAGAAAAAAAAAGAATGGTTTTTTTTTTGTGGGTCGCTCATGCAGGCCCCACCTTGATATATGTATTCAATCCACGTTGTCCATCCTAATCCTTGCCTCATTTTAGGCGTTGAGCCAAAAAATGAGGTCAATCCAATAATCAGGTGGGACATACTATGGAAAACTCTGTTTCTTACCGTTCAAAGCTTTTAAGGCCCACCTTGCTGTATCTATACACCAAATATATTATATATTAGGTTTGTTTTGTGTATTTTAAGCCCTAGAATCTGTTGGATGGTGTGGATTTACCTAAAGCGGGCCCCATATGTAATTTTCCCGAAAAATAAAATAAAAAAAGGAAAGAAGAAAGGAAGCATTGCTGCTTCTGGCCATGCGTCACTCTTGTCGAGAAAGAAAGCGCCGCCAGACTTGCTTTGTAGCCTACTGGACGACGGGGGCGGTCAATGTTTACTACCCATGGCTCCTGTCGTGGGCCCCACCATGATGCTTATTTGTCATCTAAACCGTTTATTTGGTGGGACACCTCCTAAGGTGGACCCCCTCCAAAGATCAGGTCCATCCGAAGCTCATGTGGCCCACACCAAAGGAAACAGTGTGAATGGAACCGTCTGCCATTGAAATACTTTTCGGGCCCACAGAAGTTTCGGATCAAGCTGAAAATTGTTTTTACCCTTCATTTAGGTCTGTGTGACCTTATGAATGGGTTGGATGGGAGATAAACATTACGGTGGGTCCCACGTGGGACCACAATCATTTATATGTTTTAAATCCACCGTCCGCTGGACGGTGGAGACCACAGTTATGTATTTGCTATATCCCCACCATCCAGGGGACGGTGGGTGTATGTGAGTGCGTGCGTGTGCATGTGGTGTGTGCACGTGTGGCCGTGTGTGTGTATATATATATATATACATATTATATATATATATATTAGATATATATATTATGTATATATATATATTATTATGTAATATACATATACCTGATGGTGGGCCTTCATGGGACCCACCATGATGCATGTGTAGCGTGCAAGCTGTCCATCTATTTTGTAAGCTCATTTCATGGCGTAAGCCAAAGAATGAGTCAGATCTATAGTTCAAGTGGACCCCACTTTGACATAAGTATGAGGCCCATCTTGGGTCATTTGTGGCCCATCCGTTAAGGCTCACCTTGATATGCATAAAGGCCTAAGTGATTAGGCCCACCTTGCCATAATTATGGCCCATTGTTAAGGCCCGCTTTGATGTGAATTAAAGGCCCATATTCTGAGGCCCATTCGATGTATTTGTGGTCGTGGTTGAGGCCCACTTTGATATATATATATATATATATATATATATATATATATATATATATATATATATATATATATATATATAAGGCCCATGTTACAAGGCCCATTTTGATGCATTCTAAGGCCCATGGGTTATGGCCCATTGCAATGTATATAAGGCCCGTTGGTGAGGCCCATTAATGCAGTCCATTTGATGAATGTAAGGCCCATGTGATACGGCCCATTTGGTGTATTTAAGGCCCAATGGGATGTACCTAAGGTCCATTACAATGTGTGATCCTAACATGGTTTATGTAATGATGTTTACGACGGGCAATGCCTTGGGAGCAATGTTGGTTTGATGTCCATATTGTAGAATAATGTTGGTTAAATGTCTGCATTATGATTCTCCCTAGGGCCCATTGTTAGGCCCATACTTGTAGGTCGTCTAGGCCCATCTCCTTATGAACAACATCTATCCCATATAACATGTTGAGTATAGTCCCATGATTCATGATCATATGCATCATATGTATGCTTGATATGAGAAGTGACTGATCAGAGCATATGCCTTCGGGCAGATTGTTTAGGGGCTCCCGGTTAGGCGGTGTTGCCCCACATGAGCGCACGAGACGCGCAGGATTGCTTCATGACTAGATAGTGTGATTCATGCATTTTGCATTGTGTGATATGGTTACCGTACGCCCTATCGACATTAGGGTCGTAGCCGCCATAGGCATATCGTGGTTGGCAAGGTTGGATACCAAAAATCTTGTTTTACATAGGGTGCTATAGATATCCCTCGATGAAAGTCTCTAAATCCTTATAGTACCAAGAGGTTGCTCCAACGTTTAGACCGAGTGGGTGTATGAGCGTCGAGGGCCGATTACCAGAAGGCCACGCTTTCCACTGTGTCGTGGTACGTTGGAAGGGGGTGCGGCCTTACCCACCAGAGAGGAGGGGGCAATGCTAGGCTTAATTTGACCAGCTCGAGGAATGGGTCCACTATCGACGATCCGAGTCCGATATTGGCAGGCGGATAGTGAGGTCTCTTCCACTTACCTTATTGCGCGTGATGGGGCGGCAATCTGGTTTAAAGTGTACTAGACCACGCTGATATCCCAGATTTGAGCTGTACTGATATGTGGATATAAATGAGGATTGGTATGCTTGAGTTTCATCTCGCATCGCATGGCCTTGGTATGACCGACATCATTCATGCCTTGCATTGCATAGCCTTGGTATGGCTAGTGGTATTCATGGATTCATCAGCATGTTCTGCATTACTCTGATACTACATATCTACATTACTACCTTGCACACACACTTTCACCACCCTCTAAGCTTTCTATAAGCTCATGCACGACCGTTGCGTGCAGGTGACGTCAGGACGCAGCAGCGCTGAGGTTGGAGCG
The DNA here is from genome assembly GCA_030180095.1 of Magnolia changhungtana. Classification (NCBI taxonomy): domain Eukaryota; kingdom Viridiplantae; phylum Streptophyta; class Magnoliopsida; order Magnoliales; family Magnoliaceae; genus Magnolia; species Magnolia changhungtana. Next base: position 99,175 of record JASAUF010000518.1, on the reverse strand, counting down.
CATAACAGATCATTTTGGAGCTTTTCGTCTATCATCATTATATTTCCCTTTATGCTCACTGTACTTGTAAAGTTTTTTATCATAGTGGAAATGTGATGAAGTTTTTGGTTGTTGTTTGTGGGTTATGCCTTTGGTTATGCTTATGATGAATTAAACTGATGTTGAAAATCCTCCTTGTAGCATCCCGAGATCTAACCTCGGGCGTATGGTCGCCGGGAGCCCACCGGTGAGCAATCACTAGTGGGTGGGTCCCACGAGCTTTGGCTTCTTCCGGTCTTTTTCGTCTTCTGTTATATTTCAAATTCAACTTTGAATTTAATTTATGATAGGAGATAGGGATAAGACCGGATGATGTGGCCTTATCCCAATCCCACCCAAACTCTACTTCCTCCTTATAAAAAGGAGTGCACTTCTCTCATGGAACGCAACGATCGAATCATACTGAAACACGAGAGAAATAGAGTGCGCTATAGTCCGTCCATCTTGGCTTGTCTTTGGGACGATCGATCCATAGATCGCTATCCTGGACCACTATATACCGTAGGATCGAAGTGTGAATGCTTCAATCTGCTCCAAAGAGGTAGATAGACGGGCCATTGGAGCATCAATTCGACTTTGTGAGGGTCCCAATTATCGTGTAGACCGTCAGATCTTGAGGGCTCATCTTCCGCATTTCCCAACAGTGGTATCAGAGCGATTATACGGTGGATCTCCGATTTATAATTTTCATCTAAAAGGTAAGTGGCCCTTTTTTTTTAATTATTGAAATCATGCTCCTGGTTTTGGAATGATATCAGATCTATGTGCACTGTAATTCTTGATGTGCAAATATGTACCGAAAAGGTCTACATAGATATGAATGTGTACATCTATGCACATGTGACTGTGTACATAGATGTGCATAGATGTGCATAGATGCGTACACATTTGACAACGTACATAGATGTACATCATACCAGAAATACAGTTGTTGTATTGAAATACAACACTAAAAAAATGGCTACCGCGGATTAGTTGTTGAAGCAGCCATATAGTTGTTGTATTAAAATACAACACTAAAATATAGATGCATTAGAGAAGTGCATTAACTGATATTCATCTCATCAGCCACATTGACGTCAGCCATTCATGTGAGTATGATCACATGGTATTAAGCTGCATCCAAACTGTTCATCCATTAGGATGGGTATTCTTTTTCTAGAGTGCTTCTGCAAATTCCACAGTGTTTTAAGCAAAGATGTAAGCATGTGTATTTTTTTGTAAGCATGCCTTCAAAGAAGATGTCAAAATGGATGGACGGCAAAGATGTACAGATTCTGGTACTTTACATAAGTTGATGTATTGATGTACACAGCCAATTATGTGACTATGTGCATACATGTACATAGATGTGTACACATGTGACTGTGTACATACATGTGCATTGTTCCAGCCATTATATAGTTGTTGTATTGAAATACAACACTAAAAATCAGCCATCATCTTATGCTGTGATGTACATATGCTGTGCTATACACGTGTATACATGTGCTGTGATGTGTTGTACATGTGTGTACAATTGTACTTGTGCTGCGTCTTGTACTTCAAGTATTGTACACGTGCTGGACACGTATTGTGCATGGCTGCTGTACATAACTTGATGTATATGTACGTATGACGTGTTGCACCATAACACGTATGTGACGTGTTAATGTGTTGCATTAGAAGTAATGTATATGGACGTGATGTACGTGGCTAATGTAAATATATATACACATGTTGGTTGTACACACATGAATATTCATACGTGTGAATTGACGTTAACCAAGTACATCATACCAGCCATACACGTGTTGTATTATCATACCAGTCGTACACGTGATGAATTGAATACACGTGATGTTTTGTACTTGTGTATACGTGATTGACGTGATGAATTGCTTGCTGTACTCGTGTATCAGATGCATGTACACATCATGTTGTTATATACAACTACAACACATTCCACGACTGAGATGTATGAAACGTATATAGCTGTATATACGATACATGATTTGTTCACATATTGAAACATAGCTGAGATGTACGTATATGAGACGTGTTGGCCTAGTATCTAATTGTTAACATGGATGTGTTAACATTTGTGTTATAGTTGGCTGGATGGGTTAACGTCTTGTACTAGAACTCAAATGCAAGTAGGCCACGTGTGATAGGGTTGGTTGGGCTGATGTGGGCATCCATATTGACGTTAGCTAATAGCAACATGTTGCATACAGCAACACGTCAGCCTACATGTACATCTATAGCTTGGAAAAATAATTGTAAATCCAAACATCATGTGTACATCTCATGTCTTACCATTAGTGTTTATCTCGGGTTGTAATAGTGTACATCACGTGTTGGCATCCCTACCAATTTTTTGCTTTAATGTATACGTAGTTAATCAAGTATATGTGCAGTAACTATGTTTTACTTCTGCCAATTCAACATGTATAAATCAGTTGAAGGATGATGGACACATCAATATTGTAGTTTCCATTAATTATATCTAATTCACCGTTGATCTTGAGCTCATTAGTGAACGAAACGATCATTTACCATGATGATCAATGTTGATGATAGGATCCATCATCAACAATGATCATTAACGGTAATGATCAGATCTATCACTAATGGTCATGATCACAGATGAATATAGAACTCTCCTGATAACTTAGCACTTTATTTTCCTTCTGATGATTATGTTTATATGAGTGAAATAATTAGGCTTGATATATTTAGATATAAGCCCTCCTTAATTTTCATTTGAACATATAGAAAAACTTAGTGCTAGAATCTTCCCTAAAACTAAAGGTTGTGCATAACCTGAGTGAGAGTTTAATCTCCACCACCAAATGATGCATGCAACCAAATAATGGAAGGTTGCATGTTATACAATTATAATTTTATAAAAGTATCAATTTCATCTTAATTTGAGAACTTGATTGTTCTACACCGCCCATTCTGGTATGTGGACTTTCATGATCTCAGTTAAGATGTGTTGACTACTTTTATATTATGAAAAATTGTATAACACGTAGAAATGCTGATGATTAGTGTCAATACCTTAGATCTTAGCTAAGTAGTGATACTCATGCAATGTAGAGATGGCTACCAAAGCGTTGATCACTGAACAACTGAAAGGATAATATTTCGACGGCAACAACTATGAATACTGGTCCCGCGCGGTGCGATGTCTTCTGGACGAGGACGATATATCTCACACACTCGATGTAGTTCATGAGGAACCCATCTTAGCTGAAAATGAAAATTTACAAGAACATAGGGTTGCGATGACTCGCTACAATAAGTGGCGAAAACAAAATCGTTCAGCCCGTAATGTTCTTTTTAGCACCATGCACAAAGAACTCATACCTACGTATGAAGTGCATGAAACCGCTAAGGGAATCTGGGAAGCACTGACAGATGCCTATGCGCAGAAGTTAGTGCAAGAGTTAGGGCAATGGAATTGGAATTCCGTGAGTATAGATGCTGCCGTCACGCCCCATCAAAGATCATATCCGTAAGATGGAGCAAATGATAGGTGCCCTTAGGAATATTGGGTGTAAATTGACCGAAAATTCGAAGATTATAGCCATGCACCGTTCCTTGCCTGAATCTTGGGCTCAAATCAAAAGAATTCTGAACCATACTGATTCTATCACTACGTTCAGAGACTTTTGTGGTCACTTGGTACGTGAGGTTGAAATAAATGCAATTCAGCCAAGTTCGGCCAGTGGCCTTTAGAAGAGACTCATGCGAAAAGCTAATTATAAATCGGTCAAAGCTCGCAAGAAGGCGAAGAAGAATAACCAAGAACAAGACCACAACACCCTCCAAATCTCAAGAAGGGGAACAGAAAAAGAATAAGAAGAAAAAGACAAATGTAGTCTGCTTTGTCTGTGAAAATTTCGCCATTATGCTCTACAAGTTGCGCTCATAAAAGGATCGGTAATTTCTCACCACTAGATACTTTGTATGTAGGCGTTTGTTCTGAAATCCTTTCCGTTGATACTATATCTAACAAGTGGATTTTGGATTCAGGCGCAACAAAGCACGTGACAAGTAGTCGTCGAGGACTCGAGGAATTCCGGCCTGTAGCCAAGGGGAGTTACAAGCTGTACATGGGCAATAATGCTGTTGAAGACGTACAAGGGATTGGCGTTTTCCATCTACGTACGCGCATAGGGCGAACAATCATACTCCGTGATATTCTATATGCACCGGGATGCGTCGGAATTTAATTTCTATTTCTAGGTTATTAATGATGGTTTTGATATTCGATTTTCCTAACAAGAGTTTCTTTGAGACAGAATAACCTCATTTTTGCATGGGGTAATTTAAATTCAGATTTATTTATTCTAGACGTAGAATGTGATAATGCATCTATTGCTTTGTCTGCTATGTCGAATGAAACTGTAGTATCTGAATCTCAAAAATGGCACGTGAGGTTAGGTCACATTGGAAAGGATCGTATGACAAGACTAGTACGTTCTGGTCTGTTAGACTCCTTATCCAAAGTTGATTTGCCATTTTGTGAACATTGTGTGTCCGGGAAGACTTCGAAGAAACCATTTCCCAAAGCGGCTAGGTCAAAGGGCACACTAGAGATAATCCATTCGATATCTCTGGACCCTTTAATGTACATGCCATAAACGGATGTCAATACTTTGTCACTTTCATTGACGATTACTCGCTATGGATATGTGTATCTCATCTCACACAAATCCGAGGCTTTTGATTGTTTTCTTAAATACAAAGCTGAGGTGGAAAATCAGCTTGAGAAAAAGATTAAAATCCTTCGATCTAATAGAGGTGGCGAGTATACATCTGAAACGTTTAAATCATACTGTGAAAACGTTGGAATAGTTATGCAGTACACAATGGCTTACACACCACAGCAAAATGGTGTTGCAGAGAGAAGGAATAGGACATTATTGGACATGGTTAGATCGATGATGGCTCAAGCCAATCTCTACCACATTCGGGGAAACGCACTCATAATGTACTGTAGTACGCCCTAAATAGAGTCCCATCCAAATCAATTCCTAAGACTTCATATGAGATGTGGTCTGGGAGGATTCCTTCTCTAGCCAACCTACGCCCTTGGGGATCTTTGGGATATGTTTTGCTACCTACTCCGCATAGAGGTAAACTTGATAGTAAGACCATTGAATGCGTATTCATAAGATACCCTATGCATTCAAAGGGATACGTTCTAGTTTATGAGGACCATGGACGATGGATTGAAATAGAATCCCGAGACGTGACCTTCGTTGAAGATAGATACCCAAGCCGAATGAAGCAAAAGGTTCCAATCCAACTTTTTGAAATACCCGATGTATCTCAGGAGAGTGGAAATTCTGCTTCACAAGACGATGATACTCCTATAGTTCGTCAGGACAGTGGGAGGACATCTCAGCAGGCTCCTGAGTTACGTCGAAGCGAAAGAGGATTGATTCCCCGAAAATATTTCGATATTGAAGGGAAAACATTCTCTTGCAGTTGCGAGTTGATGATGATGAACCTGATTCGTATCGATGCATTATTATCTTCTAACTCGGCCGATTGGGTAAATGCTATGGACGAAGAGATCGCTTCCATGGAGAAGAATAAAGTCTGGGAACTTGTTGATCTGCCTTTCAATCGCAAAGCGATAGGTAACAAATGGGTACTAAAAATCAAAAGAAAGGCGGATGGTACAAGTGGACAAGTATAAAGCACGATTAGTTGCTAAAGGTTTTACACAACAAGAAGGCATTGATTACGAGGAGACTTTTTCACCTGTTGCAAAGTTCTCCTCAATTCGCATGATCTTGTCCATTGTCGCAAGTTTAGACTTAGAGTTATATCAGATGGATGTAAAGACCGCATTCTTAAATGGTGACTTGGATGAAGAAATATACATGCAATAACCCATGGGTTATGTGGACAAAAAACATCAAAAGAAAGTCTGTAAATTGTTGAAATCTATCTATGGGCTGAAGCAATCTTCAAGACAGTGGTACATGAGGTTCCACTTGGCCATCACCACTTTTGGATTCACGATGAGTGAAGAAGATCATTGTGTATACATGAAACGGTCTGGAAGATCTTTTCTCGATATTATCTCTATATGTAGACGATATTCTTATTTAATGACATGCAATTGTTGACATTGACTAAAGATTGACTATTCTCGAACTTTGAGATGAAAGACCTCGGTGAAGCCAACTTTATCCTTGGGGTAAAAATCATCAGGGATCGCCCTAAGAAATTTTTAGGCTTGTCTCAAGCAACCTATTTACAAAAGATCTTAGAGCGGTTCAGGATGGAAAATTCAAAAGCTGTTGAAACCCCTATGGATAAAGCTACCAAGTTAGACAGGAAATCGTGTCCCCAGACTGAAGCAGAGAAATTGGCTATGTCCTCAGTACCTTATGCAAGCGCAGTAGGAAGCTTAATGTATGCTATGCTATGCACTAGACCGGATATTAGCTATGCAGTTGACATAGTCAGCCGTTATCAGAGTAACCCGGGACAGTCTCATTGGCAAGCCGTCAAACGTATATTCCGCTATCTCAGAGGAACGAAAGACCTAATGTTGTGTTATGAAGGCACAAGCCTCGAGCTCAAAGGATATTCTGATGCTGCTTGGGGTAATGACGCCGATGAGGGAAAGTCTACTTCAGGGTATGTATTCTTACTCGGAGGAGGAGCTATCTCATGGTCGAGTAAGAAACAGACATCCACAGCTCTTTCATCTATGGAGGCCGAGTACATTGCATGTTGTGCTGCAGTTCAGGAGTGTGTATGGGTTCGCAGATTTCTATTGAGTCTGGGTATTGTACCGAGTATTCATCAGCCTGTATCGCTGAAGATAGACAATACTTCTGCTATTGACTTGGCAAAGGACCTTAAACACCACCAGAAATCTAAGCACATTGAGATCAAGTATCATTACGTCCGTGATCAAGTGAGAGATAAAAAAGTCGCCCTCAGCTACATTTCTACCAAGGAGATGATGGCTGATCTCATGACAAAACCTATAGCTAGAGATCTATTTCAGGTTCACGTCAGGCAGATGGGATTGAGGAAAACTTGATTGATGTACTTATTTTGTAATACCTTTGATATTTCATTAATGAATAATACATTCCATTTATTCAGTATTAAACACTAATATAAACTAGGTAAGAAGATCATCAGCATTTACCTTGAAATCATGTAGGATTTCTATTTTTGTCAAGGCAGTAGGTCACCCACTCGCACGGATTGACCAACCTTAAATGTACAAGAGAGGTACATTTGGGGCTATGTTTATACATTGAGGTATGAACTTCCCTTTATTGTGAATAATAAAGGATGAGGATATGAGTGAGTCGTATCCGCCTACAATCTTATAAAGATTGTAGATGAGACTGATAAAGTCGAATAACATAATCGCACCATTCCTTTACATGCGATCAATGTTACGACTTGAAATTAAAGCCAGGTTATGAGGTTATGAAATGAGTCGTATCTTATGTAGAATAACCTGCGTACTGTAGACCCGACTTTCACCTAGTATTGTCTACTTTACGATGTGGGTTGTAGCCACGTGCTGGGACCTATTACCTATAGATTGCTTTGATTCGATCTAATCATTGCAACGTGCGAGTAGCCAGTCCCGTAGGTGACTCCTTGTGTCCTTAGCTACCCTCCTCTTGTGTATATGAGGATGAGATTGAGTGTCACTACTTTAGTGTATAATGACGAAAGGTCCTTGATTGACCAGACTCGGTTACGCTATGAAAGTGGCTTGATTAAATCTAAATTACACATCTGCGTGGGGAAGATCCCGTGACAACTACACCAAGTTTCTAGAACTATAAATACGCACTTGAAGACTTATCCGTCGGTAGTATCGAGTTATTTTTATTAGACTTTTGCAAATAATATTTTTCTTAAAAAGTATATATATAAATAAGTATTGCTTTGAATTGGTTTTAATTGAAGTTTGTGAAAAATCAAGTTTTCAGAATAACTCGATAAGTTGGATAAGTGCGTATGTTGGCCGAGTACTCTAGATCGGGAGTTAACTCTATCCGGTGTGGTTATACGGACTAGGACAGGCATTACAAAGATTGGGTTATTGAGTACTAGTAAGGTGGTCACTTAGTACTTAAGCACCTGTGAGAAGATTATGGTGATCCAGCTGGTCCCACGTTTCTGATTCTTTTGATTGCGATGTTTTGGTATTTGATTATTATAAGGCAAGTTAGTTGGACAAAATTTTGTGCCTATCCCACAATGTGATTGAGTGGGAGATGTTGGTCGTAGGCCAGTGGGGCCCACCGGTGAGCAATCACTAGTGGGTGGGTCCCACGAGCTTTGGCTTCTTCCGGTCTTTTTCGTCTTCTGTTATATTTCAAATTCAATTTTGAATTTGATTTATGATAGAAGATAGGGATAAGATCGGATGATGTGGCCTTATCCCAATCCCACTCAAACTCTACTTCCTCTTTATAAAAAGGAGTGCGCTTCTCTCATGGAACGCATCGAATCATACGAAACACAGAGAGAAATAGAGTGCGCTATAGTCTATCTATCTTGGCTTGTCTTTGGGACGATCTGATCCATAGATCGCTATCCGGGACCACTATATACCGTTGGATCAGAAGTGTGAACAGTTCAATTTGCTCCAGTAGTAGATAGACGGGCCATTGGAGCATCAATTTTCAGCTTTGTGAGGGTCCCAATTATCGTGTAGACCATCAGATCTTGAGGGCTCATCTTCCGCATTTCCCAACACTATGGTGGTGGCCGGACGTCAGGAAAGCGGATGGATGGCATAGATATATAACATGTACAGAGAGGTGGGCCATCAGGGCATGTGCAACGGTGAGTATCATCGCTTCCTGTTGTTAGTGATGTAATTTTATGGATAATGTGGATTCCTCAAAATTATGTTTGGTCCCACTGTCTCACCTAGTTTGACCGGCCCACACTCAAAAGGATCTGACGAAGGGGATGGACAGTGATGATCTAACACATATGGCAGGGTGGTACTCTTACAGCGGTGGGTGCTTGGTCACTACCATTTGCAGATGGTGAGGCCTACATCTGAGATTTAAATCTACCACAGTTTGGGCCTGAAAATGATGGACCGTGTGAGCATCACATATGTCAGTGGGGGACCACTGGTGATACATTAAACTAGTGTTACGAAACGCACAACCTATCAATTTATACCGTAATGGGCCATGCAGTGTCGACTGCCTCACTATGTAGGTCATATCAATTCGTCTCGCATGAAAACCCACAATTCCAGTTAAAAATGAGATTTTAGAAAAATTTTACTATTTTTAATAATTTTAATTGTTATAATAATTTTTAATTTTTAAAGTCTTATATTTTTATTTATTTATTTATTTATTTATTTTTTAAATTTTAGAAATTTCCTGTAATCATGCTTAAAACTCTTCTAGAAAAGCTTATCCTATTTTGTTAAAATTAGGACTTTTATTAAGTTAGAATTTTACTATTGGTAATTACAAATTTTAGTTTTTTTTCATTATTAAGGGTAAAAAATAAAAATAAAAAATAAATAATGATCTCAAGAATTTAAAGCTTTTATCTTCCTCTCGTTATATCCCTTGAGGCTCTTCTCCGTGTCATGATTGCCCACTGATATGATACATGGACTGAATCATTGACCGTTTAAATGGCTTTATTAGTAGAATCTATCCGTTAATCCAGACCATTGGTATGTTGAGCCTCACAGCGGGTAGAGCAGTCCTTGTAAATATCCTCTACATGCATGACAATCCTAATTTCTCTCTTCGTGGCCTATCGATGGATTCCTAAAATCCTAATCTCTCACTTTGTGGCCTACCAATGGATTCCCAATAAGAGAAATACAACAATCATACACGTTCAGATGCAAAAGGTCATAGTATTGACTGTTTGGATCTTCTAATCGGATAAATTCATGCAACATGCTAATTAGATGGTTATCCTAAACAGATCAATGGTCTGGATTAGAAAACCATGAGCCCCATCTGTCAGAATTGAAAAGGGATGGACTTCCTATGAAGATAGGGACCATGTATGATATTATTCCTGTTCCTTGAATACGTAGTCGTAATCGCAGCGCGTATACAAACAAATTAATGCGTTGAACTAAATTGTGATTGGTTCGTATAAATGATCAGGTGCGTTCATCACGTGGGGCCACCATAAAAATGTTGGGCGGGACCATTCTGCATCAGAAGAATGGGCTAGTACAAGAAACTTGTGTACCACCTGATGAGCGGATAGCCTGATTTTGGTCCAAGGCATAATTACGGTGGGCCCGACCTGATGAAGGTCCAGAGCATGACAACTTCGCCACGTACGCACGGGTGCAGTAATCACCTCTTCATTTTCTCCTGAGTTGCGTGTATGCATAGTATCCTCGCATCCTCTGTTTGTAGAAGGCCCAACGGTTGGGTGATCCGACCGATGATCTGATTCAGCCCCACGGTGCAAGGAGCTTGATGCAAATATCTCCTCATTTGCACAATCCTAATCCTTCAATTGGTAGCCTGCAACAGCATTGGTTTACTTCAACTGAAAAAAAGGCCCAACATTGGATGGCTAAGATCTACCAAAGTTGGTGAGCTACGGTCCACCTACGGTCCGCCCATCACATGAATTGAATGGCTCACCGAGCCACGGGCGCCTGAATAATGAATGGGACTAGTTTTTAAGTCTCCAAACTAAATGTTGGTGTGGCATCTAATGGTTGGATTGAATTTCCTATAGTTATCACAGTGGCCTCTATAAAAATCAAAATTGCAACTCTCTCAATCCCAACTGTTTTCCTTTGACGGGGCCACTCGAATAAGGTCATCTTAATCTTTTAGTCCTAGGCCTAACATGAGATGAGGCATCTAATGAATGGAGTGGGTTTTGCATAAACATCAAGATGGGCCTGTAAAAATAAGGGTAAGTTCCTGTTAAACTGTTTTCATCTGATAGGGCCACTTAAATAAGGTCAGCTTAATCTTTTAGTCCTAAGTCTAACATGAGATTAGGCATCTAATATTGAATGGAATGGGTTTGCATGAACATCAAGATGGGCCAGTTTAAAAAAAGGGTAAGCGTCCCTGCCCAACTGATAAAAAATAGAGATCTGGCTAATATATTTAAAAGAAGTAATATTTAATGAAGGGTACCCTTATTTTTTATGCACTCATTATGATGGGCATGTTAGATCCACTCCTACCATTAGATGTGTATTGATAGAATAGGCATAGGTCCAAAACATCAGGCTGAACCTTAAAGACCACATCAAAGGAAATAATTGGTAGAGAGAAGTTCCCCTTGATTTTTAGATGCCCAGAATGATGTGAAATCCACTCTAACTATTAAATAGCACACAAATTTATGCCCTAGGCTCAAAAATCAGGGCAATTTGTAATGCAGGTGAGGCTACACTAAGGGAAATAGTTCAAAAGGAGAGTGTTGCCATGTATACTTTTTCTGGTCCACTTGAATCTTTGAGAGGATTAATTTGTGGACCCTGGGTCCAACTTGAGGTGACGTACCTGGTGCTTGGAGGTGGATTTTTTATTTATTTTTCCTTCACACACCCACGCACACCAGAATGGGTACTAAAACCCATGGACCTCAGTGTTGAAACCCTTGTGAGACTACCACTAAGCCATGAGTAATGACCCATCCGAGGTGGATTCAACATAAACATCACCGTGGCCTTAACCAAGCGACTACCCAACCACCGCCCCTTTGCTTGCCCTGCCAACCTTGCTCCAAATGTAAGGGAAGATACTCTAATGGGGTAGTTTCTGAAAAATCTTTTTGAAAAGAGTATTGGAATGCAAATTTCATATTAAGCATGTAGGTTTTATGTAAAATTCCTTTGTTATTTAAGAAATTTAGAAAAACCTGTATATTTTAACATGAAATTTATAGAAGACTACCTAGTTAATACAACACTTACATTTCATTACCTTTTTAGAAAAGGTTTTCAAAAAGCTGTCTCATTAATCAATATAATTATTATTCCACTATCATCAACGCTACCTTATCATCAAATGGGTGGGTGGGCCCCTTTGATGTTTATGTAAAACTCACCCATCCACAAGGTGTACCACCCCATGTTAGGCCAATGACAAAAAAATTAGCTTCATTCGTAGGCAAGTACTCAAAAATTACCTTAGTCAGTGAATTAGGTGGACCAAATGATAGGAAACAATGTATAAAACACTACAACAAAAGGGACCTAAGTCGATTGATGGCCCAATCCTTTACCCGCGGCCAGTTTTACCGGCTGTGGGCAATGGGTACACCCTATAAAAGCAAAAAAAATGAGAACCCTAATCTATTTGAGCGCCGACCCTCCATCTCTCTAGCTCTCCATCCCTGTCGCTCTCCGTCCCTCTCTCTCTCTCTCTCACGCGATCTAGAGATCTCCCTCTCTCTCATGCTCTCCTTCTTCCTCTCCCTCTCTCTCGTGCTCTCCCTCCCTCTCTCTCTGCCTCTCTCCCTCTCACTCTCACTCTCCCTATCTATCTCTCTCTCAAAACCCTATTCCTCTCTCTCTCTCTCTCTCTCTCTCTCTCTTTCCTCGCCCCTCTCCGCAGCTTCGGTCTTCTGGCCACGTCATGGATCTCGGATTCTCATCCATCTCAGGTCTGTTGTGTCAAATACAAATCCCTAATTAGGGATTTGCGTTGTCGAAGTCATTTTTAGGGATTTGCATTGTCGATTTCCCATCTTTTTTTTTTTTTCCAGCTCATTTATTTCACACATCAGTTACTGATTTCTTATCTTGCGATTTCTGCTGTTTTAGAGATGGATACTGCAAATAAGTTTTGAACTCGAGAATGTCTATGCTGGAGCCTTAGAAGTACTTGTTTGCGTTTTGTTCTTAATATAGTGAATTTGCTCATGGTTGGAGATTTTTGGGGTTTTTATGCATGGATATAGGCTATCTCTAATCTTTAGATGGGCTTTTTACTTGTAAATTTTTTCCATTTTTGGAAAAATCTGATATGCTTTTTGTTCGTTATCCAATCTCCTGGTTTGAGACACTTGTGGATTTGCTTCTGGTTTCATAGCCAAAATCTCAATCTCCCTCTCTCTCTCTCTCTCTCTCTTGTTTGCATTATACAGATGATTTGCCTTGCTTATTTATTTAGCTGTCTAATGCAAGTGCTCAGGTCCTATCCTCTGTTTGAAAGGCTTATGTCAGAGGACTTGGTGTTGTTTTTCCAATCGATGCTCATGCTTGGAATTAGTATTGGACTTGCTTTCAATGTGGTTTTGCTTTCAACTGATAAAAGATCAAGACTTCCATGTATAGCTTGTGGAATTAGTATTGGACTTGCTTTCAATGTGGACTTGCTACTAATATTTATGGATTCTATAGTTTGTATATGAATATTCATATTGGCCTTTGTGGAAAAATTTGTATGTAGGTCTTTATGCTTATAATCATTCCATTGAATGGCCCATTCATAAATTTGTGCTTGTCTTCTATTTTAACTGCCTGATGTAGCATAACTATTGACATGACCATGATAAGGCTGATAATTGATTTTTGGTAATTATAATGATGATAATCAATAGATAAATGGTACATATTACTGGACCATGATAACTGCCTATTGTGGCATTCTTTCTGTGCCCCGATCCCCACCCAGCTCGAGTGCATGGCAACTTCACATAGTTCAAAGACGTGTCAACAAAACCCATCCATCAGCATCTTAACATTAGGGGGTGTTTGTTTTTTAATTCACATGACAAATACCTAGAAAATATATAATAATTATTTACTGGTGTAATTATTTAGGTTTGGTTTGTATAAAATTTTGTTACTGTTAAAAAGAAAGTCCTTTTTGTTTGCCACGAAAATTGAAAAGAAATTAGGAAAAAAAGAAGATGATGTCCTTTTGGCAGTGGCACAAAGCGCAACTCTTTTTCTTCTGATTAAGTCTCAAGTTAAATGGCAATCCAAACTTTGTAAGAAAATGATTCTTTATGGTTAACCATCTACAATATGTAAAATATATGCAACTATTGAGAAAGAGTTATTTTCCAGTCAGTTACTTACGAATGGTGGGCATGCATCACTTGCTTACAACAACATAATACAGTTTCATCATGTTTGCCTGAGTTGTTGCAATTTGGATAACTGGTTTGACTTAAAGAATGGTTAATAATATTGTTTCATCTGTATTATATGTTGCAAGAAATAGTTGCTTTCTTTGGTTGCTCACTATCATTGGAATCTGCAGGCCAACAAGCTTAGTTATGTAGCCAATAACAAATTTCAAGACTGGTTGAGCTTGTTGTATTGTGTTTTCCTGACTTCTTTTTCTTTCCATTAAACTTTCTCATTTCAGGTGAATGTTGTTTTATTTGATAAGTTTTGGGTCATTTTAGATTGAATTTTTCGTCCATGCCAGGAAATGCATGTTACTTCATGCAGAATTTATTATCAGTTCTCATTTGGATGATTTACTAAAATTTGCATCACTTACACAGGGATTGGACCCACTGACTTCATCAATTGAATATTGTTGTACAACAGGTGCATATGGATCTTTTTTTTTTTTTTTTTTTTTTACTTCTCTCTTACCATGTGAGCTACATCCCCAGGTGCGTATGGATCTTATTTCAGTCTTTTATAGTCATTAAGCTCCTCCTTTAGTCACTAAAGCAGTAGCTCATTTTACTACTTTACATGCCAAGATGGCCTTAACTTCATTCATTTTATTAGATTGTCACTTCATCCTGAAGAAAGTGGCTAGCAAGGAAATTTCATGCCGTTTGTCAGGTCCCAAGATCAATTGGCAGACATGTTCACTAAAGCTCTAAGTAGTACTAATTTACATTGTCCGTTTGTCAAACTGAGCATTCATGATATATATATATATATATATATATATATATATATATATATATATATATATATATATGCTTCAAATTGAGAGGCCATGTTAACGGATATGGGCCGTGCCACTGTATGGCCCACTAATCTCTAACTTTTAGCTCGTATATTTTATTATTAGTGATTTGGGACATAGTGGGTATTTTTACTTTTGTTATTAATGGGCAAACTTGTCATTATTAATTTTATGATTTAATATAAAGGAGGAGAGGTGGGAGCATGTGATGCAACTCTAATTTCTCTCTCTCTCTCTCTCTCTCTCTCTCTCTCTCTCTCTCTCTGTCAATCACATTCACACATGCCTAGACTAGATTTTAATATATAAGTAGGTCCAAAGAATAGAAAAATATTCCCAGCCTTGATTTTTTGCCCTATCTTCTCCCAAACTTTAAGCCGCCTTTTTTTTTTTTTTTTTTTTTTTTTTTCTTTCCCCGTGTCTTGACTGCCCATTTGGTGAATCCCCCTTTACTTGGCATTTTGATGTGCAAATTCTTAGTTTTGTTGTATACTTTTTGTCCCAGGATGTGGCCCATTGGCCTGCAATGGAAAAATGGCTTCAAGAAAGGTACGCAAAGATACATCTAGAATCTGAACACAATGGACTGTTTAGAATACTCGGTTATCAATGGCATGTCCTTCGCTTTAATGACAACACTGGCCAAAGTGCAGTTAAAATCATGGCTGCTTATAGGAAATCAACCCCTGGCACTTTATACGTTATGCAGCAGCCCCTTTTAGCTGGTCCATGTAAATTCCTTCACCTGCTCTTTAGCAATTTCTATGCTTTAATTTCAGCTGAAAAACAATGAATTGGTAATGCATGTTGTTGTCTCATTACTAAAGGTGTTTTCTGTCACTGCCGAATTTGTTGATTCAATCTCAACATGTTGTTGTCTCATGACTAAAGGTGTTTTCTGTCGCTGCAGAATTGTTGATTCAATCTCAACTAAGAATATAGCTTTTATAGAGATAGTTTCTTGCAGCATGACATGCACTTTTACTGATGAGTCGATCTTGTACTAGAACATTCCTTAAACTGGTAGCAGTGAAGGGCCACTGATCCCTACCCCAAGAAGGAGGGATTATATCAGGTAGGATGCTGGTTGTTGAACTTCTGCCCAGGAGGATTCATAAAGCCAACCCCAAGTGGTTGGGACAAGGCTATTGTGATGATGATAACGATCATTCAAATCTTGCACTCATGGTTTTCAATATCGTCCAATACAACTCAGTATCATTCGAGTTGTATCATTTAAATGATATAAAACTTATATCACTTGGATTTTAGTCTTCAACCTGCAGAGCATTTAAATCTGTATTTCTCATGTTTACTGTAATGTGGTGATCTAAGTTTTGATTCTGTGGGATTATATATTCTCCTTTTAGCTTTGTCAATGAAGATGTTGTTAGATCAGTTGGGAGCGAAGCTTACCTACTGAAAAAAAAGGAAGAAGTTACTGGCATCTTCTTAATTATTCCCTTCAATTTATCTCCATATCTGTAACAAGATGCGAAGCCTATTTTCAATGTAAAGGTGAATATCATTGAGGGTTACATTTTCCTCTTTACTTGCACCTTAGATTTAGAAGCATTTCTTATATGAAAATAATCCTAATTGCTGGGTTGAACAAAATGAACACAATTCCTCCTGATTGATCACCATATAATATCTTATATAATATCTTTCAGTGAAGATTACTCTGGCTTTAATACTGGATCTATCTTTATCTGTTTGCTATCGTTGGTTGTCATTCTACTTGGTTGATTTATTTTATTTACCATGGCTGTTTGCAGAAACAAGATTTTAAAACGGCTCTTAGAAAGTATCGAAAAGCGTTGCACTACTTGGATGTTTGCTGGGAGAAAGAAGAGATTGATGAGGGTGATCTATTGAATCTCTCCATTCATTCTTTTTCTGGTTTAACCATTTGCAGTGACTAGCTTTGTTACAGATGACTGTCTCTATTGCTGCTTGATTTGTAATTTCTGCAGTTGTGCAGAGAAGAGTTCTCATTTGAGGAAGACGAAGTCACAGATATTTACAAATAGCTCTGTAAGCATTTTCCCATCAACCACTAGGTGGAATTGAGGAATTCATTGTCAATAGATGTCTTGTGAACAATATTTAAAATCTCAAAATCATATGATATATGCTAATCTTGATAACCATATGATATATGCTTTGTATGTTTATTCAGAGTTGTTATATATGAGAATGAAGTTGTTAATCTTGATAACCATATGATGTATGCTTTGTATGCTTATTGAGTTGACTTATATTGTAAGGTCATATCAAAATTAATGCAAATCCAGTGCTCACGTGAGTCACAATAGGAAAATACAAATTTGGGCAGTATGCTTTATATGTATTACATTTTTTTCTTAAATTATTATTGTGACTTGTTAGTTTATAATTGTGACTTGTGATTTGTAAGTTAGATAATTAGTTACTCCTTTTTCTGATCCTGATGGAGATGACATTATGTACAATAATTGATTTCTTATGTACCATATTGCCCTGATATATGAAAAAGAAATTTAAATGTTTTTTTTTTCATGCAATTTTGTTATTATTATTACTGCTTTTTAAAATTTAAATGTTTTTTCATTAACTAAAGATCAAGAATATTTTATTGTCACACTGTCATATTGCTAGACACATACAAGTGTTAGACATGAGGCGCATTAAACGCACGGCTAGGTAATCGATAGGTCCTATGACTGATGCAGGACCTAGCCAGCCTCAAGTGACCCAGGCTACAATGGGTCCCTCTAGTGGTATGTTATGCATAGGTTATTTCATGTGTTTTTATGCTAAGGAACTATACGAGTATCCATATTAATGTTGTTGTTTTAACAGATTCACAGGGTGTGATGAAAAAGAGAAGCCACACACGATGCCTCGAAGTTTGGAAGATGCGTGAAGGACAACGCATTCCTATTCCCATCAACACTAAAGGACAACCCGTTGGTGACAATGTTAACAAGTTGACAAATTTCCTTGGGACTATAGCCTGCAATGGGGAATATGCACCCCTTACATTTACTAATTGGAGGGCAGTGCCGAATGAGAAGAAGGATGATATGATGGGACTTGTTATGGTAATGGTGACAATGCTTTGTTTTTTTCGTTTTTCATTTTTTTTTCATTTTTTGTTCATTATGTGATTATCTGGTTTTAACATGTGATGCAGTCCAAGTTTGAGTTTGACACGGATGCAAAGAAGTGGGTGTTACAATCAATTAGTAGAAAATGGAAGGATTGGAAATGTGAATTGAAAAAACTCCACTATTCTCCTCATGAGACTGACGAGGAGCGGTTCGCGGACCTTGATAAGCGGGTCAAAGAGGATCAGTGGAAGGCACTCGTTCAATTCTGGAACTCTGAAGAGGGGAAGGTATGTGATGAGTAAATATTGATTGCTTTATATTTTAGAATTATACAATAATCTTTCATTGATATCTTATAATTTACTTTGTCTATGTGTTCACATATAGGCTCGTACTAAGACAAATTTAGAGAATCGAAAAAGGCAATTAATCGGTCACGCTGCAGGCTCAAAGAGCTTTGCACGGATACGTGAGGAAGAGGTAAATTTTCTTAATCACTCAATCAACCATGTTGGTCTATTTCTTATATATAACTTGTTTACATAATGATAGAGGAAGAAAACGGCTAGTGGCGAGGATCCAAGCCGGGCAGATGTGTTTATATTGACCCATACATGCAAGAGTGGTAGGCCTGTGGATGAGGCTTCATTAAGAGTAATGGTATGTCTATGCATCTAATTATTATGTTTTATACTTGAAAAAAAAAACAATTCTCTCATTTATCATTGTACAATCTAAACTGATATTTTTTCTATTGCAGGAACAACTTAATGAACGAATTTCTCAGCAGCCCGAGACCTCACAGAATAGCACAAGAAGGAATGACTTGTTCTCTCAAGTAATGGGAAAAGATCGACATGGTCGAGTCCGCACTTAGGGGTTAGGCCCCACTCCAACTGATTTGTGGAGAGCAACACCTAGCCAACAAAGAATTGCCTCTGCTGCTCAGAGTAGAAATGAAGAATATGAGGGACTGCAAATTGAAGTTTCATCCCTAAAATCGGAAGTATCATCCATAAAATTGGAAGTATCATCCCTAAAATTGAAATTTTCATCTTTTAAATAATCAGTGGCGCAACTGATATCCTCTAGGATAAATCTGAAATCCACAGTATCAGATAATTCAGCTAATCTCAACCCAAACCAACCGGCCTCATCATCAAGCCAGGTAATTATATGATATATATTCATATATTTACATGTGTATTATGTCCTATATTATATAGAGTTTAGTCGGTATATGATGATTGACATTGATTTTTAATTTGTAGGGACACTTGCGAAAAAGGGGAAGACTATGACTTGCAGTAGTACAGGGGTAAATTTTCACAACAATTGAATAGTTCTTTTATTATCTTTTAAGATTATTGTGTTCTTAATTAGAAGTGGTATACAAATGATGCAATTTATTGCATTAAATAGTAAATTTTATTTGTAGGACATGATCGAAGTTCTTCTTACTAGTATTTGTGGGGTTACTGCTGTTAGAGGTATTGTCTTGAGTAAGGATCCGCTCACAAAAGTAGGCGAGTTCCCACTTGGAAATGGTTTTTGGGAAGTATATATTCAGGTGGCAATTGTACGTGAAGAAACTTTGATGAGACCCTATGGACGATATAGAACAATTGGGGATGCGGCTGGAACAAGTATTTGTTGGCCTGATTGTTGTTGTTTGGTAAGATTTTTTTTTTTTTATTTTTTTTTTTCATATACAATAGAACTTCTTATATAAGACTTTGATGAGACTAATTTCTTTTTGTTATTTTGTTTTGTAGGTTGTGACAGCTATGGATTGAGCTAAATGGAGGGATCTCTCTCTCTCTCTCTCTCTCTCTCTCTCTCTCTTTATTTTTGAAAACAAAAAAAAATTGATTTTGGCAGTTGGTTGTGACAGCTATGTTTGTTTCATGTTAGTATTTGCTTGACATATTTGTGGTGGGATTCCGTCGCTATGTTCTTGAAATATTTAGTAGTTTTGCTTGACTAATCTACAGAGATTTATGTTGTTATTTGTTTCAGCTTTTCATATTCTTATGCATAATAGAAGGTACACATATTTTTATTATGATTTGTTTTGATTTTTTTTCTCTGCTTGTGCGTAAAATGTTCTGATTTAAATATTAAGAACTACGTAGTGGCTTGATCCCAATTTTCCGAACATTGGGTACGTAGGCAGCCGTTCATACTCGACCGTATCGGTGTAGCCACAAATTCTTTTTTTTTTTTTTTCCCTTCTTATAGTGTAGATGCATTTTCATCATGACTACTTGGCAGTAAGAGTGAGGTGGATGTAAGTTCTCGAAACCTTAAATTAATCAGTGACATTTATAAATTTGTGCCTATATCTTCTATTTTAGCTGCCCGATGTAACATGTATAAATTTGTGCATGATTACCACGTTTCCAAAACTGCATATGTGCCATTTTTCTCTTTAAACTTCCCCTTTTTTTTTTTTTTTGAAAAATGAGACGAACTATTTGTTTTGACTTCTCGTCTATGATGTAAGGTAAACTATCTGTTTTGACTTTTTTTTTTGAAGATTCACTGTGGTTGTTTTTACTTCTCTAGACATTTGTGTCTAATAAATGTCTCTTAACTGCAATGTTTCTTGCTTTCCATATGAAGTTTTTGGTTGGAGCTTTTCCAACCATGTTCTTGCCATTGTTGCTGTTGAAGTGCTGACTTGCTCTATTTTATGTCCATCAGACATTAGCCATGCTTCAATCTTGAGCAGTCTTTGTTTTCACCCTCATGCTTTTATGGTTCTTAATGCAAGAAATCAACTTGTTGTGAGCCTAATGGCCTTCTTAATTAGCAATTTTTGAACAACTTATTTCATATGTAGTAGGGAATCCAAGACATTCAGAAAGCACAATGAGGTAAGTGTGCTGGATAATCCAACACATGTACAAGCTCCAACTTAAGATTTTTTCTTTCTTTTATGAAATATTTGTATATGTTAATAGGTAGCATAATGACTTGGTAATTGCTGCAAGGACGACTTTGTTCCCTGTGTCAAGGACTCAATGATGCTTCTCTTTATCGCTATTGATAAAAAAAAAAACCACTTCTCCTTTTGTTACTAGTCCTCATTGCATACTTAGATTCTTTTCAAGATCTGGCTGCTATGGTGAATCTCTTTTCAAGATGACCTTGGCAATATTTTCTAGAGAAATTCCCCCCCCCCCGTTTTTTTTTTTTTTTTTTTTTTTCTTCTTATGCAGATCTAGTTTGATTTGGAAATGGATTGAGAAAATACCATCATAGAAGAAGGAAAAAAAATGATGGGTTCTGTTATGTGCACACTCAATTTAGCATTTCAAACTCTTTCTATTTGATTTGGAACTTGCTGTCAAAGGAGAGATCCATTTTCCTTTTTTCATGTTTTGTTGTTTCAGTTAGATTTGGAAATTGTTTGGGAGGAAAATGGCATTTGTAAGTATTGGGCATTAAAGTTGTTGCTGTTTGATTTGGGTAATGGTTTCTAGAGAAGAAAATAGCACTACATCCGCCATTGATATGTAGTGATTTAGGCATTACAGCTGATTTCCTATTAAATGTTGGCCATTGGTTGAGACTTTTTTAACCATCTGTTTGTAATTATTGAAAGTCTTCTAGTGGCTAGGATCACCTACCGTTGTGGTTTTCTGATTTCCTATTAAATTGTTCTATTACATAATTCTGTCATCTCCTGATACATTTCTATTTCTTCTCTTTAAGTGTTTCACATATTGAATGTTTCTTCTTTTTAAGTTATGTACTCATCATTTCTTACAATTTTCATCTCTGGGATATTGTTTCTTCTTTTCATTGCTTTTTTGAGTTTAGATTTGCCTTGATATTTGTTAAGCTTGATACATTTGTACTTCTTGTAGTGTCTCCTTCAGCATATCTCTTGTAAAAATTGCTAGCATTAGCTGAAAAATGGGATTGCTCTTTCTAGGTAGCCATATGCAATTGGGAGCACATGATTTGTAGAGCCGTGGGACATCACAACCAGGCTAATGAATTTTTTTCCAAATTTCTTTTAATATCATGATTTGTAGAGCCGTGGGACCTTATCAACAGGTTAGATGACAAATAAACATTATGATGGGCCCTATGAATTTTTTGAATGGTGGCATTCAATGACAATAGTCTCTTATGGCGTGGTCCACAAAATACATGAAATTCTCATTTACTAGAACTCTATTTTTTTGCTTTTTGTGCAGATTTTGGATAAAAGGCTTTATCAGCATGCCTTGGCTGTCTTCTTGTGTTAATTACAGCAAGAAGTGTGTTCTTGGGGCTGCAAGGACAAGTTCTGGAAAGACCCTTGCATTTTTGATACCTGCAGTTGACTTGTTATATAACATTTTCTTTACTACTCACAATGGAACGAGCGTTGTCATCATATGCCAAACTAGGTAGCTTGCCATACAGGTTCATCTTTTACCATTTTTACTCATTGCCAATAGAAGCGAAGAATTAAATTATGTCAACTTAAAATATGAAGTTTAGTGGTTTTTTTCCCTTTACTGGGGCAAATCTTGCATGCAGATGAAATTCTTTCAGCTACCATCATGTGTTTTCTTGTGCATTTGGGGTGGATGTTGTTATCCACATCTGGGGTGCAAAGAAATGTTTATGGTTTTTGGCTTGTATTTACTGATTGTCTAATGTTAATTACTATTCAGGAATCATTAGTGGATTTGATTCTGTGGTTCATCTTCAGATCTTATATGATTGTGTAGATGATGATTTCCAATACTTGGTGTTCTTTTGCTGCAAAGTCCATAGTTATTCAGATATCTACATAATACCATATGATCTATAGATTGTAGTTGCCTCCCTTCTCTGCTGCACTTGCAAAAATGCAAGTAATGCTGTTCTTGTTGCCTGTTATATTAAACGCAGTAACGGTTATGAGATGTGCATATATTTTCAGATGAAATTATGCTGTTACCACTTGGTTAGTAATTAGCTAGGTATTCATTTGACATGAGTGGTTGCGCATGCTCTTGATTTATTTTTTTAGTTCTCCAGTGACCAATAAATAAGTATCTGATTGCTAAATAAACAGATAAGGATAATTTCTTTATTCACATTGGATCCAATTCTGGACCCACAATTGTTTCAAGTATCCAATTTATAAGTTCCATGCAATGATCCTTTGAAGTATGCTTCTTTACGTGCTGAACCTGATTTCAGGTATACATCAGACTCCTATTTCATTCCAGTTACTTAGCAATTAGCATGTATTCCTATATAATACTGTTATTTTATAACTTGAATTATCTTCCCCTAGTGTATTAGGTAAACATCTGGGAAAAGCGATGGGTGCCGTCGAAAGGAGGTCAAGGCCATGTCTCAGGCTGACATTATAGCATTTGAGAAATCTGGAGAAGTTACCTTAGCCGGTCATTGTTTGAAGTTGACTGATATTAAGGTGCTTCATGTTTTTTCTGGATTAATTAAGCTCTTTCCATTTCCTACACTAGATGCACTTGTGCATGCATGGGAAAAAAACAATAGTTATCCAATGATTATTTCCATGAAACTACTGAAACACGGATTCCAATTTTGAGTTCTTATTTGGGTACTCATATTCCTCTCACAATGTTCACCTAGTTTCTTCTGCCAACAATCCAATTTAGAGAAAAGTGTAATGATTGCATGGTGGAATTCACCATTTTCTTTGCTATACAAACAACACAAATCCTCACACTAAAGGAAAATGCTTTTTTCCTTTTCTGCTGTTGGGCATGGAATCCATAATTTCCAAGGAGGCGTGATCCAACATTGAAATGTGAAGCCATCCGTGGGTTCCACACTAATGTGTTTCTGTGATCCAACCTATTCATATGATCACACAGACACATATGAAGGGAAAACACAAATATAAGCTTGATACAAAACTCGTATGGCCCATGAGAAGTTTTCAATAGTGGGTGTTTAATCACCATGTTTCTTGCGTTGTGGTTCACTTACACTTTGGATTTGCCTCTATTTTTAATTTATACACTAAAATGAGCCGTTAAAATGAATGGACAGCTTGGATAAGACACGTGTATCATTATAAGCCTAGCAAAATTTTAAATTTTTCCTTGATACTAGTGTGTAAGTCAAATAAAAGGTCGGATCTTACGCTTGCTCGGTTGGTAGACTCTCAGGAGTTTCGACATCCGGTCAAGGGTTCGAGTACCAATGGGTGGTGAAATTCCACCACCGTGACTGCGTGAGTGTGTGGGGTGTGTGTTAAAAAGTCAAATAAAAGGTCAATGTGAATGGGGCGGCTACCCTGTATTTCATGCGGGATATAATGATGGTTTAGGCACTTCTATTTCCAGCCCTAAATAAAAACAAACAAACACCCCCTTAGCGTAAGACATGTCAATGTGAATGGGGCGGCTACCCTGTATTTCTTGCGGGAAATAATGATGGTTTATATACTTTTATTTCCAGCCCTAAATAAAAACAAACAAACGTCCCCTTAGAAATAATGATGGTTATTTCTAAAATGATCTTATGAACCATTCATGTTCTCATTATTATCTTATACAAGTTATAATCTTTTATTCATGCTTCACGAATGATCATGACATTTGACTTTTTTATATTTGAATACAAGCTCAAAAAAAATTACTTTTTTCAAAGACCTAAATTCATCTTCTTATATAATCATCCTTTCAGGTTCTGCGAGGTTTTCTCCGAACTCAGTTTCAGGTTTTGAAGATCTAATTTGTGAGTTTTCTCTCCGTTCTTTTCCTTTCTTATTTTTCTTTAGCTCTAAAATTGAGCTTTGGATCTTAATTCAGATCTTTGTTTCTTTGAGCTGCTTTTCTTTTTCTATTTCCTATTTGTTTTGTTTTGAGATATGTAGGTTTTGTGTGATTATGTATTCAGCATTTTCTAATGGGAATGACATTGAATTGAAAATGTTTGTATATTCCTTTGTAAACGTCACATAATGGAGCATACATCCAATGTTTGTATATTCCTTTGTAAACGTCACATAAAAATAGTGTCTTAGTGGACAATATTTTAATAGTATATATTATACATCTAAAATGTAAATATATATTAATATATTTATATAAGAATGCAATATTTAAATTCTGGTGAGTTTTTCAAAATCTTGTGATTTTATCGGAGATTTTTAAAAAAATTCATATTTTGCACCGATTGAAACCATAAAATCCTCTGTGGCATTTGTTCTTTCTCGGCATTTAATTATGCTTTGAGGTCATATAAAATATATTTTTAGTCATGAGATATTAAATCTGGCTAAAGCTTGACCTTTGTAAGATTTTAGTTGTGGCCGTTGATGATATCCGTTTACCAAATACCATCTTTCGATGAATGGCATTGAAGCCTTCTGTTATTCTCGCAATTTTGAGGCCTATGAATTGATTGATTGTAATGCTTTTCTTAAGTATTTTATTTTCCCAATAAAAGACTTGATTGATTGGTTTGAACACTCTTTAGAGCTTGGTTCTGTTGGCCGGTGATGATATCCAATTACCAAAACACCATCTTTCGAGACTGAATGGCTTTTGAAGCCTTTTTGTTATTCTGCAATTCTGAGGCCTTTGAATTTATTGATTGTAAAGCTCATAATATAGTTTTTGTTTCATAATTTCCAATATGTTTGACTAGTTGGTTTGAAACATCCAGCCCTTTATGGATGTTAGTGTGTTAGTAAAACACTGTTTTGTTGTTTTTTCCCCTCATGGTCATCTGATGACACTAGGAAGCTTTTTTGCTTGTGACAGATCTTATTAGGAAACTAATAAGCAATGGGAAGCAACTTGATGCTGTTAACTATGCATATGCCTTCAATGTTGTGGGGAGTTCCCTCTGTGCCTCTTCTTTAGGCCTACTTGAAGGAATCAAAGAAGGTAGCCCAAGAGGTCCGGAAAAGGGAAATGGCTCCCTTCAGGCACATGTATTGCATTTTTCTTTCTAGGCACATGCCATGCTTTTAAACTTTAAGTGTATGTACTTGAGATTGCACAACACCCTGGATGCATCTTCAACGAGAATGAGGCCATTGCTAAAGAACTTGCTTTGCATTGAGAGCAATAATTAAATTCATTGAAGAGCACAATCTCCAATCCGAGTACTTGCCGAAGGCCTTGAAAAGCGTATTGCTCAGGTTGGAAAAGCAGAAGGTAGATAGGAAGCGGCCAAGGCTCGACAATCCCAAAGACGCAAAGAATAGCAGTGTAAACAAGCGTCTCGACCACTTTGGTGGGTGCAACTGGCCCCACCACTCTAATTGCACCCCCAGTTGCATAAATTAACCAACAACCACAACATTCGTCTAGCCTGTTGGGCGTGACCGGGTATCTCCGTGCACGCTTGGTAGGGCCTTATGGCTTGGCGGGGCTGGTGCAGGAGCTTCGCACTCTATGATCGTCGGGGTCCCACTATCTAGGATCACATCCGGGTTATGTTGGGGGCGAGGAGCCCACCGATGTCTCATCTCTACCCCACGAGCTATCATCTAGCTTGTACGATAAGCCTGTTGGTTACGGTGGTTACATTGCGTCTAGTGGCATGCAGCATGGAAGTCTGCAGCCCAGTAGTATGTAGCAGCCTTATCACCAATCATACTATCCTTAGATTGAGTATGGGTTTCAATTTTTTTTTTTATTTAAATTATTAGGAAGGAACTTGTTTGTTAACCTGGTATGGCTTGGTCTGCCCTAGGGCAGGGTCAAACCTTATATTTGACTACTTACAACACATGGTGATGCATGGTGCAACTTGGTTAATCAAGTTCATGGTCATGCCCTTGTCCTGACTGTAGTTCATTGGGCAACAACAGCTTTGGTTTATTTATATATGTTTTCTGTCCAACCAGGTAATGGAGGCCTTTACAGATTTTAATTTAGTAGATATTCATTGCAATACTACTCGAGGCCTTTAAGATGGTTTCTTAGTGTTTTTAATTATGTCCTGCAGTCTGGTCTCTGTCATCCAATCTTCTCTTGGAGCATGGAGGAAGAGAATCCTTGTCTTTCATGTTGTGCCTGAAAAATTCAAGTTTTTAAGTCCTCTTCGGGGTTAAAATTCTAATATTTATATATGATGCCATTCACCCTCTGTGAAGATGATGGTTTGGCTTTTAGCGATGGTGATGTGGCTTTAAGCCATTGTGTTTTTCCATGAGAAGCCATCTTCACTTTGGAATTGTGACATTGCCATAATCATCTGTACTGTGAGAACTTAGAAGGTTATCTTCAACATGTTGCTTCTGGACCTGTGATATTTGTTTATTTGCTTTGTTATTATCTCAATGTAGACGTTGAGTAGTACGTCTTAGCTAGCTATGGCATAGCTGAAGAGCCATGCGAGCTCAACCCTTGTGTTAATCTCATTGGACAATTTCACACAATGTTGTCATGGTGAAACTTTCATATTCCAGCTTCAAATAGCAGTCTCACAGGGATCAAGAGCCAAAAATTCAAATAGCACAACCTGCCGTGCTAACCGTCGGCAAATCCCACATGCAGCGGCGGCCTGTACAACCGCCAATAAATCCCACATACAGTGGCGGCTTGTACAACCACCAGTAAAGGGGATACGACCGTCGGTAAAGCCTTTGCTTTACCGGCTGTTGCAAACCGCAGGCAAAGGCTATGCCGACGGTTTTTTGGGCCTTTGCAAGCAGTTTTGATCGCCGGTAAAGGCCAGTTTTCTTGTAGTGAAACCATGCTTATCCTCCAAACTGTTTCCAATTGTGTGGACAATTGGAGCATGTGTAATGGTGGGTGTCATCGCTTCTTGCTGTTAATGGTGGGGTTAATTTGATGGACAATGTGGATTTCTCAAAATTATAGTGGGTCCTACTGTCCCATGTGGTTAGACCCACACTCAAAAGGACCTGACAAAGTCACAAAAGGGCTGGAGAGTAATGATACAACACATATGGCAGGGTGGAACTTCAGAGGGAGGTTTCAGCGGTAGGTGCTTGGTCACCACCGTAAGATGGTGGGCCCCATGTCTGAGATTTAAATCTGCCACAGTTTGGGCCTGAAAATGGGTGGACGATGTGAGCATCACATACATCAGTGGGGTCCACAAACTGGCATCCCACTAGTGATACATTAAGTTAGTGTTAGTGCTCACGTTAACTAAGTCTATATACCCAGCAACAGGTTCGGTTGCAAATATCAACAACCTTCCGTGTGACCAACAAAAATAAAGAAAATAATTTTCTTTTGGAAGAATTTAAAAAAAAAAAAGCAAACTGAAATAAATAAGGTATATTTTCTAAAGTTACTTATTCTAGTTTAATAGTGAAAACTAAATTAAGAAAAGTAACTTAATGACTTTTAGGGGTGTACATCAGGCCGAACCAAGTCAAACTAGGCTCAACCCGGCCCGGCCTGGCCCGGTTACCAGGCTAACATGTCCAGCCCGAACTTGGCGATCGATCAAGACGGGCAGAAGTTCGAGCGAGTTCGGGCCAATTTTGGACCTTACAACAAGTTCATGGATCAGGCTACGTTCTCACTTCTCTATCTCAAATGGCTAGGGTAAGGATTTAGATATATATATATATATATATATATATATATATATATATATATATATATATATATATATATATATATATATATAATGGGCCGAATCGCCAAGTCGTCAGTCGAGTCCCAGTGAAGTCGGGTTTCGGATCGAGTCGAGCCGAACTGGGACCTGTTCGAACTCGGCCCAAACTCAGTTTCGAGCTGAAGAAAATGTCTCGTCCTGGACCGAACTCGGTTCCGGGTCAGGCCGAGTCGAGCAAGTTAACCGGGCTAGCCCTGTTCATGTACAGCCCTAATGACTTACATAAGTTTAAAAAAGTTATTTATTTTGTAGTATCCAAATGAGCCCTTAATGTCCTTTCTATTTAAATGATGGTTTAAAAATACATGTTTGCTTCTCCACATCACGAAAATAGCATATGAACTAGAGCCAAACAACAACAATAAAATGCAGCAGTTCACAGCCATCAGATTTTGCTTTTATCATGCTCAATATTTTAGGACCTAATAAACAGAAATTCATCCAACCATCAATTCAATCAGTTGAACCCTTGTTGAATGATTCCACTCAGAAAACTTTCCTATCTTAGAATCGTTAAATAGAAGCGTTTGGCAATAATTTACTCCTAACATTTGTACTTTGGGTGTCTATCTTATGAGTAGATGTCATGGTTTTGACCATTGATAAGTCTAATTTTCATTTCCATAAGTAAACATATGACCTTCTAATTGAATTAGGTTTTGAGTGATCTAGCCTATGTTGGTGGACATTTCGATCCAAGCTAATCTAGCCATTCTGTCTGGTCCAGTATTAATGATGAATGGTCCAAATGGGTGGGCCTGCAGGATTTGACGGTTTACACGATCTTGAGAGCTTTGCGCAAAGCTGAAAATGGACAATCTACATCCAAAGGTCCACCTAATTATTATCGAACATAGAGGATCTGATCTTCTATAGTTAAGATAGCGCCCGGATTACTGTCAGTGGCTTCGATTGAACATAAGGTAACTCTTATTAGCGAATAGTAGGGCTTTTGATAGTACTTTACTTTAGAAATCTACCAAAATTGTATATGCCATCGTGGCCCCACCATAAAGATCGCCTCATGTAGACATTAGGTTGGTACACTTGTCAGGTGGGCCACACATGTACATCAGTTTTAGACTGTTGTCAGGTCTGACCTATATCTCCAGTGTTTCTGTATGTGGTGGCCAACTTGTTTGGTGGAATGATCTAATTTTCGTGTCAGGTGATCTTCATTGTTTTGGTCCTATGTATGCACAGTCTTAAATGTTCTAGGCATGACTCGTTTGCACATGAACTAGGTTCAGGACTAAATCCATAAGTAGATTTTAAGAGGATAAGGTCTTTTATTAGATGTTTCTTTTATAATTAGAATTAAGGAGACATAATGATTAAAAAGAGAAAGTAAAAAAACAATGATAAAAGAAGGGTAAAAGATAGGATTGAAGAACGTTTCAATGTTGCGACCTTTAAGGTTGCCCCATACTATTATATTAGTTTGCAGGTGGGTGAAAAGCAAACCCACCTCCCAGATACAACAAGCCCAACCTCTCGATCTGAGAATTGTGTCCTTATATTTACAAAATTGAAGTGGGTGCCTACCAGACACAACAACCTTAAATATGCCCAATAATAAGAGAAATTACTTAGTTGTGTCATTCAGAATAGGATTACAAAATAGCAGAAAACTGAATCTTGGTCTAAGAAAGCAGTAGAGATTTGAGAGATAGGGAGAGAGAGGAGAGGCTTAGAGTCTTTGGAGCATATTCAGCCTCCATGAATAGATACAGACCCCTTCAGATGCTTTTTGATGGGTTTGCTATATTTAGAAATCTGCCATCTCCCCAATTCAAATTACAATGATCTCTAGATCCAACCCATCTAATCACACCTAATCGACCCAGGGGCACAATCCTACAGTCTGATCAAGCAAGTGCAAAGTGTACTTCAAGCGCACTTCCTCATGCACGCACCACAATGGCCTCAGGCACTCATGTGCCTGCTGATGGGGTTGCAAAGCACCTATGAGCAAACATAGTAAGGCTTGCATACGAGAATACTATACTAGAAAATCAACCTTTTATGAAGCTTAAAATATTCCCATGTATTTCTGATGTGTGACTATTTTAAAAGACAAAAAAGGAGAGGGATGCAAAAATCCCAAAGTCCTTTTCATGAAAATAAAACCACACCTTTTCTCATCTTTTCAGAATATCCATTTTCTTATTTTAATACAAAATTCATCAATGTTTTTATATCCACAAAATTGGCATTGAGTTTTAATCAAATAAGTGGTCCATTATTTGTTTTTTTATTTATTTATTTTGAAAAACACTGAGATAAACTGCATTTAATCATCGAGCTATTTTATTTTTTAAGGTTTTTACCTTCATTACTTTCCTCCATTTGTGTTATTTGTTACTAATGTCTTAGAAATAAAAAGGTTGACCCCAATTCGTTGGGCACAATACCTTTCACTGACATTGAAAATGCAACAGCGATCAAGAGCCTCTGTGTGATGTAGAAGGTATACCAGTATTGTAAACTTAAAAATTACATTATTTAGTTCTTTAATGTAGCTCTACACTACACAAATTGAAAATTACCATCCCGCAGTGACCACATCACGTGCTGGATTAGTCATCTGTTTTGGGTGGAATCCATCCAACTTAGAGTTGTTTTTCAATTACAAGTTCTGACATTTCATTTCGTTACAGTTTCCCCTTTGAAAACTTGGAGGAGTTTCCCTTTGCTGATGTGTGTTCTGAAGTAACCATAGTTTTCAGCAAAAATTAGAAGGATTTATAACCATGGTCCTTTTCTAAATGCTATACAAATATGATATACAGAAACACATATAACACTAAAACATCATACCACTTAATTCCACTAGTTGTAGCTATTGCAATTTTCAAAGTTTGAACAGTGTACAAGAACTCCCTCAAGCCTTCTTCTACGTTTTGTGGGATCATCTTAAGAAGCTTCTTCACTGCTTTGACCCCAAAAAGAAGAAAATCATTCCATATAAATGGTACCATATAACAAGAGAAGCTATGTTTCTTACCTGTTTTCTGCATGGAACAAATTGAAACATGTGAGGCCTTTCTTGCATAACAAATGGTTAATAATGTTGAAACTAGACCAAAGAAAATGATCATATAATGATAGTCAACACAAATGAGTACATAAAGATGATGCAAGTAGATATGTCATGTAATTAGCAATTTGGCAACTGAAATAAAATTGTTTATGGAACACAAAGTCTCATTTTCTAAAAGACTCTAATTGTCCAAAAGAAAATAAATAGTACTGCAAGTCTGCACCGTTCAAATGCTGACTGATATTGCAGTATAATTATAAAACATTATTGGGGGCCTTGCACAAAAACTTAGGATCTAGCCCTCCAGAACAAACCAGAATTATGGATAATAAAGCAATGAAATAAATCAAAGCATCAATCACACACCACACAAGAGATTTTTATGTGGAAAACCCTCAAAGAGGTAAAAAACTAAGGGACCTCATCCAGATCAACAATCCATTATGAAGTAGAATGTTACAACCTTCTTCACTCACGCAGGAGTGGATAAACAATAAGAGAAACAAAGAAAACAGAGAGATCTAACTGATTACGAGGACATAGAAGCGCTGAGATATAGATTGCATAGTAGATAACATCCATGAGCAGAACCTCCCTTTTATAAGCTTCCTCTCTCTATCTCACCTTTAATAGCTATAAACCCTTTAGCAAATCCCTTGTAAAGCTTTAGGAAACCCTCTTGTCATGCCTAGAAAATCCTAGGCACCCCCTTTTATAGTTTTGAGAAACTCTTTTCCGTATCCCAGTTGCGAAATGACTTGCGATACGAAATCTGTGTAAAATCGCGGAACGAATCTATGTAGCTACTACTGGTTGTGCGCCACCTACGACTGGTCGAGCACCACCTACGACCGGTTGAGCACCTCAGAGAAAAATAGTCTGATCTCGCTTGACTTTGATTCGATGTCACGACTTGAACCCACGACTGGGAGAATACGACCCACGACCGGTCAAAAAACCCATCAAATCTCCCTCTTTTTGACCCAGGAGGGATTCACCTTCTTTAACCCAGCTAGGTTCTTACAAACCTCAAACTTGCTCTTGAGTAAAGTCTTGGTCATCATGTCTGACCCATTATCGTCCATGTGGACCTTCTCAAGCTGTAACACCTTCTGTTCCAAAGTATCCCTGATACAGTGATACCGAATCTCTATGTGCTTTGACTTGGAATGCTAACTTAGATTCTTGCTCAAGTGTATAGCACTCTTACTATCGCAAAAGACCACGTGCTTCTCCTGCTTCAGGCTAAGTTCCTATAGGAATCTCTTCATCCAAAGCATCTCTTTACATGGCTCTATGACTACAATGTATTCGGCCTTTGTCGTCAACAATGCAACCATCTTCTGTAACTTGCTCTGCCAGGAAACCGCTCCCCCTACAAACATGAACATGAACCCCGATGTAGACTTCATGGAGTCTATGTCACCTGCCAAATCTGCATCTGTGTAGCCCTCTAACATAGGTTTACCGTCACCATCGCATAGGCTCAACCTGGATGAGTCTCTTAGATACCGCAGTATCCATTTCACCGCTTCCCAATGCTCTTTGCTAGGATTGGCAAGATACTGGTTGACAACACCAACTGCTTCCTACAGATGACGCGTAGGGTATCATTTGTATCTCTTTCACCTCTGCTTGACCATCCAGTGGAGTACTGACCAGCTTCACTGCATTCATATTGAACCACTTTAGGATTTTCTCAATATACTGCTTTTGTGACAGCCAAAGCTTCCCGCTGCTTCTGTCACGGGTTATCTCCATTCTTAGGATCTGTCTAGCCGAGCCCAAGTCTTTCATCGCAAAAGACTATCCCAACTCCTGTTTCAGTCTGTCGATCTTCTTAATATCTTTTCCAATGATGAGCATGTAATCAACGTATAATAGTAGAACTAAGAAATCACCATATGAGAACTTGCGCGTGAACACACAGTGGTCGGACTCTGTTCTGTCATACCCATGTTTCAACATAAATGAGTCGAACTTCTTATACCATTGCCGTGGAGCTTGTTTCAGCCCATACAAGCTCTTCCCCAGTCTACACACCATATGCTCTTTGCCTTTGACTTCGAACCCCTCTGGTTGGTGCATGTAGATCTCTTCTTCCAGGTCACCATGGAGAAAGACAGTTTTAACATCTAACTGTTCTATCTCCAGATCCATGCTAGCTGCCAACCCAAGCAACATCCGTATGGATGTCATCTTCACCACTGGTGAGAATATTTCCTCGAAGTCTATGCCTTTCCTCTGACCGAACCCTTTCACTACAAGTCTGGCCTTGAACCTCGTCTGTGAATTCTTCTGCTCAACCTTCTTTCTGAACACCCACTTGTTGCTCAGAGCTTTCTTGCCCTTAGGCAGTTTCACCATATCATAGGTGTGGTTCTTATGCAAGGATTCCATCTCCTCTTGCATAGCTTTCAACCACTCCTCCTTATGCTTGTCGGCTAAGGCGTCAGAATATTCTTCTAGGTCTCTCCCATCAGTCAGCATAATGTACTCATGTGGTGAGTACCTCTTAGACGGCTGTTTATCCCTAGATAACCTCCTCATTTATGGCTCAACAGGTGGATCAAGTGGGGGTTGCTCCCCTGGTCCATCTTCTATAGGAACTCTCTCGTCCTCTACACCTTGCTGTACTCCCCCGTCATCAGGTACCATAGGAGGAATAATCAGATCCATGTTGTCTAGGTCACCTGAACTAGGCTAGTTCTTCTTTGGCTCACCAATGTCTTCTATACACTGATCTTCAAAGAAAATCACATCTCTAGTCCTGAAGAGCTTCTTCTCGGTTAGATCCCATAATCTATAACTGAATTTTTCATCACCGTACCCTAAGAACACACACTGCCTAATCTTCATATCAAGTTTAGACCTCTAGTCCTTTGGTACGTGAATGGATACCCTACATCTAAACACCCTGAGATGACTATACGATGGATCCTGTCCAGTTCACACCTTCTCAGGTACTTCTCCATTCAACGAGGCTGATGGAGACCTGTTTATCAAATATACTGCCGTGTGCATTACTTCTCCCAAAACGTCTTGGGCAATTTCGGATGGGATAACATGTATTTGATTCTCTCAATAATGGTGCGATTCATTTGCCCAGCTACACCATTATGCTGAGGGGTCTTGGGAACCGTCTATTCATGCCATATACCCAGGGACTTGCAGTACTCATGAAAGTCGCCAATGTATTCACCACCATTGTCAGTGTGGATGCACTTCAATGATCTACCTGTCTCTCTCTCGACCATAACATGAAATAATTTAAACATACCAAAGACTTCATCCTTCAATTTCAAAGTATAAACCCAAACCCTCCTAGATGCATCATCTATAAAAGTGACAAAATACAATGCCCCACCCAAGGTTTTTGTCCTCATAGGACCACAAACATGAGAATAAACCAAATCTAATGCATGCACTTTATTAACATGAGAAGCAGTTTTAATGAATGGAACTCTATGTTGTTTCCCTGATAAACAATCAAGACAGGTTTTGAGAGGTGTACCTGTCACGTCTGGAAGGAGCCGCTTCTTTGCTAGTACATGAAGCCCTTTTTCACTCATGTGGCTTAGACGCATGTGCCACATGTCAATAGCTAAATCTTCCGCTGCGTTCAACCCACCCTTGCACACACTGACACTTCCCTTATAAAGGGTATAACACTTCTTTCCTTTGGCCACGATCAACGACACCTTGATGAGCTTCCAGCGCCCACTAGCAAACTGGCTTTCATAGCCATCATCATCCAACCTTCCCGTCGACATCAAGTTGAGGCGAAGGTCTGAGATATGCCTCACATCCCTGAGAACCAATGTGCAGCCTACATCGATCTTCACAGAAATATCACCGACTCCCACAATTTTTGATATGCCAGAATTTCCCATCTTCACAGTCCCATAGTCACCTGACTTATAGCTTATGAAGAAGTCCCTATGTAGAGTTACATGAAACGAGGCTCCCGAGTCTATCACCCAGTCGGTGTCCTGACTTGTAGCCGTGAGATATATATCGTGATCTGCTGACAGAATAACTATAACGTCACCATCTGAAGCGACCGCAGTGGAATCTGATTCATCTTCCTTCCCTTTTCCTTTCTTGTCATTTTTAGCCTTATGACATTCATACTTATATTGGCCCTTCTTGCCACAATTCCAGCATTCAACATCTTTTTTGTTACTCGACTTGCCTTTTGATTTATCTCGGGCCTTTCCGCCCTTCCTGTTCTTTCCTCTTCCCCGTTCCTATGTCACAAGGGCCTCTTGCTGAGTAGACCCTTGAGACTTCCTCCTTGTCTCTTCATTGAAGAGACAACTAGTTACCTGTTCCATAGATATCTTTCCGTCTGGTGCGGAGTTACTTAGAGACACCACCAATGTCTCTCAACTGTCAGGCAATGAACTAAGCAAAAGTAAAGCCTGCAATTCATCATCTAGGACCATCTTCATAGAGGAGAGTTGATTCACTATATTGCTGACCTCATTCATGTACTCGGCCACAGAACCACCATCCTTGAACTTGAGATTCACGAGTCGCCTTATCAGAAAGATTTTATTACCGGCTGTCTTCCTCTCAAACAGCCCTTCTAATTTCAGCCATAGGCTAGCGGCTGAGGTTTCCTTAGACATATGGTGGAATACAGAATCATCCAACTATTGTCTAATAAACCCCACCGCCTTCTGGTCCATCTTCTTCCAATCATCATCAGTTATATCCTTGGATTTTGCTGATATGCCTAAGATTGGAGAATATAGGTCCTTGCAATAAAACAAGTCCTCCATCTTAGCCTTCCATATGGTCCAGTTAGAACCATTGAGGCTGATCATCCTTGATGAGCCACCTTCCATAATTCAAAATCGATCCTACCCGTTCAATGAACTTAGCTTTGATACCACTTTGTTGGGGGCCTTGCACAGAAACATAGGATTTAGCCCTCCAGAACAAACCGGAATTATGGATAATAAAGCAATGAAATAAATCAAAGCATCAATCGCACACCACACAAGAGATTTTTACGTGAAAAACCCTCAAAGAGGTAAAAAACCACGGGACCTCGTCCAGATCAACAATCCACTATGAAGTAGAATGTTACAACCTTCTTCACTCACGCAGGAGTGGATAAGCAATAAGAGAAACAAAGAAAACAGAGAGATCTAACCGATTACGAGGACATAAAAGCGCTGAGATATAGATTGCATAGTAGATAACATCCAAGAGCAAAACCTCCCTTTTATAAGCTTCCTCTCTCTCTTTTCCTCTCTCTCTCTCTCTCTCACCTTTAATAGCCCTAAACCCTTTAGCAAATCCCTTATAAAGCTTTAGAAAACCCTCTTGTCATGCCTAGAAAACCTTAGGCACCCCCTTTTATAGTTTTGGGAAACTCTTTTCCGCGTCCCAGTTGCGAAAGGACTTGGACACAAAATCCATGCAAAATTGTGAAACGAATCTGCGTAGGTACGACTGGTCGTGCGCCACCCATGACCGGTCGAGCCCAACCTACGACCGGTCGAGCACCCCGAAGAAAAATAGTCCGATCTCACTGGACTTTGAGTCGAGTCACGACTCGAACCCATGACTGGTCGAACACGACCCACGACCAGCCGAACACGACCCACGACTAGTCGAGCAGGGCTCACGACCGGTCGAAGACAGGTCAAAAAACCTATCAAACATATGCTGCTTTGTTAGATAATATGTACTACAGGGAAGGTGGAAGAGAGTCAATCATTTGCACAAAACTTATTCACTCAAAGTTATAGAGTCATACTAAACCTCCTTGAGTTGTGGATGCCTTATGGTTAGTTTACAATATTCTAGGAAATGTGACATCAATTTGTTTTTTATGGCTAAACCAAGAAATCTAGCATCAAAACCTTTTTCACGAGTCTCATGATCTTGCTCTTTAAACTATAGAACACAGATAGATGTAGATATGGACAACCTACAATAATTGGATCATTTGGAAAAACTGGAGTACCCAACTCAGATGCTTGGATACTTGCATAAGGTATCCGCTACGTAGAGACTTGGAATTCTAATTCAAATGGGGCTTTGAACTCCTGACATAGTTTTGTTGAACCATTGTTTCTTGTTCTTTTTCTTTTTTCCTTTCTTTTTCTTCTTCTTCTTCTTCTTCTTTTTTTTGACAAAATTGCTCACTCCATTCAGAAACTGTATTTGTTAATGAGGCACCTTATACGACTTTTTTTAATGTACTTAGATGATGCATGGCTTGTTTTAAGATTAAAATATGTAAGTGGTTGTCTTAAGTTATCAAATTTGAAGAAAAAAAGTCAAACTTGTGTACTAGTTGCTATTTTCTATGGATTGTTTTGTTTTGTTTATCATCTCCTCACTTTATGTAATGGATTAAGGGATTTGTTGGTTTTATCCTCTATGAATTTTCCTTTTTTGAATTTTAAGCATGAACTCTTGCAAAAATTGCATGAACCTATGGTTGCCTTCTCCTCTAAAATTTCGGTGCACCCACAAATGATATAGGGCCAGGTGTTCCGTATCCATTACGATACACCCGTAAATGCCAATGTGTATAGGTAACGGCCATGACCGTTATGCGATACGAGGCAATTAGTTTTTTGAGACCGTCTCAGCCGTTGCGGTGGTCGTAAAGGCAGTTACAGGGCATAATGATTGTTACCCCCATAACGGTCGAAAAACAACCACTTTTTTCTATTTAAATCTATTTCTCTCCTCAGCTTTTTTAGTTTTCTCATTCCAAAAAGTTTTGTAGATCATTTTACAACATATTTTGACCACTCTTACTAAAGTTTTTAAGATTAAAACTAAAAATTGAAGTGATTTGATTGAATAGATCTTGTAAAAAAATGAAAAAGTAGTATTTATGCCTTTTTATTTCTAGTTGTAACACTTGATTGTAATGTGTAAACATTAGATACATATAATCATGTTCACAAATTCACTAGATGGCCGATACAACATTCTCACCAAATAGTGGATCGTTACGCTACCATAGACATGTTCAAAATAAAAAATGAATACATATATAAAATATTTACATTGTTCTGGATATTCTACATATTTTTTCATAATTTTTCGGTCAAAAGAACATTTTCAACTATTATAAGAGTCATAACGGTCGTTACGCCCCTGTAACGGCCGTTGGGGCCAATACCCGTATCGGTAATGGAGGTGACTATTAGAGCCACCGTTGCCGATACGGAATACCTTGATTTAGGGTCACCTAATGAGTGTTTTATGTGGGCAGATGGTACATTTTATTGCAAATATTACCTTTTTTATTTTTCTATATTACTCGGCTTGTGTACATCTTGTGCATGACCTTGTCTATGATTGATAATTGCAATTCTTATCTTGATTTCTCATTGAATGTCTTATTTAGTTGGGAATCATTTCGCAAAGAATCATGGATTAGATCTACACAAGGTTATATTCAAACAGGCTATTGATGCGGGTCTCAAAGTCCGGTTTTGTAAAAGTAGAGAAGCTTATGAATGTCGAACGATACTCCTATGTGATGCACATTAGCTCGACTGTGAGGTCTTTTGCTTTCAGTCATAAATGGATGGAAAATAGAACTTTGACAAAGTTCCAAAGTCTTACATAATACTTCTACATTTTGTATTAGCCACTTGAAATTCTTGATACATATTGGCTAATATGATATGAATTTGTCAATAATCTGCTGACCTCTACCAAAATAAAGGGGTTTGGATCTTCCAATCTGATGGAGATTTGTAGGGCATCCTCCATCTACAGTTTCGGCTCAAATCCTTTTATTTTAGATTACATCTTCTCTATGATTCTAAACCTTGAGTGAGCAAACAAGCTCCAATTCAAATACCTTATTATATGTCATTGAAGCTTTTAACACTGGATGTGTACTGTTTGGTAGCTATTGGCTCAAAACCTGGTAGAAAATTCAAGTCTTTTGTGTGTGTGTGTGTGTGTGTGTGTGTGTGTGTGTGTGTGTGTGTGTGCAGGTTACAGGGGACTTGTTGGATCATCTAACTAGCTGGAATGCTGGAACATAATCTATTGTTGCATTTTAATGCAGACCAGTGTATTTGGAAAAGTTGCACCAGTCCTCTATCTAGACCAGTGTATTTGGATATAAGTTATTGTAGATTGCAATTTG
Organism: Magnolia changhungtana; assembly: GCA_030180095.1. NCBI lineage: Eukaryota > Viridiplantae > Streptophyta > Magnoliopsida > Magnoliales > Magnoliaceae > Magnolia > Magnolia changhungtana. The sequence continues at coordinate 59,341 of JASAUF010000518.1, read as the reverse complement.
TTATTGATTGTGCTTAAAAGATGAACTTCATTTCTCTAGTCTACTGATCACAGTGCTACGAAGGGAAACAACTTTTTGAATTTGATTGGGCTCACATGATAAGATCTTGCCTTGTATTGTTGTGGACGATTTGCAAAGAACAACACTTCATAATTGGCCGATGCAAAAATGAAGAAATTTACAGAAGATGCTATCAAATTCAAAATGGATGACAGTCGTATGTGGATTCATAATTTTCACACTATCCTTTGCATTTATGTTTTAATTGAAATAAGCATAAAGTTTAAAGTTTACTGTTTTTTCTTTAGTTTTTCTATGAATGAAGCGTACCTTCAATGTCATGATATTTCCTTTCCTAGCTTTTTGCAACTGCTGAACTGTATGACTTTGATGATGAGAAGGTACATGTTGATTTCCCTAATTTTGATATTTGAAGATGGGCGCTATGAGTTGCTGCTAATGTATTTAATTCCTTCATAAGTTCTGCTTATTGATTCATTGCCTAAGAAAATGTATCCCCACCCCCCATCATTTCCCTTCATCTCTGAAACCCTCACAGGGAGCTTCTGATTCCCATTGATCTCTCTATCCAAATAATCGGATCAATGTAAAATGGAGAAAATTGATCTCTCCTGCTTCCTCTGGATTATGCAGATTTGTCGTCCATTCATAGAATCGATCTGATTATAGCAACTTCAGAACACTTGGATTTAAGATGGATGGATGGGATGGAAGTTGGAGCAAGTTGGTTGGGAGAACCATTTTTGGTTTTGCTGCTGCAGCTACCACTATGATTGCCATCAGCTGCGATTCCTTGGGCCTCGCGGAGTCTCTCATCATCGCTTTCCCTGCTTCTCATGGAGAGCTTGATCGGCCTCGTGAATAGGATCGAGAGGGCCTATATGGTCCTCGGTGACTACGGTGGTGACAACTCCTTGCTAACTCTTTGGGAAGCCCTCCTGTTCGTCGCTGTTATCAATGGACAAGTTTGTCTCTCAATCTGTTTCCATATACTTCAGCTTCTTCATTTTTGTTGAGTTATGTGGTTTATATTTTGATTTTATTTCATTTGATTGTAGAATTCTACAAAATCATCGATTTTGGAAAGCATCGTCAAGCGGGATTTTATTTTTAGGGGATCTGGTTGGAGTTCTGAATTTTTTATTCTTTTACTTTTATTTTTTATTTTTTTGAGTTTTTTCTATGGTGGATCTTGTGGTATTCTTGAAGGGATTGTCACATGTCGGCCATCTGCAGCTGCACAAGACAGATAAAGGACAGATGGAGCATGTTGAGTTTCTTCACTCGCCAAAGAGGAGATTTTCAGGTTTTGGTAAATCTTGTTTTTCTATTGCTTTGTAGATTAGATGTTTGATTTATGGGTCTTTTTTGCCCCGAATCTCCCCTACATTGTCGCCGCTTCTTGATTTTATTTTCATCTTGAATTCTCTCAATTCTAACTCGATGAGTACACGCATACAGCAACAACCATCTTCAAGTAGGCAGAGGAACTGTAAAGGCGAAATAATTACTATTGACTGCCATTGATCCAAATTGTTTTTTTTTTTTTTTAATGAAATAAGGTATTTCCACCAAGCTCTTTTTTTTTAAAAAATAATTATTTAATAAGTAAGTTGATTAGATTGTCGAATGAATACATGGATATGAAAAACTAACATTGAATCATGAGGGAATGTAAAATTACAAATTTCATCAGTTACTCTGCTCTACTTTCTAGTCCATGAATTTGTTTTTATTTTTGTTTTTTTATTTTTTGTGAAATTCGATACGGTGGTTGATGAAGGATTTATTTATTTATATATATGATGAAATTTGCCCCTTTTTCTCAATAATCAAGAAAATTAGAATTCCTCAAAAAATCATTTTCACTTGAAGGTATTCAACTCGGATCTGTTCGCAAGTGCAAATTAGGTTAACTTTGTACATGAGTCTGTCCCTCAATGGGATGTGATTGTAGGATGTGCATTTCCAATATATTAACTCTAAGTTGTAGCTATCTTTGTTATCTACTATAAAATTTCAGTAAAACTATTCTTATTCAATGTATAGAATGTGATATTTCTAACAAAAAACAATTGAGGCAATAACTTACAATGCATTTTACATATTTACAAACAAGTCCATCCACAAACATATTAGGATAGAGAATGTTAAAAATTCAACCTACGAAAAAAGCAAGGAACTTGTAACATTATGGTTAAGTTGGATTTCTACCACCAATAACGATCCAGCCTCCGGTTGTGATAAACAATCGTAAACTTTAATTTTCTTTTTATCTTTTTTTTTTTCCCAAAAAATCCAATTAGATTCTTGTTTCATATACTTAAAGCATTACTAACATTACTTACTAACATGAGCATCAGAAACCAAAAAAAAAAAAATAATAAAAAATGAATATGAATGCCTTATTAACATTATATTTGATAGTATTTAGCAACAACTGGCAATGAGTATTGGTGCAACTCTTGTGACAGTGTACTAGCAGTCTGTAGTGCTAAATCCTCTGTTTGTTGCAACTTAAAAGTAGTCCATGGGGATCCATATGTGCTGATGAGCATAAGACTTGCATGTCATCATAACGCTTGTTGTGCATCGCCTTTGTATTCTTTTTTACAAAAGAGTTACCGAAGGTGCACTTGGTGTTTCTAGGATTTGGTTTATGAGGTGCACTTTGTATTCTTATCCATCATTGTTATTGCTAAGTTTGTAATAAAAACTTTCTTTGTTTTGTAACAATTGATGATGAAGCTGCACGACAGTAGGTGTGTTGTTAGCTCTGCAGATTTTACTTGTTCCCCGTTCTGCATAGTCTTTGGTTTGCTCATTTAAAATGTGGTGCTATATTTTGGTTTCGTAGGTTAGTTTGACAAAAGTATTCACAATCAACAACTAATTTGATTTTGGGAGAAGAAAACACCCTTTTGAGTAATTCTTAACTGATTTTCCTGAAGCTGGTGCTTCCCTGCTGCACCATAACCATTACATGGTTACTACACCCCATGCATCATGCATTGTTATAAAGATTAAGCTTTCCACTAAAGTTGAAATACTACTTTCTCACATAAAGTAACCTAGAACATTTCTAGAAAGTCTGAAAAACAACGAATCTCCTTTAAACTCTCCCAAAGTTTAGTATTCACCTAATTAGGATAAAACTCCCACATTCCTACATAAGGGTATCAACACCAAACATTTACCATATTTGCATTTTTTAAAAATCAGTTTAAATATCATTTCCAAACACAAGTTTCAGGAAATACAAAACGAACCATCCTTACAAAAGCCCTAGAATATGGGTGTTTGATCGTTATGGCCTAACCAGAAAATAACAATCTGTAAATCTAGGAAAAGGGACTCTGTATGACCTTGTAAGCATATGACAGGTGTAAAAGTATGTTTTGTCAACTAAAATTTTGAATAAGGCGATATTTATGTTCTATATTTGTATTTGGAGCAACATGGCAAATTCTTTTAACGATATGCCACGAAACAAAACCGATCCATCAACCAAACTGTAGTGGTAAAATATCTATTTTTTCCTCCCTTGTATTTGTCTTTCTAATGCTTTTCCATTCTAGGAAACTTTGAAGAACATATTGGAAATTGGATATCCAAGAGATGTCACTAGATATGAAAATTCACCTCAATCAAAGTATATTGACCTCCCCTAGTACAGGCAAGCAACATGTGTATTCGCAGCAACCATTACTCACCAACAGCTTTGATTCTGTTCACTCATCATTATCTCCTAGCTTTGCCACACTACTGACAAGTTGTTCAACAGAAAATTTGAAAGGTATGATATGCAAACAAGAAGTGTTGTAGTCTTGCCATATTGTTGTGTAGATTTTCTTTTGTACATTGTTCAAAAAGCTTGTGGCCTTGAAAAGCTTGGTTGAGTTGACCTGTTCAAAAAGGTAGTAAAACATTCCAAGTTGATGATTCACTTGGAGTATTAGTAGTTTTAACCCAGCAAGTTTCTGGCTTGTTGAAACCGAAGTGAAACTTTCAGTTTCTTTTGGGAATTGTTGGCATTTTGTTTGGTATCATCTTTTTGTTGATTCCATCAACTCCTTTACCGCTTCCAACACAAGGAAAACCCAATTGAAATTGGTGAACTTTTGGCTTGTATTATTGGTTTATGTTGGCTTGTAATTGAAAGGTTCCCTTCATGATTACACTCGTGATCTGTTTTCTCTTTTTATACCAATTTCTCCTGACCGAGATTTATGAAATGTTGCAGAGGCATGATGAAATTAGAATAAAGAAAAAAAAATCAGAGAGGAAAGTAATGAGCAAAGAATGAATTGCTATTGATGTATTTCAATCTATGTACAACCCCCTATTTATACAAAGAAATGGGGAACATGTAATTAAAGGAGAATCAATTTGCTAGTATGCTCCTATCCATATTGAAACGATTTGCTGGCACGATTTACTGGCTTTCTCTTCTTTAGGAAACCTCACGTGATTTCTGCATGTGTTGATTCCTTGATTTTTGCGGTGGAGTGCGGCATTCCTCAACACTCCTCCTCAAGTTGGCGTGGATATTTATGACACCTAACTTGCTGAGTAAGTGATTAAACTGTGTGAATTCAAGAGCTTTGGTAAAAAGATCAGCAGGTTGCTGGCTTGTATGCATGTAGACTATTTGAATGATGCCACTCTAGAGTTTTTCTCGAACCACATGACAGTCTATCTCAATATGCTTGGTTCATTCATGGAACACTGGATTTGAAACTATGTGTATAGTGGCCTTGTTATCACTGTATAGTCTGACTGGTTGAGAATGTATTACTTCAAGGTCTAAGAGTAAAGATTTTAGCCAAGTAACCTCACAACATGTAGAAGCCATAGACCTATATTCCGCTTCGGCTGAGGAGCGTGAAACTGTCGTTTGTTTCTTGGTCTTCCAGGAAATGAGTGATTTTTCGAGTAGGATGTAATACCCAGTGACCAATCGTCTAGTGTCCCTGCAGCGTGCCCAATCTGCATCACAATATGCATGGAGCTGAATTTCATTAGAAGCAAGTGGGAAAATTCCTTGACCTGGAGTTTTCTCAAGATACCGTAAAACCTTGTGTGTTGCATCCAAGTGTGGTATTTGTGGCTTATCCATAAACTGACTTAGTACATGCACTGAATAGGCTAAGTCTGGTCTTGTGATGGCTAGATAAATTAGCCTTCCAACAAGTCGCCTATATGACGAAACATCTGAGATGAGTTCGCCCTCATTCTCGTTGAGTGCAAGATTTTGATCCATGGGAAAGTTTCCAGGCTTAGCTCCAAGGAAGCCTGTGTCTTCTAATATCTCAAGTGCATATTTCCTTTGAGCTAGAAATATTCCTTTGACTGAATGAGCTACTTCGATCCCCAGAAAATATTCGAGGATTCCAAAATCTTTGAGTTTGAAATGATCGCCTAGGAATTTCTTGACCTCATTGACCTGCTCCAAATTGTTTCCTGCAACAATAATGTCATTCACATAGACTAAAATGGTAGTGAAATTGCCTACATGGAATTGGACGAAGAGTGAATAATCTACCTTGGATTGTTTGTATCCCGCATCAATGAGAGTGGAGGAAAGTTTGGCATACCATTGCCTCGAAGCTTGTTTGAGACCATACAAAGACTTAACGAGCTTGCAAACTCTGGTCTTCCCCTTTCGTCCGAATCCCAAGGGAAGCTGCATATAGACTTCTTCATCAAGGTCTCCATAGAGAAAAGCATTGTTGACATCAAGTTGATGGAGGTGCTAGTTGCGAGCGGAAGCAAGAGCCAAAATGGTACGAACGGTGGTCATTTTAGCAACCGGAGCAAATGTCTCGGTGTAGTCAATGCCTTCTTGTTGACTGTAGCCCTTAGCAACTAGACGAGCCTTGTACTGATTGATGGATCCATCAAGGTTGTATTTGATCTTGTATACCCATTTGCAGCTAATGGGTTTCTTACCAGGAGGAAAAGGAGTAAGGTGCCAGGTGCTGTTGAATTCGAGTACATCAATTTCAGCACGCATGGCAGTACGCCAGTTGGGGTCAGTCATTGCCTGAAAAAAAAAAACTGTGGTTCTTTGGCAAGAGAGAGGGTTGTGGTGAAAGCGCAGTGAGAAGGAGATAAGCGGGAATAAGATAAAAAATCAGTGAGAGAATAAGGAGTACCTGACGAATGGACCGTCGTAGAGTCAGATGATTGAGTGGGTTGTGACGGTAGAACCTGTTCCACATAAAAATCTTGCAAGTATGTTAAAGGATGAGTAGGACGACTGGATCATCGGGGCATCGGGGTGGTGGAGGAGAGGGTAAAGGAGTGGATGGGGATGGAGGAGAGTAAGTCGGTGAGGGAGAAGATGGTGACTTGATGTTGTCAAGAGAGGGAATAGGACAAGGTAGGACGGGTTTCGTGGGCTCAAGAGTAGATGATGCAAAGGGGAAGAAATCTTCATGAAAGAGAACATCTCGAGACACAAAGATGTTGTGTGTGGTAAGGTTATAAAGTCGGTATCCCTTTTGACCATATGAATAACTAAGAAAAACGCATCGAGATGCTCTTAGATCGAACTTAGATGGGTTTTGTGAGTGAGTGGAAGTAAAGCATAAGCATCCAAAACTCGTAGGTGACTGTATGCAGGTTTGACATTATGCAATCTTTCATAAGGAGACAAATGTTCACTCCCCAAGTGCAGGGTTGTGATGTAGTAATAACTCGGTGAGACCGAGAGGTCGAATCCCAAGGGACTGAGACTTGTACATAATCTGAAACTAAGTAGAGCTAGAACTAGACTAAGATGAAGTCTAAACCGAATGAAATTTAGATAATAATGATGAAATAATTATCTAAAACTTTAAGAAATTCAAAGGTATGAAACTAGGGATTCAGAGGATCCACTTGTAGAGATCAGGGAGATCTTATGCCTGCATCAAAAACTCAACTGGACTTAGAGTTTCATCTTCATCCAGTTGAAGGGTGTAACCATGAAAATCAAACTGAACTTCTTTTGATATAGTTTCCAAGAGATGAAAGGTATATGAATCAGAATGGATTCCATCACCAAACCATGCCCAGGAGACAAAATAAACAACAAAATTAAACTAATTACCAACCAATCAACAATGTATGAAGGGTAGGAAGGGTACCATCATCCAACCATGCCCAGGAGACAATGGTGAACAATAGGGCTTCCTGACATCATAAATATAAAAGGAAAGGAATATGTTCAAAGCTATCGCAGACCCATTGTAATTTTAGTCACAACAGATCATTAAAAGCTAAAAACATTCCCTTAATAATCAAACTAATATCAAATCAGTTCATAAATTAAATTAACAGCATAAAATAGATCTAGTCTCCCATCTCACTACAAGCTTCACCTCTTAGCCCTAGCTAAGAGGTTTAGCCATACATGATTAGGCTAAACATATTAAAAGAAACAATAAAAGAAATAGCAAAAAGATATTACTCTCTCTCTCGCTCTCTCCTTCCGTCTCAGAGATTCCTCCCACGTCCAAAGCTGTCCTGGATGCTCTCTCCACGTCTCCTTTTATAGAGGCTGAGAGTCAGTTTGGATGGGAGAGACACCAGGTCAGTCACCGACCCTGTTTACACAGCAACAGTCCTGCGTTCGTAAGAAAACATAACCAACTTGCATTTGGAGGCGTTTTGGGACGGATGGCCATCCTACCTTCATTTTGGTCTTCTTGGTTGGGGTAAAGACCCACTTTTCATGAGTTTGGAAGGATTGGATCACTAATCTGACGATGAGTACGATCACATAACGGCCGGGTTTCACGGACGCACATAACCTGCGAATTCATTGCGTTGACGTGTTCGGTGGGCCCTACTGTGATGTTTTTGATGAAATCCACCCCGTTCATCAGATTCCTCTCGAAATTTTGGTTTGAATGGACAGGTTTTTGTCGAGTTTTGGTGCGGCCCACTGCTATTTTGCTTCCGCCGTTCATCTTACGTTTTCTAAAGATTCACGTTCGTACACATGCATGTGGCCAAACTGTCACCTAGGCGATGGTCTTGCCCTCCCTATGGACGCAATGGACAGTTTGAATTATCCATATGGACAATGGGTGGGGCCCACTACTCAAAAACGGACGTACAACGTCCGTCCACTGTCTCCGTGTGGGAGATGGCGCGGGTCAGGTGGGCTTTGAGAAATCCGTGTGGGAGATGGTGTAGTCACATGTACCCCATGTACACGCGCTGTACATGCGGGGTCCACTGTGATGTTCGTGAGAAATCCATTCCATCCATTCATTTCCTCAGCTCATTTAATGAGTTGAGACCAAAATTGAAACAGATCCAGATATCAGGTGGGCCCCAAATCAAGAATTTATGTGCTAATCTGTCTGTTGGACGACTTCCACAGGGATCCAATGGATGATATTCGACGTGTACGGTTAATATATGGTCTTTAGGTCTTGTATGAAGTTTCGAGCCAAACAGATGACGAGAACCTTGTGATCTTGCATTCTAGATGTCTTTCAGGCTACTTGAGCTTCAGTTTCTCGATTTTCTAGGATCTATGGTGTGTAAATTCATCGATCATGGTCCCCTGGGGTCCCATAACTTGCCTTGGTGAATCTTGAGTGCTAAAACCATGCTTTTAATATCCATTTTCAGTTCAAGCTCATAAAGACACCCTACATCACAAACACGATTAAATTGGGCTGTTAAATAGTATCGTGTTCGTAAATCCAGGCAATAATTGGGGTCTGATATATAATGTTTGACCTTGAACACAACCCCCAACCAGCATTTTGCTAGTCCCGAGCAAAGTATGCGAAAAATAAGTTGAGAATTACAGGAGAATTTTTATGAACTCAAGTGATTTTTGAAAAACATTTCAGATACTAGATTGTTGAGATTCATGAATGTTGGGCATTACTTTCTCTTGGACTCAAGCACATGATAAATTCCATAGTCAAGTTCAAAGTATTAACCCATCAATTAGAAAAATTCTAAACATTAGGATCTATGAGTGTATAGTCTAATCTCGGCTTGTCATGATTAAAATTTACCTCTCTATTTCAGGGTATCATTGGTAACCAATAAGAGAATTCATGATAACTAAAACTTAAACTAAAACTTGCCTCAAAGATCATCTTTTCATTCTTCCAGCTTTTGATTTTTCCATTAAAAGTAACTCCAAGAAGGGGGATCAAATCCTCACCTATAGGGAGCAAACCTATGGTGAAGATTGTACACCTAACCCTTTTCACATATCATCCATGGGGAATTAAATCTACACCTATAGGGAGCAAACCTATGGTGAAGATTATTCGCCCAAACTTTTCCAAAAGTATTTGTTTGTTTGCTTTTTTTTTAAAGGTATTTTCTTTTTCTTCAATTGATCATAAAAGCAAATTTTCCAAGCTAGTTTCTTACATGCTTAGTGATTACCAAGTTAACCCTTCATTATCAAACTGAAACCTTAATGTGAAAGCGAGATGTGACATGTGAAATCATGACTCAATCAATGTTTACAACTTTTAATTCTAGATTAACACTTTAAACTTAACTGTGAAATCTAATAGATAACTGAATCCAAGAGTCATAACTCTAACATTATGTATCTTATAATTTTAAATCCAAAATGATCGTCAAGATCACTTTGAATTCACAAGAAAGTCTAGAAAAAATATTAAAAAAAATTCACAATGTTTGCTCAAGACCAAGAAAACACTGATTAGGTTACCTAATCTCCCACCCCCAACTTAAAATGTACATTGTCCTCAATGTAAAAGATATATGGGCATGCAATGCACATGGGACAATGAAAGTAAAGGAAACATGATAGGAAGATAGTACCTGAATAACAAATCGAGAGAGACTTTCTAAGAGATCGTAGTGTGAGAGCAGGTCAGTACGAGAGTGAAAGTAACTAACTTAAACAATCCTAAAACAATGCAGGAAGCAAACTACCCCAATGGCATAAAACTGTCTATCCTAAAACAGCATAAAGCAAACTACTCTAGTCCTATAAAAGCAGTAAATTCTAATCCTCAACTGTGGAAGCATGAAAATTCTACTCAATCATGCATCCAGGTTCTTCCGTCGGCCAGTATCTTGGTAAATTTCTCATAAGGTTTTTCAACAAGATCATCCAAAAGCCAGTTTTACAGTAAGCTTGGATGTCCTGGAGCGTGAATGTCCAGAGAAATTGAGGGACCTCATCATAAAGTTTTCTTTTAATCGTCTGAAGTGTCCAAAGTATATACGATTCCCCTGACAGATAAAATTTCAAAGTTAGTACACCATGATGAATCAGAGACTACATGTAGATGAAATTCAGAAAAATTTGTAGTAGGTGGTGTAGTCTCAACACACGCCGAAGTTTCACTCTCTAGTTCAATTTTCAGCTCCTCCTTTAATGGTAAACATTCAGGATCTAAGGGAGGAGGTACTTCAAAATAAGGGTTCTCTCAGTCCGTGACAACTACCGAGGTATTGTCTTGTGAGGCATCCACTATTTCTTGTATCATGAGATCGTTTGAATCTGCAAAGTGTGTCAAGCTATCATCCAAAGAATCGAAACATTCAGTTGAAATGAGTTCATTCATCCTATCGAGATCTGTGATGATATGTCTAAAAACTCTGTTATCTTCTTCGAGAGTAGAAATGAGCATACTTTCTTATTTGTTCTCAAGGTGAGATGAAATCGCCACTGGGTATGTCTCTTCTTGACCTAAATGGGCATATTCGAAATCAGAAGGTAAAGGTTTTAGGTCAAGCTTCGGTGGCTTAAGCTTAGACGATAGAGGCACGACATCAGTTTAGGGCAATTCTTCAAATTGTGGCCTCCACTGGTTAACTTCAAGTACCGGCATAGTATTAAACAAGGCACACCTCTCCCTAATCATGTCATCATCCAAGTCATGGGAGTATGCCAAGCACGTCTCTAGAGGGTCAGAGGATAAGGTCAGAGGCGTTTTATCTTCCATGAAAGAATCGATCATGTTAATGTCGTGGAAATCGTCATCATCCTCTGAGTTTCTGTCGTTATTGAAAAAGATGTTTGACTCCAATGTCATATTCCCGAAAGACATAGTCATGACACCATTCCTGCAATTGATAATTGCGTTTAAAGTGGCAAGGAATGGGTGACCAAGAATGACGGGAATCTGAGTGCTCATGTTATTGGTGGGTTCGGTGTTTAAGATGATAAAGTCTACAGGGTAGTAAAATCTATCGACCTGTACCAACACATCCTCAATTATCCCTCTTGGTACACGAACAGAGCGATCAGCAAATTGTAGTGTGGTTAGGGTGGGTTTTAATTCACCCAAACCTAATTGTTTGTATACTGAGTAGAGAATCAGATTGACACTTGCTCCTAAGTCAAGAAGTGCGTGATCAATTCGATAATCCCTGGTTATACATGATATGGTTGGGCTACTGGGATCTTTGAATTTCTACTGCACGTCTTGTTTCAGGATGACACTCACTTTCTTAGTCAAGAAGATCTTCTTTTGAATACTTTGTCGTCTTTTGGTCATGCATAGGTCTTTCAAGAATTTGGCATATGAAGGTATTTGTTTTACGGCATCAAGTAGAGGAATGTTGACTTTCTCTTGTTTTAACACCTCTAGAATATCCTGAGAGTTAGAGAGAGGTTTTGGTGCAACCAACCGTTGGGGAAATGGAGCAACTGACTTCTTTTGAAGTTCCGGTTCTAATTCTTGTGGAGCAATGTTATGTCTATCATTGTTATCCTCTTCCAGGTCCTTAGGCTTTTCAGCCCTAACCGGAATAGTTTTGTCAATGGTCTTCCCACTCCTAAAAATGGTGATAGATTTAGCCTGATCCATCAGATCTAAAGAGCTTGGATCACTTATCTCATATTGCGGTCTGGGATTGGGGAGAGGTTGAGTAGGAAGCATACCCTTTGCCCCAATCATTATGTGTGACTCTATCCTTTGAAGGGATGATGTAAGTTATCCTATTGCTGATCTGATATCTTGGTTGAATAACTCTTGGTCTTGAATGTGTTTTAGAACTGGATCCTCTTGAGGTTTCCTTTGAATTGGAATTTAATTGAAGAAACCTTGAGGGGTAGCAGTTTGTCCATTCCTTTAACTGAAGTTTGGATGATTTCTCCAACTAGGATTGTACGTATTAGAGGTGGGTCCATTGAAAGGTCTTTGGTAATTATTTACAGTATTGGATTGCTCAGTCAGAACCTCTTGAAAGGCAGATATAGTTTGACAATTTTTAGTTGTGTAATTGCTACAACCACAAATACCGCAAAAAACTTCATTACCCCTATCCTTCCTCGATTCCATGGCCTCGAATTTCGTTATAAGATTAGCCACTTTAACATTGATATCATCATCCTCTTTCAGCAGGTGTACTCCGCCCCTTTCCTTTGATTGAGTGGGCCTAGAAGTGGTACTCAATTTTAGGTATGTGTACCATAATTGTGCGTTTTCAGCAAGTCTATCCAAGTAATCCCACACATCATCGACATTTTTATTCATAAATTCTCCATTGCACATTGTCTCGACCAATTGGCACATGGAAGATGTCAGCCGATCATAGAAAAAGTGCGTAATGCGCCACATTTCAAAACCGTGTTGTGAGCAAGAGCTGACAAGATCCTTAAACCGCTCCCAACATTGGAAGAATGTTTCATCCTCCCTTTGGGTGAAGTTCATGATTAATTTTCTAAGGGTGTTCGTTTTATGATATGGAAAAAATTTATTTATGAACTCCCTATGCATATCATTCCATGTGCCAATAGATCTAGGACGTAGTGAATGTAACCACGTCTTAGCTTTTTCTTTCAAAGAAAAGGGAAAGAGTTTCAGTTTGACTGTGTCTTCAAACACATTTGAAAAATATAAAGTGGTTATAATCTCATCAAACTCTTTCAAGTGTAGATACGGTTCTTCAGATTCAAGCCCATGAAATTTAGGAAGGAGTTGGATTACCCCTGACTTGATATTCATCTGTCCCATATTTTCTGGAAAAATCATGCTAGTTGTAAATAATCTCGTAAAGTACGGGGGGGGGGGGGCGGTGTTTGATACACCTCATTCTTATCATGGGTGTCCTCTACCCTGGGTTGAGGTAGAAGAGGTTGGTTTTCAGCCATTACTTCAGTTATCTCATGGGATTTCGAGCGGTGTCGAATCCTATGATGGATAGTCAACCCCTCAACCAATCCTCCTTCAGTCAAGAGACGTCGAGTGTAATCACGAGCCCACTTGGGCATGAAACACTCAAAACCCTCAATTTAGATAAAACTAAACCTAAGAAAGGAAATAAAAATCAAGAAAGAAAGAGAGAGTTGGAAAGAAGTTACCAAATTCGAGTCCCTAAGTTAAAAACCTGCAAAACAAAATAAACCAAGTTAGTTTTTAGGAAATAAGACCTAATCTAGATAATAGAGAAAGTAAAGAAATTAGGACGAAGTTACTGATTTAGACGATCTATCAACGACCCTATAAAACAGGAAAGTTAGTTCTAAAAATCAAATAAAAAATCTAAAACTAAAGTTAGTAAAATCTTAATCTTAAACTAATTCTAAAAGCAATTAATTTCATAGAATCATAGCCGTTAATCCCCGACAACGGAGCCAAAAACTTGTTCACTCCCCAAGCGCAGGGTTGTGATGTAGTAATAACTCGGTGAGACCGAGGTCGAATCCCAAGGGACTGAGACTTGTACGTAATCTGAAACTAAGTAGAACTAGAACTAGACTAAGATGAAGTCTAAACCGAATGAAATTTAGATAATAATGATGAAATAATTATCTAAAACTTTAAGAAATTCAGAGGTAGGAAACTAGGGATTCAGAGTATCCACTTGTAGAGATCAGGGAGATCTTATGCCTGCATCAAAAACTCAACTGGACTTAGAGTCTCATCTTCATCCAGTTGAAGGGTGTAACCATGAAAATCAAACTGAACTTCTTTTGATATAGTTTCCAAGAGATGAAAGGTATATGAATTAGAATGGATTCCATCACCAAACCATGCCCAGGAGATAATAAACAACATAATTAAACTAATTACCAACCAATCAACAATGTATGAAGGGTAGGAAGGGTACCGTCATCCAACCATGCCCAAGAGACAATGGTGAAAAATAGGGCTTCCTGATGTCATAAATATAAAAGGAAAGGAATATGCTCAAAGCTATCGCAGACCCATTGTAATTTTAGTCACAATAGAGCATTAAAAGCTAAAAACATTCCCTTAATAATCAAACTAATATCAAATCAGTTCATAAATTAAATTAACGGCATAAAATAGATCTGGTCTCCCATCTCACTACAAGCTTCACCTCTTAGCCCTAGCTAAGAGGTTTAGCCACACATGATTAGGCTAAACATATTAAAAGAAATAACAAAAAGATATTACTCTCTCTCTCGCTCTCTCCTTCTGTCTTAGAGATTCCTCCCACGTCCAAAGCTGTCCTGGATGCTCTCTCCACGTCTCTTTTTATAGAGGCTGAGAGTCAGTTTGGATGGGAGAGAAACCAGGTCAGTCACCAACCCTGTTTACGCAGCAACAGTCCTACGTGCACAAGAAAACTTAACCAACTTGCATTTGGAGGCGTTTTGGGACGGATGGCCATCCCACCTTCGTTTTGGCCTTCTTAGTTAAGGTAAAGACCCACATTTCATGAGTTTGGACAGATTGGATCACTGATCCGACGACGAGTACGATCACACAACGGCCGGGTTTCACGGACGCACGTAACCTGCGAATTCATTGCGCTGACGTGTTTGGTGGGCCCTACTGTGATGTTTTTGATGAAATCGACCTAGTCCATCAGATTCCTCTCAAAATTTTGGTCGGAATGGACATGTTTCTGTCGAGTTTTGGTGCAGTCCACTGCTTTTTTGCTTCCGCCGTTCATCCTATGTTTTTTGAAGATTCACGTTCGTACACATGCATGTGGGTAAACTGTCACCTAGGCGAGGGTCATGCCCTCCCTACGGATGCAATGGACGGTTTGGATTGTCCATATGGATAATGGGTGGGGCCCCCTGCTCAAAAATGGATGGACAACGGCCGTCCACTGTCTCCGTGTGGGAGATGGCGCAGACCGGACTGACCGTCCGGTGCGGCGTGGTCACGTGTACCCCATGTACATGCAGGGTCCACTGTGATGTTCGTGAGAAATCCATTATGTCCATTCATTTCCTCAGCTCATTTAATGAGTTGAGACCAAAATTGAAGCAGATCCAGATATCAGGTGAGCCCCAAATCGAGAATTTATGGTTTGATCTGTTCGTTGGGCAACTTCTACAGGGATCCAATGGATGAAATTCGACGTGTACGGTTAATATATGGTCTTCAGGTCCTGTATGAAGTTTCGAGCTAAACAGATGACGAGAACCTTGTGATCTTGCATTCTGGACGTCTTTCAGGCCACTTGAGCTTCAGTTTCTCGATTTTCTCGGATATATGGTGCGTAAATTCATCAATCTTGGTCCCTTGGGGTCCCGTAACTTGCCTTGGTGAATCTTGAGTGCTAAAACCATGCTTTTAATACCCATTTTCAGTTCAAGCTTATAAAGACACCTTACATCACAAACACGATTAAATCAGGCTGTTAAATAATATCATGTTCGTAAATCTAGGCAATAATTGGGGTCTGATATGCAATATTTGACCCTCAACAACAAACCACCTAAAACAGTAGAGGGAGTTCGATTAATAAGATAAGTTGCGGTAATAATGGCATCCCCCCAAAAGTGTTTAGGCATATGGGCTTGAAAAATTAATGCATGGGCAACATTAAGAAGGTGACGGTGCTTGCGTTCAACTACTCCATTTTGTTGGGGAGTGTTGACGCAATTGGTTTGATGCGCGATGCCTTTGGGGGTATAGAATGAGGGCATGCCAAATTCAGGCCCATTATCACTTCAGATGATTTTTATGGTGGTGGAGAATTGGTTTTCAAAAGGTGAATGAAGGATTGCAAGAGAGAGCGGGTGTCATATTTATGGCACATTAAGTAAACCCAGGTACAACGGGTATAATCATCAACAATGGTGAGAAAATAGTGTGCACCAGTAGTGGAAGGGACACGATGGCTCGCTCAAATGTCAACATGCAATAGGTCAAAAGGGTTAAGAGAAGAAATGGAACTAGATGGAAAAGGTGCACGAGTTTGTTTAGCCAATGGACAAATTAAACATGATCCAAATTGGAACTACAAATTTCTGGAAATTTATTGGAAAGAAAGGACAGATTTTTATTTGATAGATGACCTAAACGACGATGCCAAAGTTGGGAAGTGGATGTGGATGTAGTCGTCTGACAACAAGCATTCCTGGTATTGGTGAAGTGGTATAAGCCATCCCACTCAGTTCCCATCCCAATCATCTTCATCAAGTGTAAGTCCTGAATAAAACAAAAATCAAAAGTATAAATAATGAGACAATGAAGGGTTTTGCATAATCTACGGACAGAAATTAAGTTGAAATGAAAAGTCGGGACGCAAAGGGAATTATCTAAAATAAGATTGGAAGAGAAGTGAACTGATCCAATATGAGTAACGGTGGCATGAGAGCCAGCCGGTAATTGAACAATTCGACCATGTACTATGAAAGATTGGATTAGAGCAGTGGGTGAACAAACCATATGATCGGTTGTGCCACTGTCAAGAATCCATAAGAGATCATTAGTGGACTTACCTGACAATGAAGATTCGACACTACCTACTTGGTGTGTCATGGATTGAGGGGGAACAGAGTTGTTGAGAATGGTCAGAAGCTGTTGGCACTATTCATGGGTGAAAGGAATGCTGTTGGTAGATGGATTGGAAGAAGCTTGATGGACACTATGCTTGGGACCCTGATTGAGCTTTGAATTACGAGGTCCTGGGGGGTAATCGTGGATGCGGTAGCATTGATCCACAGTATGGCCCTCTTTGCCATAGTGAGTACATTTGAGAGACTTCCTATGTGGACCGGGGTGTCCTTCTTTTCGTTGTTGATGGTTGGTGGCGGCCAGAGCAATACCTTCAACAGATGGTGGAGACAGAATGCTACGATGGTGTTCTTCTTGAAGCACAAGGGCATAGGTGCGGTTGAGAGTGGGAAGTGGATCAATTAGAAGTATCTGTCCACGGATCGCAGTGTAGGAATCGTTAAGCCCCATCAAAAACTTCAAGACATGGTCTAATTCTTGCTGTGTGAGAGTCTCCTTGCGTGCACTGCAGGTGCAGGTAGACGTTCCTTGAACTGCATATAACTCATCCCACAAGCTCTTCAATTTTGCAAAGTATACACTAATTGATAAAGATCCTTGGACGAGATTATTAATATCTTGTTTAAGCTTGTATAAGCGAGGGCCATTGACTTAGGAGTATCAATCTTTTAGGTCGTCCCATATGGTGTGGGTGGTTTCACAATAGATCACACTATTAGAAATCTCTTTCGAAATGGAATTGAGAAGCCAAGAGATTACCATTACGTTGCATCGCCTCCATTTTTTAGTATTTTAAGGATTTGGAAGATGGTGAAGATAGCATGCCATCAATGAAGCTAATCTTGTTCTTCGCTTGGAGTGCCAGGATCATCGCACGACTCCATGTGGAATAATTGTCCTCCGTGAGTGGTGGAGAAACCAAAATTAATCCAGGGTGATCTGATTGTTGGAGGCATAAGTGATGATTAGGATCATCATATTTTCCCACCTTGGTTGCCATGAGAAGTGAAAAGATTATGATCCGGGTGTGATTTGGATCTGTGACTCAGGTCAGATCTGGGGCGCGGATCTAGGCTCAAATTAGAGTCTCTGTTTTGTGGTATTCAAAAACAGAGGAACAGAACTGAGGAGAATTATCCTCAAACAGAAAATTTTCCTCTCAAGGATCGATATCTCTCTGATACCATGATGAAATTAGAACAAAGAAAAAAATCAGAGAGGAAAATAGTGAGCAAAGAATGAATTGCTATTGATATATTACAATCTCTGTACTCTGTACAACCCCCTATTTATACAAAGAAATGAGGAACATGTAATTAAAGGAGAATCAATTTGCTGTTACGCTCCTATCCATATTGAAATGATTTACTGGCTTTCTCTTCTTTAGGAAACCTCATGTGATTTTTGCGGGTGTTGATTCCTTGATTTTTGTTGTGGAGTGCGGCATTCCTCAACAACCCGAACCAATGGAAACAAAATTCGTGTCCCAAATCATTGTATTGTTTTTTCTCTTGACCATTCAATTTCTTTGATACAATGTTCCTGCTACTCTAATATATGTTTAGTTCTTTTTGTTAGCAGAGATACTTGTTGGATTTTTTGATTACACAACTAGCTCAAAGTATTTGTTAGAGTCAGAACCTACATCGAGTAATTTGATTACACATTGGATTGCAGGGATATGGACCACGAAGACGATCAACCCAACAGTGCCGTCTATGTTCAACAAGCTAATGCATGAAGTGGCTTGAGGAGAGGTTTACCAGTTCAGTCTTCTCCATTTCATTGGACAGTGGCCAATCTAGGAGTGGACCACATGAAGGATTTTTATCTATTTTTATGTATTCAAGACCATTTTCAACATATTATTTTAAATATTATATATTTTATCGTAAAGTAATACAATTTTTGTTTAATATTCAATTTTAATTGTACCCTAACATTTTTTAGGTTTCAAATATTAAAAAATACAGGTTCCAATCGAAAAAAAAAAAAATTTACTGGCTTTTGCCGTGGGTTGCACGGCTTTTAACGGTGCTTCTCAAACCTTTGCCGGCACTTCTCAAACCTTTGTTGTGCTTTGGAAGACATTTATCGACACTTAGACAAACTTTTATTTGACGTTTTTAATGTTCCTAGGCGCTTTTTCAATGATTACTGGTGGCCAGCAACGGTGCTTCAGAAGACTTTTACCAGTGTTTGGATAGACTTTTGCCCGCACTTTGTCAGCTTTCCCCGACGCTTTTTTAGTGATTACTAGATCTTTTCCTGGTGCTATTTTTGACCTTTACTGGCGCTTTTGACCGCCGATAAAAGTCAATTTTCTTGTAGTATATTTAAAAATCAATTTCAAACCTCAAAGAAAAAATGCAAAGAAGGATTTAAAGGTAACAGCAAGATGCATCATAAAAATTAGGGAAGAAAACCATAATGGTCCATTCATCCGGTAGGTTTCTATTGAACTGAGTGAACGGCCAGTGGTCCAACTCAATCTATGTGTATGTCCCGCCTAGTGATGGGTTCTAGCTTTTTTCTTCAATTAATCCTCGTGGTATAGCCACTAGTTTTACAGGTATGATGAGAGGGGCTTTTGTCATTTTAAGATATTAATACGAGTAGCCCTGCCAACGGCAAATGCATATACCCTGCACTCACACCAAAACAAACAAGACTTCTACGTGTTACACGCAACGGGTAAAACATTTGTATTCTATCTCGACCACCGAATTTCTTGTGTGACATGCACTTGGTGCAAACAACCCCATAAACAACTCCTGTAGGCTAGACTCTGAGTAACAATGTAAAACCATGCCTAAAATGTCCAAGTTAACAATGTGTGGTTTGCATGTGTTTTGGATCAAGATGACTCTTGGAATATTATCTATTCATCCGAATTAAACTAATTTGATGACCGGATTGGATAGAATATACACACCATTTAGGCCACACACATAACCTATGGTTGGCATCCCCTCTTACATTATTTGTTGTGTTTAGGCCCAACTCAGTTGTGTATGGAGATGAATTTTTGTCTTATGCCCTAAAATTTCAGGCATACCTAATTTAGGGACTGGGTGTCAGGCACACAAAATAGTGGACTTACAGTTCGATTGTTATTCGAGCTGTGCTGTAGGCCCACCTTAAAGGCATACATGAAAGTCATACATATCCATTTATCAGGTTGGCAACACTGTAGAAAACTATATATGATTAAAAAAAAAAAACTTAATAATACAAGTGTGGCCCACTTGATGCTCTTTGGATTGGGTCCTACCTTTCTAGGGATGGGTGCCATATACATTGTCACTTTAGCTATATAAATTCCTAAATGTAAGAGAGCAACCTACAGTTGTTATGAAACTCAAGAGTTCCAAACTACGAGAAAAGCTTGAAATCCTTTTATTTTTGAACGTTCCCTCTGAAAAGTGCCCATGATTTGCAAATAGTCTCATTTGCTAAGCCCTCGTGTCTATGCAATAAGCTCATGTATGGAAACACATGTTGCAACATGGGATATAAGCATGAGATCCAATCCATCCATTAGGTTGGTCTGACCTTTTACATGTTTTCCTTAAATAAATCTGGTCCACTAAGCATGTGGCCCCTTAAAAGTAGATCAACCTGATTCTTGGGCTAGGGAATGAATACGGTGATATTTTTCTGATGGATGGTTGGATTTTGGCTTCATAGTTCCATACTGGCATTATGGCATGTAGATGAGCTTTGCTGCTTGAGCATATGGGCTTAGCAAAGCTCTCAAAAGTTGATGGATGTGAGATTGTAAAAGGGAAAGAAAAAGTATGATTTGTAACCCACCACCAACAACTATTGATTTGGGTATATTTGATGCATCAGTCAACACTTCCTTTTCCCCTACGCTAGCTAACAGGTGTGTAGAGTTAAGCACTTGGACACAAGCATCCAGAATGAAAATTAAGCTAATAACTTATCTCTCCGCATCAGGTAGGCATACATCTTTTTGAGTTTATTCTTCTTTATAAAAAGGTGGGAGCACACCGCCTGTAATTTTATTGATATGGAAAACCACCATTTACAATCCTAAGGAAAGACAAAAAATTAAAAAAATAAATAACTAATGATAAATAAATAAATAAATAACAAAAAAACAAAAAAAAATGAAAAATGAAAAATGAAAAATCCGAACAAAGGCAAGGCTAAACCAAACAAAATCAGCCACCTCAAACCAACAACATACATACCTAAACATTTCTCGGAGAAGCTAGGAGTCATGAACAACAATAACTTTTTTCTTTTTCTTTTTTTTTCATGAAAGCATCGCTTTATTCTGAATTTTTTTTTTCTACTCTATATCTGAATTTTTTTTCTACTCTATATCTGATTTATTTTTTTTCATCCTGATTTTTTTTTACATGAAAGCATCGCTTTATTCTGAATTTTTTTTCATACTGAATTTTTTTTTCATGAAAGCATCCTGAATTTTTTTTTACATGAAAGCATCCTGAATTTTTTTATTTTTTATTTTTTTCATGAAAGCATTGCTTTATTCTGAATTTTTTTCATCCTGAATTTTTTTTTTTCACGAAAGCATCCTGTTTAATCCTGAATTTATATTTTTTTATTTTTCATGAAAGCATCGCCTTAGAGCAAATATTGCAGAGGAAAAAAAAAATCAATGAAAGCATCTTATTTATAAATTTATTGTATTCTTTCCTTCTCTTTGCCCATAATGTTAGAGTCTAGAAAAGAACTCCCGTTCCTACTCTATATCTGACTCCAAATCCTATCAACATGAATTTCCTGTCCAATTCTGAATTTGCATCTTCAAAGGTTGGTTGGCATTGCTGATGGTGGTGCAATGCATTTTCTCGATAGTGGGGGTTCACATAATCCTGAATTTTTTGGAATGATTCATTTATAAATGTAAAAACCTGTTTAATTTGTGATATGCTTCTCATAATATGATTTTGTGAAAGGTTCAATACAGATGGGAATGTTAGCTTTGTCAACTGCCAAGAAATCTCCCCTGAAATATTGATCTAATCCATCCATATGTGGGACTTCTTTTTATATTTATTTATTGCCAAACCATGGATGGGATGATTAGGTTTTTCTGATAAAATTGATTCTTTAGAACCGTAAGCAATAGATGATGGGCCTAACAGATAGATGGCTCACTGCTGAATAGGCCTACTTTCCCATAAATTATGTTGATTGTCCACTTAATAGTTATTGTTCAGACTTATTGGTGGGATTTTTACATGGTGGCCTAAAAATGTGTTATGAATGTAATGCACGACCCATATTGCTTGGTTAGACTGGCCAAGTGTCCCCTTGCAAGTATGAAACTGTATATTATGGTGCCTTTAGAGCAGATGATGATTTCCACACTTCTTTTTGGCATCACAAAAGTCCAACTCAAAAATCATCACATGATAACAAGTGATTACTCTTACACTCCACATACATAGATGTGGGAAGGTGAAAGAACTTTGTGTGATTGATTGAAAAACACAAAATATAAAAATATACATAAAACACCACTCTTCTTCGTTTGAATGTTTGCTTAGCCTACATTTGTCTAGACCATTGGGGTAAAAAAAAAGACCACTGGCTAGGCTACATTGGTTAGATCATCCAGCTCATAGATTAAGTTATCTTGTTGTTAAGGTGGGCCAAAATTTGAAAACAAAGAGACAAGTGAGACATGTTTTTTTTCTTTTTTTGCAGAAATGTGGGAGCACACCACATGTAATTTTATTTATTTGAAAATCTTCTTTACAACCATTCAAGAAGGTGCAAATGCAACAAACAACTACAACACATATCATAAAAGACCAAGAAAAATGCACAAAAATACAAAAAGGAAAAAACAACTAAATTTTTTTTCTTTTAGCCATAAACTATACAAACATACTTACCCTAGCTCCAATCCTATTGCCATCATTGCTATTTAGAAAACACCATGGAAGGAAAAATCAAAGAAAGCATTCCATCAACAAATATATAGAATTCTCTTCTTCCCTTCCTCCAAAGTGCTAGAGTCCAAAAAAGCATCCCTACAACTACTCCATATCCAACTCCAAATCCTAACCACATTAATTCCCAATCATATTTCCTTTCAGATTGCAATGTTGACAAAGTGGGCGATGGTGCACTCTTTGCATCTTTGCGTTTGTTTGATAGTGGAGGTCCACACAATCCTAAGTTTCCTTTGAATGATTCATTATTAAATGTAAGAAACTGCCGACTTTGTGGTATTTTGCCTATGAGGAAATTCTGTGAGAGATTCAACACTACAAGGAATGTTAGCTCTGTTATCTGCCAAGGGATCTCTCCAGACAATTTATTATGTGAGAGATCTAATGATTCTAGATCCCTTAGATTCTATAGTGATGTTGGAATTCTGCCTGTTAAATCATTGTTGGACATATTAAGCACAAGGAGTGACTTTAGATCCCCAATTGATTCTGGGATATGCCCATAAAATTTGTTCCCTGAGAGATCCACTACAGTGAAGGCAGTAAGGATCTTCACCACTTCCATCATTAGCCCTTTGCTCACTACAGACACTTTGTTTTGATAGTATATGGAACTTCTGTTTATCATTTTTCCAAGGACCAAAGATTGGGATTTGTTGTCTTCCATCATTGCCTTCCAGCTCTTGAACATACTTGATGGCAAATTACCCTCAAAGCTATTGAAAGAGGTCAAAAATTTGTAACAAAGGAAAAGCTTGATTTGTTAGAGGATGCCCAATGGTGCCATGAAATTGGTTGGATCTCAAGACGAAAACACGCAACTGGGACAAAGCTTCCAACGAAAAAGGGAAGGTGTCATGTATTTGATTGTTTGCAAGGTTTAATACCTCTAACAGTTTGCAATTGACCAAAGACCTTGGCACTTGACCCTCTAATTGATTCCCACTGAGATCAAGCGTTTGTATGTTACATCCCTCTTTAAATGTCTGAAGTAAGGTGCCACTGAAAGCATTTCCTTGAAGATTCAACACACTTAGGCTATCACCAATCTCACCCAAACATGGTGGAATCTGACCAATGAAGTGATTGTGAGATAAATCAAGGACTGCTAGGAATGTTGCATTGCAAACTGATTGAGGGATTTCACCACCAAGGCTGTTGTTTGAAACTGAAAAGAAAAAGATGGACGGTGGTAGGATAGGAAGCGAGCCTTCTAGCTTGTTGGAGCTAATGTCCAGAACACTTAAGTCACTGATCAACAAAAGATGGGGAGATGGTACTATTCCCTGCAGAACATTGTGAGAAAGATTTAAAGAGGATAAAAACCCATTGCCAACCTCCCATATCCATTTGGGTATTTCACCACTAATTTTATTATTGGAAAGATCCAATTGGCTCAAATGCTCTTGATTTCTCAAGAAATTTGGAAATGCTCTGATGTTGCAAGAACGTAACAACAAAGATTCAATCTGGGGGATGGAAACAAATGTGGAATTAGCAATGCCATCTTGGACTGACAAGTTGTTATCTGAAAGATCCAGATAGTAAAGTTTTTTGAGGTTTTGAAATACGCCTAGCTCCACAACACCACTGAAATTATTGGAAGAAACGTGAAGTACTTGAAGCTCGGTAAGTTGAAAGATAAATCTCGGTATTATCCCCTGCAATTTATTGTTACCCAAAAGAATGTAATCCAGCTGCGAAGAAGAGGCATTGTGAAACTCCCCAAGTTGACTGCTAAGTTGGTTACCTGAGAGATCCAACATTTGTAATGATGGGAGTGAAAACAATGATGATCGAATGGTCCCATTAAGCAAATTATTCCCTAAGCTTATCTCTTTGAGATTCAGAAGTTCGTTTCCATATGAAGAAGGAATTGGGCCGCTCAATTTATTGGATGAAAGATACAGATATTGCAGTTTGGTAAGGTTCAAAAGTGAGGATGGTAATGAACCAGACAAGTTGCATTTTGTGAGGTGTAAATGAGTCAAGAATTTGAGATTACTGAGAGAATCTGGTAACTTTCCTGAAAATCCAGTGTCTGAAAGGATCAATTCCTGTAGAGTATTGTTTTGAGGGAACTCCGGCAAATTGATAGCTACAAGTGGATTGTCTGATATGTCAATGATTTGTAGAATTGGCATCTGGAAAACACTCGGAGGGAATTTTCCTTGCAATCCACAATCTGTAAGGAGCAGGGACGTCAATGAGGATAAATTGCCTATGAAATTGGGCACTGCAGAGGAGAGATTGTTTCCACTGAGGTTGAGTTCAGATAAGAAATGGAGCTGTGAAAGGGAAGAAAAGATGGAGCCTGAAAGATCACAACCTCGTAAGATCAACTAGCAGAGACTCCCCGGGAAACTGGGCACTGCAGAGGAGAGATTGTTTCCACTGAGGTTGAGTTCAGATAAGAAATGGAGCTGTGAAAGGGAAGAAAAGATGGAGCCTGAAAGATCACAACCTCGTAAGATCAACTAGCAGAGACTCCCCGGGAAACTGGGCACTGCAGAGGAGAGATTGTTATAGGTGAGGTCGAGTTCAGATAAGAAATGGAGATGTGAAAGGGAAGAAAAGATGGAGCTTGAAAGACCACATCCTTGTAAGATCAACTTGCGGAGACTCCCTGGGAAGCTGGGCACTGCAGAGGAGAGATTGTTATAGCTGAGGTCGAGTTCAGATAAGAAATGGAGCTGTGAAAGGAAAGAATAGATGGAGCCTGAAAGAAGACAATCATATAAGCTCAACTTGCGGAGACTAGGGAGTGGCAAATCTAAGGTCTTGCCCTGCAGTAAGATGCGTACCGAGTCCAGATAGAGTTCACTTAGATTGGACAGGTTTTGGACGACTGCTCCAATGCTTGGGTTTTCGAGTTTCAGGTTTTCATGGTAAGAACCATTCCATTATCCATTGTAAGAAAGATCGAGAGAAACCAAAGTGGTCAAGCGGGAGATTTCCAGTGGGATTTGGCCATAAAAGGATAAGTAAGAGAGGTTGAGATGGGTCAAACTGGTAAGCTGGTCAAACCCATAAGGGATTGGAGAGCCATCAAAATCATTGTAAGCCAGGTTGAGCCTCTGGAGGCTCCGAAGATGAAAGAGACTTTCAAAATCAATCCGACCAGAGATATAGAGCTCACTGAGGTCGAGGCAGATCACGTGACCAGTGGGTCCATCGCACGTGATGCCTTCCCAAGAGCAGCAATCGGTGTTGTTTGAATTCCAAGAGGGGAGAGTAGAGAGGGAGGAAGCAGTGTAGTTAAAACCATTCTTCAGTTGGAGTAAAGCAGTGAAGTGGTGATGGTTGCATTGTTGGGTAGTGAGAAAGAGCAGAGATGATAAAAAGAAGAGAATGAGAAGTGATGGGTTATTTTTAGAAGAAAAGAGGAGAGCCATTAGTTAATAATGGAAGGGTGTGGGAATTTAGGATGTGTAGGAATAGAAAGCGTGAGGTTTATTTAGAGGAGTGCGGATCCTCTGCCTCCCGGAGGTAGGAGCTCCCTGCCTCCAAAGTTTTCATTGGTCAACGTGACCGCAGGTGCCAGCTCATGAATTTTTTAAATATATTAGAAAAAATACATTTAATAAAGAAAACTAAAACGGAGACATTAAACGGAAGCGGGTTGCGCGCTGAGTACCTCAGTACGGTAAGCGCAATGAGTAAAGTCTGTGGAGCTCACCGTTATTCTCACTGGTCCATTCTATCAACTCCATCCATCTCTTTTTTTATCTAATTTTAAAGTTTTACAACAAAAATTAATCATATCCAAAGATCAAGTGGACCACACCACCTGAAACATGTGAATTGAATTCTACCGTTGAAAAGTTTTTGGGGCCATAGAAGTTTTATATCACGATGATTTTTTATTTTTTTTCATTCATCCATGTCTTTGTGATCTTATGAACAGTTTGGATGAAAAATAAAAACATTGGGGGCTTAGAAACACTTCAATGGTGAAAATCTATACTTCTACTATTTCTTTTGGATGAAAAATAAAAACATTGGGGGCTTAGAAACACTTCAATGGTGAAAATCTATACTTCTACTGTTTCTTTTGGTATCGTCTACTTGAGCTTTTGATATACTTCAGTTTTGGGCTCAACTCCAAAAATGATCTAAAAATACGGATGAACGGCGTGGATAAACCACTGAATTCCCAATGTACCCAATAGAGTTTACTTAGTACGATAAGACTTGGTACGCAATCCGATTTCATGTTTTAGACGCTGATTTCCTGCCAAAGCCTTTTGGAGTAAGATCCTGTGCAAAGATTCCAGATGGGTCCACTGCGACATTTGTATAAATCTAACCCATTCATCCATTTTTAGATATCATTTTAGGACATCATACCAAAACTAATGAATATACAAAACTCAAATGGGACACATGAGAGGAAACAGTGGGGATTTAGTGTCCACTATTGAAATATTTATATGGCCACAAAAGTTTTGCATCGGTCTAATATTTTGGTGTTTTCACTTCATCCTAGTAAAAATGACCTTATAAACAGTTTGGATGACATATAAACATCAAGAGGCCTAGGAAGGTTTCAACGGTAGGAATTTCTTTCTCCACTGTTTCATCTTGTATGGCCCAGTTGAGTTTTTTATCATCCTAATTTTTGGTTACATGTCTTAAAATGAGCTCTAAAATGGATGAATGGATTGAAATTCTTATAAACATCACGGGGACCCCACCATACATCCAGTGCTGGAACTTCATGCAAAAGGCTTTCCCCAGTGAATCCGCGTCCACGGTTTCTATTAGAAACGTATTGGCTACTCCCTTGCCACTTGGTGTTATGTGGGCCCACCATGATGTATGTGTTTCATCCATGTCGTCCATCTATTTTTCTAGATAAAAAATGAGGTATAACCCAATCTCAAGTGGACCACATTACATGAAACAGTGTTGAATGAACGTTGACCATTAAAAACTTTTTGGGGGCCATAAAAGTTTTGGATCAAGTTGATCTTTGATTTTTCCCTTCACCTGGGTCATTATGACCAAACCAACAGATTATATGTCAAATAAACAGTACGGTGGGCCTTAGGAGGACTTTAATGATGGATATCCAATCACCATTGTTTTCCTGTGGTGTGGTCCATATGAGATTTATATCCCTCTCATTTTTGGGATCAACCCCTAAAATTATATGTAAAAATAGATTAACGGAATGGATGAAATGCATACATCATGGTGGGGAAGTGATGTCACCCATTTATATGGGTCGCACTATGATGTATGTTTTGTATCCACACCGTCCATCCATTTGGAGAGATCATTTTAGGGTATGAGCCAAAGAATGAATCAGATCCAAAACTCGAGTGGACCCCACCACAGAAAACAGTGGAGAGAGTCACACCCACCATTTATTACGACTGAATCCAATCCAAACCTTGTCACTTTGTCTACTAATTGTACTGCAACATCATCACTTTGTCTCATCGCACTCCAAATACTTGGTGTCGAACATCGTCACTTTGTCTCATCAGCACCCGTCACTTTGTCCAGTAACCATACTTAACCCCATCACTTTGTCCAGTAACCCTACTTAACCCCATCACAAAGTGACGGGGTACTTCACAAATTGACGAGGTAAAGTAGGCAAAGTGACGAGGTTGCAGCACAAAGTGACTGGGTACAGTAGACAAAGTGACGATGTTGCTGTACAAAGTGATTGGGTTCAGTAGACAAAGTGACGGGGCTGCAGTATAAAGTGACAGGGTTCACTAGGCAATGACGGGGTTGCAGTACAAAGTGACAGGCTTCACTAGACAAAGTGACGGGGTTCAGTAGACAAAGTGATGAGATTGTAGTACAAAGTGACGGGGTTCACTAGATAAAGTAACGAGATTGCAGCACAAAGTGACGGGGTATAATAGACAAAGTGACGAGGTTGTAACATAAAGTGACGGGGTACATTAAACAAAGTGACGATGTTGCAGTACAAAGTGACGGGGTTCATTAGACAAAGTGACGAGGTTCACTAGACAAAGTGACAGGATTGCATTACAAAGTGATGGGGTTCACTAGACAAAGTGACAAGGTTGCAGTACAAAGTGACGGGGTTCAATAGACAAAGTGACGAGATTGCAGCACAAAGTAACGGGGTACAGTAGACAAAGTGACAAGGTTGCAGTACAAAGTGACGTGGTTCAATAAACAAAGTGACGAGGTTGCAGTATAAAGTGACGGGGTTCACTAGACAAAGTAACGAGATTGCAACACAAAGTGACGGGGTACAGTAGACAAAATGACGAGGTTGTAGCATAAAGTGACAAGGTATATTAGACAAAGAGACGATGTTGCAGTACAAAGTGATGGAGTTCAGTAGACAAAGTGACGGGGTTGCAGTTCAAAGTGACGGGGTTCAGTAGACAAAGTGACAGGGTTGTAGTACAGAGTGACGAGATTGCAGTACAAAGTGACGGGGTTCACTAGACAAAGTGACGAGGTTGCAGTACAAAGTAACGGGGTTGCAATACAAAGCGACGGGATACAGTAGACAAAGTGACGGGGTTTAGTAGACAAAGTGACGAGGTTACAGTACAAAGTGACGGGGTTCACTAGACAAACTAACGAGATTGTAGCAGAAAGTGATGGAGTACAGTAGACAAAGTGACGAGGTTGTAGCATAAAGTGACAGGATACATTAGACAAAGTGACAATGTTGCATTACAAAGTGACGGAGTTCAGTAGACAAAGTAACAGAGTTGCAGTACAAAGTGGCGGGGTTCAGTAGACAAAGTGACGGGGTTGCAATACAAAGTGACGAAGTTCACTAGACAAAGTAACGAGGTTGCAGTACAAAGTGACGAGGTTCAGTAGACAAAGTGACGGGGTTGCAGTACAAAGTGACGGGGTTCAGTAGACAGAGTGACGAAGTTTGAATTAGATTCAGTCGTAATAAATGGTGGGCGTGACTCTCTCCACTGTTTTCTGTGGTGATGTTCACTCGAGTTTTGGATCTGATTCATTCTTTGGCTCATGCCCTAAAATGATCTCTCCAAATGGATGAATGGTGTGGATACAAAACATACATCCACTACCAAAAAAATGGGCAAAGGCTACGGATAAAATCCGTAGCCATAGACCTATGGCTATGATTTTAGTCCGTAGCACGACCGTAGTCGTAGATGCCATAACAATAGGTCTGGAACCTATGGCTACGGATCTAATCCGTAGCTATAGGTTCCAACAACTACGGATAAAATCCGTAGCAATAACTATAAGAAAAACAGGCAAAGGCTACGAATAAAATCCGTAGCCATAAACATATGGCTCCGGTTTTTGTCCGTAGCATAACTATAGTCGTAGGTGCAGTAACAATAGGTCTGGGACCTATGGCTACGAATTTAATCCATAACAATTACATCTGTAGCAAAAACTTCAAACAGCTACGGATATTATTTGTAGTTAAAAGTCCGTAGCAATATGCCAAATTTAATAAAGGCTACACCTGTCAGATTAGTGGCTACAGTCAATATCCGTAGCTATTTCGTACATTAAAAAATTACATATAATCATTTGTTCATTCAATTACCACCTGTACAATCATTCATTCATTCAATTATAATCATTCATTCATTCAATTATAATCCTTCATTCAATCAATTACAATTACAATCCTTCATTCAATCAATTACAATTACAATCAATTACAATCCAATTCATTCAATCAATTACAATTACAATTAGAATAATGTTAAAAATACAAATCTTCGGCTCCATTAGAGAAATATGCTCGACTTCACCATGAAATTTCAACAGCTTTGTATATTCCATCATCCTACAAACAGTCATGTTATTCATAAATTAGAATGCCCATTGGAGCAAAGAAAGACAAATTGAAAGAAGTGCACCATGTATAACCATTTTTTTCTTAATGAATTAAAAAAAAAAAAAAACTCAAAGAGGAATGAAATTGACACAAAAGAAATGGTCTCACCATATGATTATAGGTTTTGGTTTAGGTTTAGGTTATAGGTTTAGGTTAAGGTTTAGGTTAAGGTTAGGCTATATGTTATAATTAAGTTTAGGTTATAGGTTAAGGTTTAGGTTTAGGTTAAGGTTATAGTTTTAGGTTTAGGTTATAGGTTTAGGTTTAGGTTATAGGTTATAGCTTTTGGGAACTTAATTATAGGTTAAGGTTTAGGTTTAGGAAATCAGGTTCGGGTTCGGGATTGGGTTTAGGTTTGGGTTTTCAAGTTGAGATTAGGATTAGGTGTAGGTTTGGGTTTAAGGATTTGAGAATACATTTAGGTTTTGAGTTTAAGTTTAGGTTAAAGGTTTAGGAAAAGGTTATAGGTTTAGGTTTAGGTTTCGGTTATAGGTTATAGGTTATAGCTTTAGGGAATTGAGAATGGGTTATGGTTTAGGTTTAGGAAATCGGGTTCGGAGTTCTGGATTGGGTTTAAGTTTGGGTTTTCAAGTTTAGGTTTAGGTTATAGGTTTTGGGATTTGAGAATGGGTTCGGGTTTAGGTTATAGGTTTTGGTTTTGGTTTTGGTTATAGGTTTTGGTTTTGGGATTTGAGAATGGGTTCGGGTTTAGGTTATAGGTTATGGTTTTGGTTTAGGTTATAGGTTTTGGGATTTGAGAATGGGTTTGGGTTTAGGTTATAGGTTATGGTTTTTGTTTAAGTTTAGGTTATAGGTTTTGGATTTGAGAATGGGTTATGGTTTAGGTTTAGAAATCGGGTTCATGTTCGGATTGGGTTTAAGTTTTGGTTTTCAAGTTTAGGTTTATGTTTAGGTTAGGAGTTGAGATTAGGATTAGGTGTAGGTTTAGCTTTAGGAATTGAGTTTAGGTTATAGGTTTAGGAAAGGTTAGGTTTAGGTTATAGGTTTTGGGATTTAGGAATAGTTTTAGGTTATAAATATAGGTTTAGGTTAGGTTATAGGTTAAGGTTTAGGGATTTGAGTTTAGGTTATAGGTTTTGGTTTAGGTTATGGGTGTTGGGATTTGAGAATGGGTTCTTTAGGTTATAGGTTTTGGTTTTAGTTTAAGTTATACGTTTTGGGAATTGCGAATGGGTTTGGGTTTAGGTAATAGGTTTTGGTTTTGGTTTAGGTTATAGGTTTTAGTTTTGGTTTAGGTTAAGGTTTAGGTTTAGGTTAAGGTTTAGGCTTAGGTTATAGGTTTTGGGATTTGAGAATGGGTTCGGGTTTAGGCTATAGGTTTTGGTTTAGGTTTAGGTTTATAGGTTTTGGTTTTGGTTTAAGATAAGGTTTATGTTTAGGTTATAGGTTTTGGATTTGAGAATGGGTTCGGGTTTAGGTTATAGGTTTTGGTTTTAGTTTAGGTTATAGGTTTTGGAATTTGAGAATGGGTTGGGGTTTAGGTTATAGGTTATGTTTTAGTTTAGGTTATAGGTTATATGTTTTAGTTTTGGTTTTGGTTTTGGTTATAGGTTATAGGTTTTGGTTTTGGTTTAGGTTAAGGTTTAGGTTATAGGTTTTGGGATTTGAGAATGGGTTCGGCTTTAGTGATAGGTTTTGGTTTTGGTTTAGGTTATAGGTTATAGGTTTTCGTTTAGGTTAAAGGTTTTAGTTAAGGTTTAGGTTTTAGGATTTGAGAATGGGTTCGGGTTTAGATTATAGGTTATGGTTTTGGTTTTGGTTTAGGTTATAGGTTTTGGATTTGAGAATGGGTTATAGTTTAGGTTTAGGAAATCGGGTTTATGTTCTGGATTGGGTTTAAGTTTTGGTTTTCAAGTTTAGCTTTAGGTTTAGGTTATGGAGTTGAGATTAGGATTAGGTGTAGGTTTAGCTTTGGGAATTGAGTTTAGGTTATAGGTTTAGGGAAAGGTTAGGTTTAGGTTATAGGTTTTGGGATTTGGGAATAGTTTTAAGTTATAAGTATAGGTTTAGGTTAGGTTATAGATTAAGGTTTAGGGATTTGAGTTTATGTTATAGGTTTTAGTTTAAGTTATAGGTGTTGGGATTTGAGAATGGGTTCGGGTTTAGGTTATAGATTTTAGTTTTAGTTTAAGTTATATGTTTTGAGATTAGAGAATGGGTTTGGGTTTAGGTTATAGGTTTTGGTTTTGGTTTAGGTTATAGGTTTTGGTTATAGGTTTTGGGATTTGAGAATGGGTTCAGTTTAGGTTATAGGTTTTGGTTTAGGTTTAGGTTATAGATTTTGGTTTTGTTTTAGGATAAGGTTTAGGTTTAGGTTATAGGTTTTGGATTTGAGAATGGGTTCGAGTTTAGGTTATAGGTTTTGGTTTTGGTTTAGGTTATAGGTTTTGAGATTTAAGAATAGGTTCGGGTTTAGGTAATAGGTTTTGGTTTTGGTTTAGGTTACGTGTTTTCGTTTTGGTTTAGGTTTAGGTTTAGGTTTAGGTTATAGGTTTTGGGATTTGAGAATGGGTTCGGGTTTAGGTTATAGGTTTTGGTTTTGGTCGAGGTTTATAGGTTTTGGTTTTGGTTTAAGATAAGGTTTAAGTTTAAGTTATAGGTTTTCGGATTTGAGAATGGGTTCGTGTTTAGCTTATAGGTTTTGGTTTTGGTTTAGGTTATAGTTTTGGGGATTTGAGAATGGGTTGGGGTTTAGGTTATAGGTTATGGTTTTGGTTTAGGTTATAGGTTATAGGTATTGGTTTTGGTTTTGGTTTAAGTTTAGGTTATAGGTTTAGGTTATAGCTTTTGGTTTAGGTTTAGGTTAAGGTTTAGGTTATAGGTTTTGGGATTTGAGAATGGGTTCGGGTTTAGGTTATAGGTTTTGGTTTTGGTTTTGGTTATAGGTTATAGGTTTTGGTTTAGGTTATTGGTTTTGGTTTAAGTTTAGGTTATGGATTTGACAATGGGTTCGAGTTTAGGTTATTGGTTATGATTTTGGTTTAGGTTTAGGTTATAGGTTTTGGATTTGAGAATGGGTTATGGTCTAGGTTTAGGAAATCGGGTTCATGTTCGGGATTGGGTTTAAGTTTTGGTTTTAAGTTTAAGTATAGGTTTAGGTTAGGGAGTTGATATTAGGATTAGGTGTAGGTTTAGCTTTAGGGAATGAGTTTAAGTTATAGGTTTAGGGAAAGGTTAGGTTTAGGTTATAGGTTTTGGAATTTGGGAATAGTTTTCGGTTATAAGTATAGGTTTAGGTTAGGTTATAGGTTAAGGTTTAGGGATTTGAGTTTAGGTTATAGGTTTTGTTTTAGGCTATAGGTGTTGGGATTTGAGAATGGGTTCGGGTTTAGGTTATAGGTTTTGGTCTTGGTTTAAGTTATACGTTTTAGGATTAGAGAATGAGTTTGGGTTTAGGTTATAGGTTTTGGTTTTGGTTTAGGTTATAGGTTTCGGTTTTGGTTTAAGTTAAGGTTTAGGTTATAGGTTTTGGGATTTGAGAATGGTTCGGGTTTAGGTTATAGGTTTTGGTTTAGGTTTTGGTTTTGGTTTGGGATAAGGTTTAGGTTTAGGTTATAGGTTTTGAATTTGAGAATGGGTTCGGGTTTAGGTTATAGGTTTTAGTTTTGGTTTAGGTTATAGGTTTTCTGGATTTGAGAATTGGTTCGGGTTTAGGTAATAGGTTTTGGTTTTGGTTTAGGTTATAGGTTTTGGTTTTGGTTTAGGTTAAGGTTTAGGTTTAGGTTATAGGTTTTGGGATTTGAGAATGGGTTCGGGTTTAGGTTATAGGTTTTGGTTTTGGTTTAGGTTTATAGGTTTTGGTTTTGGTTTAAGATAAGGTTTAGGTTTAGGTTATAGGTTTTGGATTTGAGAATGGGTTCGGGTTTAGGTTATAGGTTATGGTTTTGGTTTAGGTTAGAGGTTTTGGGATTTGAGAATGGGTTGGGGTTTGGTTATAGGTTATGGTTTTGGTTTAGGTTATAGGTTATGGTTTTGGTTTAGGTTATAGGTTATAGGTTTTGGTTTTGGTTTTGGTTTAGGTTATAGGTTATAGGTTTTGGTTTAGGTTTAGGTTATAGGTTTTGGGATTTGAGAATGAGTTTGGGTTTAGGTTATAGGTTTCTTTCTGGTTTAGGTTTAGGTTATAGGTTTTGGATTTGAGAATGGGTTATGGTTTAGGTTTAGAAATCGGGTTCATGTTCTGGGATTGGGTTTAAGTTTTGGTTTTCAAGTTAAGGTTTAGGTTTAGGTTAGGAGTTGAGATTATGATTAAGTGTAGGTTTAGCTTTAGCAATTGAGTTTAGGTTATAGGTTTAGGGAAATGTTAGGTTTAGGTTATAGGTTTTGGGATTTAGGAATAGTTTTAGGTTATAAGTATTGGTTTAGGTTATGTTATAGGTTAAGGTTTAGGGATTTGAGTTTATGTTATAGGTTTTGGTTCGAGTTATAGGTGTTGGGATTTGAGAATGGGTTCGGGTTTAGGTTATAGGTTTTGGTTTTGGTTTTGGTTTAAGTTATACGTTTTGGGATTTGCGAATGGGTTCGGGTTTAGGTAATAGGTTTTGGTTTTGGTTTAGGTTATAGGTTTTGGTTTGGTTTTGGTTAAGGTTTAGGTTTAGGTTATAGGTTTTGGGATTTGAGAATAGGTTCGGGTTTAGGTGATAGGTTTTGGTTTTGGTTTAGGTTATAAGTTATAGGTTTTGGTTTAGGTTAAAGGTTTTAGTTAAGGTTTAGGTTTTAGGATTTGAGAATGGTTCAAGTTTAGATTATAGGTTATGGTTTTGGTTTTGGTTTAGGTTATAGGTTTTGGATTTGAGAATGGGTTATAGTTTAGGTTTAGGAAATCGGGTTCATGTTCGGGATTGGGTTTAAGTTTTGTTTTTCAAGTTTAGGTTTAGGTTTAGGTTAGGGAGTTAAGATTAGGATTAGGTGTAGGTTTAGCTTTAGGAATTGAGTTTAGGTTATAGGTTTAGGAAAGGTTAGGTTAAGGTTATAGGTTTTGGGATTTGGGAATAGTTTTAAGTTATAAGTATAAGTTTAGGTTAGGTTATAGATTAAGGTTTAGGGATTTGAGTTTAGGTTATAGGTTTTAGTTTAAGTTATAGGTGTTGGGATTTGAGAATGGGTTCGGGTTTAGGTTATAGGTTTTAGTTTTGGTGTAAGTTATATGTTTTGGGATTAGAGAATGGGTTTGGGTTTAGGTTATAGGTTTTGGTTTTGGTTTAGGTTATAGGTTTTGGTTATAGGTTTTGGGATTTGAGAATGGGTTCGGTTTTAAGTTATAGGTTTTGGTTTAGGTTTAGGTTATAGGTTTTGGTTTTGGTTTAGGATATGGTTTAGGTTTAGGTTATAGGTTTTTGGATTTGAGAATGGGTTCGGGTTTAGGTTGTAGGTTTTGGTTTTGGTTTAGGTTATAGGTTTTGGGATTTAAGAATAGGTTCGGGTTTAGGTAATAGGTTTTGGTTTTGGTTTAGGTTCTGAGTTTTCGTTTTGGTTTAGGTTTAGGTTATAGGTTTTGGGATTTGAGAATGGGTTCGGGTTTAGGTTATAGGTTTTGGTTTTGGTCTAGGTTTATAGGTTTTGGTTTTGGTTTAAGATAAGGTTTAAGTTTAGGTTATTGGTTTTTGGATTTGAGAATGGGTTAGGGTTTAGCTTATAGGTTTTGGTTTTGGTTTAGGTTATAGGTTTTGGGATTTGAGAATGGGTTGGGGTTTAGGTTATAGGTTATGGTTTTGGTTTAGGTTATAGGTTATAGGTTTTGGTTTTGGTTTTGGTTTAAGTTTAGATTATAAGTTTAGGTTATAGGTTTTGGTTTAGGTTTAGGTTAAGGTTTAGGTTATAGGTTTTGGGATTTGAGAATGGGTTCGGGTTTAGGTTATAGGTTTTGGTTTTAGTTTTGGTTATAGGTTATACGTTTTGGTTTAGGTTATTGGTTTTGGTTTAGGTTTAGGTTTTGGGATTTGAGAATGGGTTCGGGTTTAGGTTATAGGTTATGGTTTTGGTTTAGATTTAGGTTATAGGTTTTGGATTTGAGAATGGGTTATGGTTTAGGTTTAGGAAATTGGGTTCATGTTCGGGATTGGGTTTAAGTTTTGGTTTTCAAGTTTGGGTATAGGTTTAGGTTAGGGAGTTGAGATTAGGATTAGGTGTGGGTTTAGCTTTAGGAATTGAGTTTAAGTTATAGGTTTAGGAAAGGTTAGGTTTAGGTTATAGGTTTTGAAATTTGGGAATAGTTTTAGGTTATAAGTATAGGTTTAGGTTAGGTTATAGGTTAAGGTTTAGGGATTTGAGTTTAGGTTATAGGTTTTGTTTTAGATTATAGGTGTTGGGATTTGAGAATGGGTTCGGGTTTAGGTTATATTTTGGTTTTGGTTTAAGTTGTACGTTTTACTATTAGAGAATGGGTTTGGGTTTAGGTTATAGGTTTTGGTTTTGGTTTTGGTTTAAGTTAAGGTTTAGGTTATAGGTTTTGGGATTTGAGAATGGGTTCGGGTTTAGGTTATAGGTTTTGGTTTAGGTTTTGGTTTTGGTTTGGGATAAGGTTTAGGTTTAGGTTATAGGTTTATGAATTTGAGAATGGGTTCGGGTTTAGGTTATAGGTTTTGGTTTTGGTTTAGGTTATAGGTTTTGGGATTTGAGAATTGGTTCGGGTTTAGGTAATAGGTTTTGGTTTTGGTTTAGGTTATAGGTTTTGGTTTTGGTTTAGGTTAAGGTTTAGGTTTAGGTCATAGGTTTTGGGATTTGAGAATGGGTTCGGGTTTAGGTTATTGGTTTTGGTTTTGGTTTAGGTTTATAGGTTTTTGTTTTGGTTTAAGATAAGGTTTAGGTTTAGGTTATAGGTTTTGGATTTGAGAATGGGTTCGGGTTTAGGTTATAGGTTTTGGTTTTGGTTTAGGTTATAGGTTTTGGGATTTGAGAATGGGTTGGGGTTTGGTTATAGGTTATGGTTTTGGTTTAGGTTATAGGTTATGGTTTTGGTTTAAGTTATAGGTTATAGGTTTTGGTTTTGGTTTTGGTTTATGTTATAGGTTATAGGTTTTGGTTTAGGTTTAGGTTATAGGTTTTGGGATTTGAGAATGAGTTCGGGTTTAGGTTATAGGTTTTGGTTTTGGTTTAGGTTATAGGTTATAGGTTTTGGTTTAGGTTATAGGTTTTGGTTAAGGTTTAGGTTTTGAGATTTGAGAATGGGTTCGAGTTTAGGTTATAGGTTATAGTTCCGGTTTAGGTTTAGGTTATATGTTTTTGGATTTGAGAATGGGTTATGGTTTAGGTTTAGGAAATCGGGTTCATGTTCGGGATTGGGTTTAAGTTTTGGTATTCTAGTTTTGGTATAGGTTTAGGTTAGGGAGTTGAGTTTAGGATTTGGTGTAGGTTTAACTTTGGGAATTGAGTTTAAGTTATAGGTTTAGGGAAAGGTTAGGTTTAGGTTATAAGTTTTGGGATTTGGGAATAGCTTTAGGTTATAAGTATAGGTTTAGGTTAGGTTATAGGTTAATGTTTAGTGATTTGAGTTTAGGTTATAGGTTTTGGTTTAGGTTATAGGTTTTGGGATTTGAGAATGGGTTCGGGTATAGGTTATAGCTTTTGGTTTTGGTTTAAGTTATAGGTTTTGGGATTTGAGAATGGGTTCGGGTTTAGGTTATAGGTTTTGGTTTTGGTTTAGGTTAAAGGTTTTGGGTTTGGTTTAGGTTAAGGTTTAGGTTTAGGTTATAGGTTTTGGGATTTGAGAATGGGTTCGAAAGTTTAGGTTTTAGGTTTTGGTTTTGGTTTAGGTTTAGGATAAGGTTTAGGTTTAGGTTATAGGTTTTGGATTTGAGAATGGGTTCGGGTTTAGGTTATAGGTTTTGGTTTTTGTTTAGATATAGGTTTTGGGATTTGAGAATGGGTTCGGGTTTAGGTTATAGGCTTTTGGATTTGAGAATGGGTTCGGGTTCGTGTTATAGGTTTTAGTTTTGGTTATAGGTTTTGGGACTTGAGAATGGGTTCGGTTTAGGTTATAGGTTTTGGTTTTGGTTTAGGTTATAGGTTTTGGTTTTGGTTTAGGATAAGGTTTAGGTATAGGTTATAGGTTTTTAGATTTGAGAATGGGTTCGGGTTTAGGTTATATGTTTTGGTTTCGATATAGGTTATAGGTTTTGAGATTGGAGAATGGGTTCGGGTTTAGGTTATAGGTTTTGGTTTTGGTTGAGGTTATAGGTTTTGGTTTTGGTTTAGGTTAAGGTTTAGGTTTAGGTTATAGATTTTGAGATTTGAGAATGGATTCGGGTTTAGGTTATAGGTTTTGGTTTTGGTTTAGGTTATAGGTTTCTCGTTTTTGTTTAGGATAAAGTTTAGGTTTAGGTTATAGGTTTTTGGTTTTGAGAATGGGTTCGGATTTAGTTTATAGGTTTTGGTTTTGGTTTAGGTTATAGGTTTTGGGATTTAAGAATGGGTTCCGATTTAGTTTATAGGTTTTGGTTTTGGTTTAGGTTAAAGGTTTTGGTTTTGGTTTAGGTTAAGGTTTAGGTTTAGGTTATAGGTTTTGGGATTTGAGAATGGGTTCGGGTTTAGGTTATAGGTTTTGGTTTCGATTTAGATAAGGTTTAGGTTTAGGTTATAGGTTTTTGGATTTGAGAATGGGTTCGTTTATGTTATAGGTTATGGTTTTGGTTTAGGTTATAGGTTTTGAGATTTGAGAATGGATTCGGGTTTAGGTTATAGGTTATGGTTTTTGTTTAGGTTTATGTTATAAGTTTTTGGATTTGAGAATGGGTTTGGGTTTAGGTTATAGGTTTTGGTTTTGGTTATAGGTTTTAGGATTTGAGAATGGGTTCGGGTTTAGGTATGTATTCTCAAATCCCTAAACCTAAACCTACACCTAATCCTAATCTCAACTCCCTAACCTAAACCTAAACCTAAACTTGAAAACCCAAACCTAAACCCTATCCCGAACCCGATTTCCTAAACCTAAACCTAAACCTTAACCTATTCTCAATTCCCTAAACCTAGTCCTTAACCTAAACCTATACCTTAACCTAAACTTAAACCTATAACTTTAACCTAACTAAACCTAACCTATAACCTATAACCTAAACTTATATCCTATAACCTAACCTTAACCTAAACCTTAACCTATAAGCTAAAACCTAAACCTAAGCCTTAACCTAAAACCTAAATGTATTCTCAAATCCCTAAACCTAAACCTACACCTACACCTAATCCTAATCTCAACTCCTAACCTAAACCTAAACCTAAACTTGAAAACCCAAACTCAAACTCGATGTCGAACCCCAACCCGATTTCCTAAACCTAAACCTTAACCTATTCTCAATTCATTAAACCTTAACCTATAACCTAACCTAAACCTAAACCTATAACATGCACTTATTACCTAAACCTATAAACCTAAACCTAAACCTAAAATCGAAATGTATTCTCAAATCCT
This sequence comes from Magnolia changhungtana, assembly GCA_030180095.1. NCBI lineage: Eukaryota > Viridiplantae > Streptophyta > Magnoliopsida > Magnoliales > Magnoliaceae > Magnolia > Magnolia changhungtana. Next base: position 19,414 of record JASAUF010000518.1, on the reverse strand, counting down.
TAAAACCTAAACCTAATCCTAATCTCAACTCCCTAACCTAAACTAAACCTAAACTTGAAAACCCAAACCTAAACCCGATCCCGAACCCGATTTCCTAAACCTAAACCTTAACCTTAACCTATTCTCAATTCCCTTAAGCTATAACCTATTTACTATAGCCTATAACCTAAACCTAAACCTTAACCTATAACCTAAACTTATAACCCAAACCTAAACCTAAACCAAAACCAAAACCTATAACCTAAACCTTAACCTATAACCTATAACCTAAACTTATAACCTATTACCTAACCTAAACCTAAACCTAGACCTAAAACCTAAACCTAAACCTATAACCTAAAACTTAAACCTTAACCTAAAACCTAAATGTATTCTCAAATCCCTAAACTTAGACTTACACCTAATCCTAATCTCAACTCCCTAACCTAAACCTAAACCCGATCCCGAACCCAAACCCAATTGCTGTAATAATGTAGCCCAATCACATGGCAACAAACAAGAATGTATCCTTTTTAACACATGCCCCTTTTTATAAAGCTTTAATTTTTGTTGTCGTTTCTATTAATTGAAACACCTTTTTGCATTATTTGCTCGTATTAGTTTTATTTTAATGATCAGTTTTATTTTAAAAAAGTGCCCACTTTTTTGGAAGAAGTTTCTGCAATTCTTCATGATTCTAAATTATAATATTTTGTTGGTTGAATATTTTTTTATTAGATGAAAGACACAAAAAGAAATTGTTGCTGATTTTTTTTCCTTGTTTTTTTTTTTTTTTTTACTTATGATGTTAAACTTATATGTATTATGCGTGAATGAATGTAATGTGGATAAGATTGTTTATGTTTGGATGGATGTAGTTTATGTTTGAATGGATTTACGTATTTTGAGTTTAGATGGATGTGAATGTGAATATGATGAAATATATTGTATAACAGGTATATATTAGGAAGAATACGATGAAAATATAACAGGTCAAATTTGAAAATGTCCTTTACAGGAAGGGACGGCCCATAACAGTCCTTTTAAAGGACGGTCCATGACAGTCCTTTTTAAGGATGGTCTATGACTGTCCTTTTAAACGACGGTCCATGGCCGTCCTTTGAAGGCTCATAAGAGATGGTCCATGACAGTCCTTTTTAAGGACGGTCCATGACCGTCCTTTGAAGGCTCATAAGAGATGGTCCATGAGTCCTTTTTAAGGACGGTCTATGACCGTCCTTTTAAAGGACGGTCCATGGCCGTCCTTTGAAGGCTCATAAGAGACGGTTCATGACAGTCCTTTTAAAGGACGGTCCATGGCCATCTTTTGAAGGCTCATAAGAGACGGTCCATGTCAGTCCTTTTTAAGGACAGTCCATGACCGTCCTTTTTAAGTCAATAAGAATGTTTTTAACCGTCCTTTAAGTAATAGGACACGTTAAAATTTGACGGCCCTTGTGACGGTCAATGACCGTCCTTTTTGGTCATTTAAGACAGTTTTGGATCGTTCTTTTTTTGCTATTTTGGCGTAGTGGTAGCCAATCCGCTTTCATTTCCATTTGGGATTCAGTATCACATTAAGCAGTGAGACTCGCTATTGAAGTGATGTCACCTATTTATATAGGTCCCATTATGATGTATGTTTTGTATCTACACCGTCCATCCATTTGGAGAGATCATTTTAGGGCATGAGCCAAAGAATGAATCAGATCCAAAACTCGAGTGGACCCCACCACAGAAAATAGTGGAGAGAGTCACGCCCATCATTTATTATGACTGAATCTAATTCAAACCTCGTCACTTTGTCTACTGAACCCCATCACTTTGTAATGTAACTCCGTCACTTTATCTACTGAACTCTGTCACTTTGTGTTGCAACCTCGTCACTTTGTCTAGTGAACCCCATCGCTTTATACTACAACCCCATCACTTTGTCTACTAAACTCCGTCACTTTGTACTGCAACCCAGTTACTTTGTCTACTAATATCTATCATTTTAAACTACAAACATTGTCACATTGTCTACTGTACCCCGTCATTTTGTGCTACAACCTCGTCACTGTCTACTGTACCCCGTCACTTTGTGCTGCAATCTCGTCACCTTGTCTAGTGAACCCCGTTACTTTGTACTGCAACCCTGTCACTTTGTCTACTGAATCCTGTCACTTTGTACCCGTCACTTTGTTTACTGTACCCCGTCACTTTGTCTACTGAACCCCGTCACTTGGTACTGTAAGCCTGTCACTTTGTACTGCAACCCCGTCACTTTGTCTATTGAACCTCGTCACTTTGTACTGCAACATCATCACTTTGTTTACTGAATTCTGTCACTTTGTACTGCAATATCATCACTTTGCCTACTATACCCCGTCACTTTGTGCTACAATCTCGTCACTTTGTCTACCGTACTCCATCACTTTGTGTTACAATCTCATCCTTTATCTAGTGAATTCTGTCACTTTATACTACAACCTCGTCACTTTGTCTACTGAACCCCGTCACTTTGTACTGTAACATCGTCACTTTGTCTACTGTACTCTGTCACTTTGTACTGTAACCCCATCACTTTGTCTACTAAACCCCGTCACTTTGTACTGCAACCCTGTCACTTTGTCTATTGAACCCCATTACTTTGTACTGCAATCCCGTCACTTTGTCTATTGAACCCCGTCACTTTGTACTGCAACATCACCAATTTGTCTATTGTATCCCGTCACTTTGTACTGCAATCCCGTCACTTTGTCTATTGAACCCCGTCACTTTGTACTGCAACATCACCAATTTGTCTATTGTATCCCGTCACTTTATGCTACAACCTCGTCACTTTGTCTACTGTACCCCGTCACTTTATACTGCAACCTCGTTACTTTGTCTACTGTACCCCGTCACTTTGTACTACAACCTTGTTACTTTGTATACTGTACCCCGTCACTTTGTGCTATAACCCCGTCACTTTGTCTACTGAACCCCATCACTTTATACTGCAACCTCGACATTTTGTGTTACAACCCCGTCACTTTGTGCTGCAACCCAATCACTTTGTGCTGCAACCCTATCATTTTGTCAAATGAACCCGTCACTTTGTCTATTGAAACCCCGTCATTTCATTTGACAAGTCGCTACTTTATCTAGTGAAATCCTCTCACTTTGCACAGTAGCATCGTCACTTTGTCTAGTGGAACCAAGTCACTTTATTCGAAAACTCGTTATTTTATTAAGTAAAACACTATTTTTCGAGAATCTATAACTTTATCTAATGGAACCCTATTTTCTTTGTCTCATGCTTTAAAACGATCTCTCCAAATGAGTGGACAGTGTGGATACAAAACATACATCATGGTGGGACCGACATAACTATGTGATGTCACTTTAGTAGTGAGTCTCACTACTCAACTTGTGCACTGAATCCCTAAATGAAAACTTAAATAAAAATCACAATGGACCTTAAGTTAACATAAACATTAAAGAAGGAAAAACACAAATATCAGCTTGATGGAAAACTTTTTTGACCCTTTAAAGTTTTTATTGGCGGGCATGACTCCCTCCACTATTTCTGTGTTAGGATCCACTTGAGTTTTGAATCCGATTCATTTTATGGCTCATGCCCTAAAATGATCTCTCTAAATGGATGGACGGTGTAGATACAAAAAATATATCATGGTGGGTCCCACATAACTAGGTGACATCACTTTAGTAGCAGTCTCGCTACTTAATCTGTGCGCTGAATCCTTAAATAGAAGGTAGCTGATTACGGGAACGGATTGGCTATTCCCCCTACCACCCCGGTGGCTGGTGGTTATCCATTTTTACATATAATTTTAATGTTTTATCCAAAAAATTAGAGGTATATAAATATCAGATGAACCACACCATAAGAAAACAATAGTGATTGGATATCCACCATTAAAATCCTCCTAAGGCCCACTGTACTGTTTATTTGACATCCAATCTTTTGATTAGGTCATACAGGCCTAGATGAAAGGAAAAAAGCAAAGATCAGCTTGATTCAAAACTTTTATGGCCCTAAAAAGGTTTTTAATGGTCGACGCTCATTTAACATTGTTTCCTGTAATGTGGTCCACTTGAGATTGTGATATACCTCGTTCTTTTTCTTAGACCATAAAATGATCTGGAAAAATAGATGAACAACATGGATGAAACACATACATCATGTTGGGGGCCCACAGAGCACTGAATCCTAAATGGAAACGGAAGCGGATTGGCTACTCCCCCTACCACCAACTCGGTGGTGGTGGTCGGTGCTCTGTGGACCCCACCATGATGTATGTGTTTCATCCATTCCTTTAATCTATTTTTACATATAATTTTAGGGCTTCATCCCACAAATGAGAGGGATATAAATCTCATATGGACCATACCACAGGAAAACAATGGTGATCGGATATCCATCATCAAAGTCCTCCTAAGGCCCACTGTACTGTTTATTTGGTCATAAAGACTCAGATGAAGGGGGAAAACAAAGATCAACTTGATCCAAAACTTTTACGGCCCCCAAAAAGTTTTTAATGGTCTACGTTCATTCAAAATTGTTTCATGTAATGTGGTTCACTTGAGATTAGGTTATATCTCATTTTTGTTCTCATACCATAAAATGAACTAGAAAAATAGATGGACTGCATGGATGAAACACATACATCATGGTGGGCCCACATAGTACCGTTGAGACCTTCCTAGGCGTCTTGATGTTTATATGCCATCCAAACTGTTTATAAGGTCATTTTTACCAGGATGAAGTGAAAACACCAAAAAATTAGACAGATACAAAACTTTCGTGGCCATATAAATATTTCAACGGTGGTCACTGAATCCCCACTGTTTCCTTTTGTATGGCCCATTTAAGTTTTGTGTACACCTTAATTTTGGTATAATGTCCTAAAATGATATCTAAAAATGGATGAACGGGTTGGATTTATCACAAACGTCAAAGTGGGACCATTCAGAATCCTTGGGCAGGAACTTTACTGCAAAAGGCTTTAGCAGGAAATCCGCGTCCCCGTGTCCGACGAAAACGGATGGGCTACTCCCCTGCCACCAGCCCGGTGGCTATGGTTGGTGCTCGGTGGGCCCCACCATTATGTATGTGTTTCATCCATTCCGTTCATCCATTTTTACGGGTCATTTTAGGGCATTTTTCAAAAAAAAAAAAATTTAGGTTTCAAGTTTAGGTTTCGGTTTAGGTTAGGGAGTTGAGATTAGGATAAGGTGTATGTTTAAGTTTTGGTTAGGGATTTGAGAATACATTTAGGTTTAGGTTTAGGTTTAGGGAATTGAGAATAGGTTAAAGTTTAGGTTTAAGAAATCGGGTTCGGAGTCGGGATCGAGTTTATGTTTGGGTTTTCAAGTTTAGGTTTTAGGTTAGGTTAGGGAGTTGGGATTAGGATTATGTGTAGGTTTAGGTTTAGGGATTTGAGAATACATTTAGGTTAAGGTTTTGAGAATTGAGAATATATTAAGGTTTAGGTTTAGGAAATCGGGTTCGGATCGGGTTTAGGTTTGGGTTTTCAAGTTTAGGTTTAGGTTTAGGTTAGGGTGTTGAGATTAGGATTAGGTGTAGGTTTAGTTTTAGGTATTTGAGAATACATTTAGGTTAAGGTTTAGGGAATTGAGAATAAGTTAAGGTTTTAGGTTTAGGAAATCGTGTTCGTGTTTGGGATCGGAGTTTAGGTTTGGGTTTTCAAGTTTAGGTTTAGGTTTAGGTTAGGGAGTTGAGAATTGGATTAGGTGTAGGTTTAGGTTTAGGTTAGGGATTTGAGAATACATTTAGGTTTAGGTTTAGGGAATTGAGAATAGGTTAAGGTTTTGGTTTAGGAAATCAAGTTCAGGTAGGGGTGCACACGGTTCAGTTCGGTCCAGTTGTGGGGTGAAACCGGAACCGAAGCGTTCCTTACGGTTCCAGGATTTTTGGAATCGGAACTGGACCGTTAGCACCATAGAACTGAATCGGAACCGGACCATGAAAACCGGTTCGGTTCCATGGTTCTGAGCTTTTTATAATCCGGCACAATTACATGTTTTATTTTATAATTTAGCCCATGTCCATTCGTGTTGTGATCCACTTGATGAATGGCTTAGATATTGTATATGGCGTGAAAAAATACATTTATGAAATCAAGCAAAGGGTGCATTGTAAACTATAAATCATGAGTCAAATATACAACTAAAATATATTGAACACTCACGGTTCTAGGTTCGGTTCCACGGTTCGGTTCCAAGAATGGGATCCATGTTTCGGATTCATGGTTCGGATCACGGTTCAGTTTGGTTCTACATACCCTCGAACCGGAACCGAACTGAACTAAACGATTCTTTAATTTTTGGAACCGGAACCAGTGCACTCTAGAACTGGACCAAACCGGACCGTTTGGTCGATTCCGGTCCAGTTCCATGGTTCTACCGGTTCGATGTGCACCCCTAATGCATTTTATGCATGCGCTCCATCCATTTTCTTAGATAAAACAAGCTCAGATCTAAATCTTAGGTGGACCACACCATAAGAAACAATGACGATTAAACACCTAACATTAAAACCTCCTCAGGGCTCAATATAATGGTTATTTTCCATCCAACTTCTTGATTAGGTCATGTGAACTTAGTCGAAGTAAATCAAAATAAAAAAATAAAAAATAAAAAATATGAGTTTAAACCAAGACTTTTGTGACTCACATATTGTTTTAATGGTGGGACTTAGATCATCACTTTTTCTTATGGTGTTGTCTGCTTTAAAACTGGATCTATCAATTTTTTCGGCTCATGCACTAAAATTATCGGACGCAGATTGTGTCCTACCCCCGCCCGGACAGTAATCCATCCGGGCAGGGCTCTATGGGGCCCAACATGATGTAAGTATTTTATCCATACCATTAATAGTTTTTATATAATTATTTTAAGGTATGAATCAAAAATTGAGGTAGTTTCGGACCTTAAATGGACCACAAAGTGGGGATTGAATGTCCACCATAAAAAACTTCTTGGGAGTTGGAGAAGTGTCAGATCAAGCTAAAATTTGTGTTTTTACTTCATCTAAGTATACATGACCTTATTAATAGATTGGGTAGTAAAAAAACATCACGGTGGGCCTTAGAAAGGTTTCAACGGTGGGTGTCATTATCACTGCAGCTTCCTTTGATGTGGTCCACTGGAACTGTGCATCTGCTTCATTTTTTGTGTAATACCTTAAAATGATATGAGAAAAGTGATGAACGGTGTGGATAAAATACTTACATCACGTTGGGCCCCACAGATCCCTACCCGGACGGATTACCGTCCGACGGGGGTAGGACGCAATCTGCGTCCTTAAAAATAGATGGATGACACAGATAAAACACTACATGATAAGGCTCACATAGCGTTTCCAGTGCCAACCAAAAAGAATCTCGGTACCAGAGGGGTTACCACCGAATTTGAGAATGTGGTTGTGCTTGTCTCCCCAATTAGAGGTATGCAAGGATATGTTGACTTGAAGTCATGCACATAAGGACGTATTGACTTGAAGTCACGCACAGAAGTATTTGTTGACGTCAGTTATGCAGGTACACGAGCATAACATTTTTTTAAAAATTTTTTGCTTTTCCTTTTAGTTGACTATAAGTCCCACGCAATCCGCATTGGATCCCTTCGAGCGTACCCTAAAAAGGATACCTAACTCTTGTTGCTCATCTCACTGCGAGATGCGATCTCTCTTACAACGCCGGGGCTAAGAGATCCGATGCAGATTTGGTGCCATCCATCATTGTTGAGAATTTGATAATTCAAATTACAGATTTATAATTATCATAAAAAAAAAAGAAGGAAAGAAACCACAAAAATATTGAGGACGTGCTGAAGCATATATGATCACATTGTCCTTAAAGCATTATTCATCCATTCTCAAAGTAATTGATACTAGTGACTGGTTGGAGGCAAATGGCTTTTAAGATACCACTAGCCTGTGTGTGGTTCTGCGTTCAACAAGCACAAAGAAACTACTAATGGAAGTATGTCAATACAATTTGCGGACAAATGAAAACTTAATGAAAAATTCCCAAGTCAGAAAGAAGGATAGAAAATGAAATTATTTACACTAGTCTAGTTCTTGTGGACTTGTAGGCTTAGGTTCGTATTGAACATTGTTGGCTTAATCAGAGAACACTTAGAGCTTACTAGTTCATATGAGAGAGTGAGTCGAGTGGTTTGTGATAATGAAATGAACTAGCCAAGCTTAGTTTATATAGGCTAGGGTAGCTGGACGTTTTTATCTAGGGTCATAACTACAATTGACCATTTCTAACTGTTTGTAACGTCTTGGAAAAATCCGTACAAAGACCTGAGTACCACCTCAGGCAGAAATCGCTAAGGATCAAATTATGTAGAAATTAGACGAAAATTAATTAATTGCTAAACTGAATTAATCAGTAGATTAGCTTGAACCACTTTCTATACGATTTGTAAGACCCAAAACTAGTAGAATCGTTAACCCTACATTACCTAAAAACCTAGGATCAATCTTAAAACCCAGTTGCTCTCGGGAGCACATTGAAACTCTATATCGGACCTGGACCACGCGTCGAAAGTTCGATTAACTCGAAACTATATGGTTATGACCGCCTTACTGGGCTTGACAACCATCTTGGAAATCAAGTCCAAATAGTATATATCCAGGAACGCACAACTTGAGCCCAGAGCGAAGTGTGTGAGAAACGCGAATATCTTTAGAAAATAATCTCAAACTTAAGTGAATTGGGCCGTTTGCTTGCAGGCCAAATTTAAGGCTTCAGATCGTCAGATTCTGACCCAACTACACCCTTGGATCAGGAAAAATTTTCAACACATGTTAGTGTACTTGTGGCCTTGATCGAGTAACGATGGCCGTTAAACTAATACCGGTCCTCCGCGATCGATCCGTAAATCTGATCGGACCGAAAACTGAACCTAATAAAGATCCATTGTCAGGGAACTTTTCCTGGACTGTATGTAAAAAATGGGCCTCTAGATGAGCTCCATTGAACCGAAACAACTGCTCTTTGGCTATAACCTAAGTATACCATGACCTTGGGGCCATTGACATCAGTTCTGGGCCTATATAAGGGCCTTTACCTACCCCTCTCTTATTTCATACGAAATTCTAAACCCTAGGAGAGAGAAGAGAGAAAAGAGAAGGAAAAAGTGAGGATAAGAGAGAGAGAGTGTGTGAGATAGTTGCTGGGATTTGATCCCGCCGCTCCATGTGCCGAATCCTCTTCGTATCGCTAATCTGGCGATTCTAATTCTGTTTTTGGGTAAGAAATCCTAACCCTAATCTATTTTAGGTATCCAAATAGATGAATCGACGAAATAACTAATCTATTTCGTGATTCAGGTTATCGTTGTGCCGTAGATAAAGGTGTAATGTTCGAACTGAGTTTGATACGAGTTTACCGACAGAAGGTGTGGACTATAAACGTTTATGTTATGGTTTTCAAGGCTTTCAATGTCAGTTAATGATTTATGACTAACTTGATTACTGTCACATGTGCTTGATGCGATGTTTTCCGTATTTTACACATATATATGAATTATGTTGAAATGTTTGTATAAATATAGAATTATGATTTGTGCTTGTCATCGTTATAAATTGTAAATATATGATTGTTGTATGTGTGACAACTCATTTGTAAAAGGACTTGTCATAATATATGTTATAACTAATTTATTACATGTATGTTGACATGTGTAGTCTAACTGTTTGATAAAATATCTGAATGAGAAAATGTTGGCTGAAATGTGTTTAAGGAGGGTATTGAGATAAGATTCTCAATTACCTTATCTTTAGTTATAGTTTCCTTCATGTAACCTATCTTACTACTGCATGCTTTATGGATGAAATGCTACGTATGATAACATGTGTGCTATATGTTTGTCAAAATGCTCAAATGAGGTTTATATTTGAATTGTTTGTCACATGCTGTTTTGACTATCACATATGAATGCCTAAAGTGTTTGAGTATGATGGGGACTACTGCGTAGTCCAGGCAATCAGTAATGATTCCTGAATAAGTGGCCGAACTAGTCTCACCACATTCGATAAGTTCGATAAATCCGAGTCGTACAATGATTGTCAACAGGGGTACCATGTCAACTAATTCAACGTATGCTCAAACCAATCGAACTTGTCAAGTAATTCGATTGGCCTATTGTGTGTTTACCATGTATGGACACTACTGGTTGAATCTAAGGTACCAACTTACTAGTGCAAATCCCATTTAACCTTGGTACCATGATCCGCTAAGACTCATAAGTCGAGTGTGGTGGTATGGGACACTGTGGTCTAGCTGTCGGGTGACGAGCCTCTCCGTAGTGACCAGTGAATAACCCAAAACTCATGAGCCGAATACAGTGGTATGAGACACTGTATTCAAGCTGTCGGCCTACACTGGCACAACCTAGATGTGGTCCCTAGTTGGGTTGGTGATGAGCCTTCGAAAATAGACTGCCAGTTGGTAGGGCGTTGGTGGAGTGACCTTGAGTACAAAATAGGCCTACCCTGGCGCAGCCTGGCTGTGTTACCCAGTCGGGTTGGTGACGAGCCTTCGAAAATAGACTGTCAGTTGGTAGGGTATTGGTGGTAGTAATCTTGAGTATAAACTAAGGAATACGCTGAGGTGACGAGCCTCTTCGTAGTGACCTGAACTTGCCTGTCCACTACTTTTAAATCAGGGGTGACGTTGCCCTATAACTTGCCTATCATATGTGATTAGCTAGGATTGATGACCCTAGATGGATCATTGTTTGGGTCAATGATATAAAGGGAGGTACCTTAGCTTTCTGAACCTGCTGTATGAATAAGTCTAATTAAGAACTTGACTAATCACGCACATGCACCGCATTGCATGTGCCTTTAGCATTGGAGTTGAGCACAGAGGAAGGGGTGCATGCCACGATCATGAGATGATGTCATAGAGGGAGTGTGGGCAAGGGCATGCATCATTAACACATATCATCCTTGCATTAATCAAAGTACCTAGGAATGCTTGATGTATTGATTTATCATTAATGTTTGACTGAATTGATAACATGTTAACCTTTGCCTTATAGCTCCACTGAGTTGATCATTCACTCCCACTCAGGGACAATGCTTTAAAACACCAATTAGATTCTGTTGTAGTTTCAGATGATGTCGAGGCTTACGAGGTGGAGTCTGACTTCTACGATAACGAGGAGTTCTATTCGCAACTATCTGACGGGTCTATGTAGACCTGAAGTTGCGTCACCGGGGCTACGGGGATATGGATAGATGACATAACACTTTATCATTTTGTATATTTTGGAATTATACATGTAATTGTTTAACCTAGCGACGTTCATACTTTGGGGACTTACAATCACTTATATGCTCTATATATTAACAGTCTTCCGCTTGCATAATGTAACTGTCTCTGGAGTATGATATGCTGATTTGGTATAATCCCATTCATGTTTAATGCACTAATACGGACAACACTTAATCATTATTTTCTATGTTGCATAAGTGATGCGTTGGAACTCGGGAGTTGAGCTTCTGCTCGACCCCCGATTTTTAGGGCGTTACACTGTTAGTGAGAAACTAGTCATTATTTGGCAGTTTCTGACCGTTTTGTATGTCAGAATTAAAACCAATTGTATACTAGCCATCTAAACTTAGTGGTTAGCCATTTATGACTGTTGAGCTAGCCACACATAGTAGTTTCTGCATGGTCTGGTTTATAGCCACGCTGAAGGAGTGGATAGTTGATCTTAGAATCTAGAGGCAGAGGAAGAATTGAAGATGAGAAAGATTAATGCTGATATGGAAGACAATGCTCGTATTGCTGATCTTGAGAAGTTAGAGCTTTTAAGAGAGGAAGTTGTGATAGTTTCCTTGGAGCAGGAGTTGGCTGGTACCCCAGACCAGGCCAGACTTAATTGTTGATGTTAAATTAGACACTACAGTTTCCCAAGTGCAATTCAAGAAAGATTTGCAGAAATACATGACCACCTTAGGTGTTTTAGAGGAATTATAATGTTTTCATAATTAATATGTATCGTTATTTTCTCATATATAACATTTCACATCATTTTCATAGTGACGGGACGATGAGCTCGGTAGGATTTACTCGTAGGGTTGGCCTTAGTAAGTCTCTAGAGTTCGCAGGGTTCACAAGGCTATTTGTTTGGGTACCAGATCCTTGGCCGTCAGTCTATTGATGAAGGGGGAGTCTATTTAGAGGTCGACCCTTCCACATGAGTTTGTACTTAAATCAAGCCAGGAACCTTGGGAGTCTTACTCATGGTTGGCCTATCTAAGGATGAACCAAAGATCTCACATTGCGGCTCACTTTTTCTTTGCTTGCATAACCCAGACTCAATCATAAGGGGCATTTTCTCTAACCCATCCCCATGACGCTCTCAAAGAGCGATATAGGTGGCACATGTCTCATGCGTGGTTGGCCTTCTTGGCTTTTGGTCGTTTGGGCTTTTAACCACTGGCTTTCTTCATTACCCATATAGGTCTAAGCATGTGATTGCCTTCGTGGGCTTTTTAGGGCTACTGACTTTTCATTGTTGCCCGCATAATATGACAAATCGATGACATAGTAGGTCTTATTCATGGTTGGCCTTCGTGGGCATTTGGTCACTTGGGCTTTTAGCCACTGGCTCGCTATCGTAAATGATAAATTGCCATCGCTAATAATATAAGGTTTACGCATGGTTAGCCTTCGTGGGCAATCACCACTGCCGTAAATAATAAATTGCCCATAAATGATAAATCGTCATCACTGATAACTTAAGGCTTATGTGTGGTTGGCCTTCATGGGCATTCACTGCTGTTGTAAATGATAAATCACCATCGCTGATAACATATGGCTTACGTGTGGTTGGCCTTCCTAGGCACTCACCGTTGTTGTAAATGATAAATCGCCATCGCTGATAACATAAGGCTTAAACATGGTTGGCCTTCGTGGGTGCTCATCACTACCTTGCATGATAAATTAGTAATATAATTAATTCAGTGCAGTCGACGATGATCAATAATCTACGATATCATTAATGCAGTGATAATATCAATATGGCGATAACTAACGATGATATCAGCTTGGCAATAGTCGATGGGTGATATCATCAATGTAGTGATAATATCAATATGGTGATAATCGACGATGATGTCAATTTGGTGGTAGTCGGCAATAATATTGTTTTGGCGATAGTCGACGATAATATTAGTTTAATAGTCGATGATAACATAGTTCAACGATAATGTTGACTTGTCGAGGCGATAATATCAGTTTGGTGGCAATATTACTGATGATTTTTAATAATATTCTATAATTGACAATGTCTCAGTGATCAACAATGCTTTTTAATGATATTCCATAATCAGTGATAATTGAATATAAAGACAATAACCAATGATATTATTGATAATCGACGATGCTTTGTAATGCAAATGAGGCGGTAGTTATTTGGCAATTTGTAAGTTACCTGCTAACTGTTAATATTCATATAGCCGTTATTATCACAGATTCTTCGATTGTTGTTTTGTCATCAATTATTGACTCAAAAGGCCCTTATGAAGCTTCAAGAGTAATAATATGTTCATGGATCTATTTTTTATTTGGAGCAATATACGGAGAATACATGTGCTTTATAGAGAAGCTTCTTGCAATCATGGAGCTATACTTGTGCTACCCTCCTTTGATTGGGATAAATTCTTTTGATAATCTTCCACAATTAAAATTTACTCATCTTTCAAGGATGATATTTTTGATAAATCAAGCATCGACAGGTATTTTGACACGTTGCCTATTTTGATTTGTAATCCGATAGGCCCCTTTATAGAAAATCTCTATTATGATATATAGCCTACCTCTTTCGGAATCAGAATTGCCCTCGGTTCTGTGGATAACCATGATAGGTATCTAATCATATCTAGTGTATATCTCATTGAAGGACATGACTGCTCATTTCATTTTCTTTCATTAAGGAAGATGCCCCCAGTTTGCAAAACTTTTCCCATTTTCTTTCATGTTTACCAATTAAGACTTGAATGCCTCTACCATTACCTAGCCCTATCGGCTCATCCCAGTTGAACCCCATATTTTGTATAATCTTTCTCTTAATTGTACTGTATCTTTTTAGATCATCTGATGAGAGTCTATCATAAGTCATTATTTCATTCATCCTTTCTTCTGTTTCTTCCTTTGACGGAGTGTAAAATTCAATTGGCTCTAAATTGCTTGAGTTAGGTTATACATAAAATCTTTTGGGCATAGTGGGGAATGGTTTATTTCTCTCAACTCGTCGTATCGATACCATAAAATTCGACTGTAATGTTTCCACCTATTCCGGTGACAACAATGTTAGAGGGGGTTGTCCAAGTTGCCTTAGATGTTTCGGCACAAAATAAAATTTCTTCTTTACATCTCTCTTTTCGCTTAATTTCATTTTCAAGACTTCCTTTTCCATTATTGGTATCCTATCACCTTTTGACATTATGTTTCTTTTGTTTTCTTCTTTGTTATCTTTTGTTGTGAACTCATCGTAATAACTTGCATCTGCAAAGAAAGATTTTGCCTCTGTATATAGTTTTGTGTTAGTCATTACTTTATATTGGAGCCTGTTCTTGCAATATTTGAAACACTGGTGCAGGGTAGATGACATAATACTATACTGATGTTTCCATGGTCATAGTAAGAGGAGATTATACATTGTTACTACATCAATTACATGACACACGACGTTTTTGATTAGATCTCCCATCTCCATTTTTAATGTAAATTTTCCCAATGCGCGCTAACCATCTTGATTGAAACCCTTAATCATCATCCCACTAGAGCACGGATGAGAACATCGATACCTAACTTATTAGGCATATTCAGTAGTAATAAGTTAACTGCAGAGCCATTGTCCAACATTATCCGCTTAACTTGTTTCTCACGGATATGACTAATGACCATTAATGGTCTATTATGTTCCTTGTCATCTATTAAATCATTTTTAGAGAAGGTAATAATAGACATGCAGCTATATATACTTCCGCTGCTTCGGGCGTATCGGCCTGTGGAAGGCAATTTTTATTTTTATTTTTTTGGTTCTTGTAACGCCCTGAAAATCGGGGGTCGAGCATAAACTCAACTCCCGAGTTCCAGAACATCACTTATGCAACAAAATGAATGATGATTGAATGTTGACTGTATTTGTGCATTGAACATGAGTGAGATTAAGCCAAAACAAATAGTATCATACTCCGAGACAATTAAATTTGCAAGCGGAAGACTGTGATAGATAGATAAAATATATAAACTGTGGTGAGTCTCTAGAGTGTGATAAAGTTACCAGGTTAAATAATTACAAGTAAATTATACCAAGTTGTATAGTATGATCTAGTCAACATCCCTGTAGCCCCGACAATCAAGGTACGGCTCTCACGAAGCCGCCAGATACAGCATATACGAGAAAGCATTCTCGTCATCATAGAAGTCCGGCTCCGCCTCAGAAGTAGCGTCGCCATCTGCAATCAGACAAAGTCTGGTGGGTGTTCGAAACACCGTCCCGTAACGTGGGAGTGAGTGATCAACTCAGTGGAACAATAAAGCATATGTTAACATGTTATCAATTCAATCAAGCAGTAATGATAAAGCAGTACAAATCAAACAATTCTAACTACTCTTATTAAGTGCGAGAATGAAATGACATGATGATGTATGCCCTTGCCAAACCACCCTCATGCGACATCATCTTACGTTCTCGAATGCATATTTCCCTCAGTGTTCCACATCTACTAGGCACATGCGGTGCGATGATGAGCATGATTACCGAGTTATTATTAATTCATTTCAAACAGCAGTATTGGGAAACTAAGGTACCTCCCTTGTATCATTCCCAAACATGATCCATTCTAGGGTCGTCAATCCTAGTTAATCTCATACGATATTATAGTTTGAGAGGCATAACGAAGGCATCGCAAAGGGCTCGTCACCCGTCAGCACGGATACAGATCTCACCGTATGCGGCTCAATTACTGACCGTCAGCTCAAGTATAGGTCTCAATGTACTCGGCTCAATCACTAGCCGTCAGCTCGAGTACAGGTCTCACCGTACTCGGCTCAACTCATACTCTAGTTGCTGTGAAAGACTCGTCGCCAATCACGGACCCTTGGGTATACTCGAAGATACTACAGAGGACTCGTCGCCCGTCGGTCGAGCAGTACGGGTCTCACCGTACTCGGCTCTCGTAAAAGTATCAACGACTTGAATATAGTATCTCATACTACCATAATCGGCTCACGAGTCCGGTTGCTCACTTTGGTCACTACGGGAGGCACGTGGCCCGGCGAGGCCGACAACTCGACCACGGTGTCCCATACCACCATGCCCGGCTCATGAGTCTTAGAGGATCGAGGTACCATGGTTAAAAGGGATTTCAACGGTAAGTTTGGTACCTGAGGTTCAAGCAAGATGGCGTCCAAACATGGTGAACATACATTAAACAGATCGAGTTACTTGACGAGCTCGGTTAGCTCGAGCGCACAACAAGTTGAACGACATGAAATGCATAAGCACTTCACGTAGCCAACCACTATCGCCAACAGAAGTACGACTCGAGTTGGTCGAACACATCTCACGTGGCAAATGAATCACAGCCACGAATTCAATTCTGGTACCGATTGTCTGGACTATAAACATAGCCCCAAACACAATTAATTTCAAATAGTAAAGCAGTAATGGATCAAGGTTCAAACCATACAATCAAAGTTTGATAATATTCGTTTAGGGCTGCCAGGGCTGTTGCATGCATTCGTTGCTCCACTCCCCCATCACCCATGACGAATCGTACAACGTAAACATGAATTTAACATATACATTACATAGATAAAATCATAAAAGCAGTTGAGCATGTTATAAAGCACAACACAAGCATGAGTTTGTACATATTCAATTCCTAATCACACAGCTATTCAAGGAAATAGTACACATAGTTAAAGGAGTTGAGAATCATATCTCAACACCCTTAAACATTACAATTTACTAACTACTACTCATTCTGACATTTTCGCAAACACTTAGAATACACTATTACAACATACACGGTGTATGTTAGCAAAACATGTATTAGGGCTATCCTTTAGCCAAGTGAGTATTTTATCCATGTATAATATATTACTACAGCAAATAATCATGATAAATGCATCTCCAAAATTTATACGTATACAGTATTTTCTAGAATACGCATTTTTAACATACATAGTGTATACAAGCAAACATGTATTACGGCGATTCCCTTCACCAAGCAAATATTTTATACGCACATAATATATTTATACGACAATTAATCATGACAAACACATCGCTAAAATATACATGTATATGGTACTTCTTACAATACCGTATTTCTACATACATAGTGTTTATTAGTAAACATGTATTTAGGCGAATCCTTTCGCCAAATAAGTATTTTATCCATACGACAAATAAACATGTCAAACACATTTCCATAAAAAATACATATACGGTATTTTATACGAATACCTATAGTATGTGAAATTCCAAATTCTACAATTCTAATCGAAACTGAAAACGGAAAGCACTTTGTACATGTGCAATTGCATGCAGATCATGAATCTATCATTATCTGACATTGAAAGCATTGAAAACCATAACCTATACACCTAAAGTCCGCACCTTTTGTCGTAAAATCGTAACGGATCGACAAGGGTTGAGGAGCTTCCGTATTCGGGAGTTTTCTAGCCTAAAGAGTGAAATCGGTTAGCTATTTCATAACCTGTAACCTATACACCTCAAAATAGGTCTAGGGTTAGGGTTTATTACCTTAAAACGGAGTCGGTATCGTGGGGAAAGCGTCTGGAAAGAGGCAGTGCAGCCTGTGGAGCGGCAGGGAAGTACGGCAGGGAGAAGCTCCCACTTCTCCCTCACTTTCTCTCTCTTTTCTCTCTCTCAATCTCAAATTCGTATGGCTGCCATGAGAGAGGGTTTAAGGTCCTTATATAGCCTAAGAATTCCCCAAAACAGACTCCAGGTCAAAGTATACTTATGTTATAACCAAAGTGGACCTGTTTCAGCTCAATGGAGGACTTTTGGCGGGCCTCCTTGAGCCAAAGGTTGGACTTAAGCTCACTAACACTGGATCTACGTTCTATTAAGTTTTCATTTCGGTCGGGATTCCAGATCACACGTGGCGGACCAGTTTCAGTTCAACGGTCAGCGGATCTCGATCGGAGATTCCGAGTACATGTAAATGTGTATAAAATTTTTCCTGATCCGAGGGTGTAATTTGGTCAGATTCTGACGGTCTGGTTGCTTAATACTGATTCACAAACAAATGATGTCAGATCACTATTCAAGATATTTATTTTGTAAAGGAAATGGTGGTTTTCACACTCCCTCGCTCCGGACACGATTGAAAGGCCATGGGACATTGTCTGGACTTAATTTTTGAGATGGTTGTCGAGCCCAGTGAGGCGGTCCTAATTCCTTAACTTCGAGTTATTAGGACTTCGACGGCGGTCCGGTCGGATCGATACGGAGTTTCGATGTGCTCCCGAGAGCAGCCGGGTAATGAGATTGATCTTAGATTTTAGGGTAACCTAACGTCAATGATTCTATAAGTTTTGGGTCTTGCAGATCGTATTTAAAGCGATTCAAACGGATTTCGTAGCTAATCTGGTTTCACACCTAGTTACTTTGTCTCATTTCTAAAGGATTTAGTCCTAAGTGATTTCTGGTCGAGGTGGTACTCAGGCCTTTGTAGTTTGTATATAAAGTGATCCAAGTTATACTACTTAGCTAGTTTAAGATAGTGTCTAGGGTGAAAGTTCTTAGAAAAATTAGAAGATCAAGGTGATGAAGGGTGAGATTTGTGAAGGAAATGAGTTCAAAGGCGGCTTTAGACTTTGGGATTCAGTTCTGACAAGTTAATGAGGTATTAGGATTGACCCATTGCCTAAGGATGTCTAATCCCAGGTTGGCAAAAATCCGGGGCGTTACAGTTCTGTATTTTCCATTTCAACAAGCAACGCTTTTCTAATGCTATCATCCGATAAGGCTTGAATTAACATTGGGTGAAAATATTTTGACAACCATAATGCATCGTATATACTTAACCGAGTAGGGATACCTTTTAAATGACTTACGTCATCATAAGTTACTTTCTCCATCAATGATGCTTCCTTATTCGACAATTTGTTTATCTCATCGTTTTCACTATTTCGCGACATCTCTGGTGTTTTATTTTACATTACTATAAATTCTTGCTTTCGGGGTGGACTTGCTATATCTTCTTTCCCGAACGCAATGTAACTACTGTCACTTTACGTGTAGTTATTGACAGTGATCTGGTCGATTCATCAGATGATTCGATAACAATCACAATACAATCTCTACTTTTCCGTTCATTGCATAGATGTCGTTCCCTCTTAGTTCTTTC